>VXAZ01000242.1:290443-503558 GCA_013399875.1 Gymnorhina tibicen
CCGCCGCCGCTTCCCCCGCGCCGCCGCGCCCCGCCCGCTGCCCGCCCCCGAGCGCCCGCCCCGCGCGCACACCGCGGCCGCCGGCTCCGCGCGGCTCCGCGGGGATGGAGGTAGGGCGGCGCGCATCCTTCCTCTTATTTCCACAAGCAAATTAAATATGCAGAAATTCCCCCTCTCCTTCGCATAAGCAGATGCAGTTGTCAACTAGAAGGACGTGATAGCATTTGGTATTTTTTCCATAGATCTACACGGGTCGTGTTGAAAAAAGTAACATGATCTCTATTCAGAAATATTCTCAGTGCCACACTGTTGGAAAAGATGGAAAGCACAAGACAGGACCAAATCTTTGGGGTTTATTTGGCTGTACAACAGGACAAGCAGCAGGATTTTCTTACTCAGATCCAAACAGAAACCAAAAGCAAAACTAAGAGGTGACATAAATAAGGTGCAGTGTTGGAGGGGACATACATAAAAAAAAAGCTTTTTCTTTAGAGGTGTGATAGAAAGCCTTACAAGGATTTACTGTCACAACTGTCGACTTTGCATTACTGCAGATGAATCTGAACTACAGTTCCACAAAAATTCTCATTCCCTGTATTAAAATATTGGTGCGATTTCCAATACTCCATACACCAGGTCAGAAGGTTTATAGCTTTCCCAGAACAGTGTAGTGCCAATGGGCAGATTTTAATTTCTTTTTCTGGAGACCTTATAGATTTTGTTTGCTGGTCACTACCCTCTACTGGCATTGTGGTGTGCTGCAGTTGTTTTGCTTGACTAAACACCGTCCCCTAGTAGTACGCTATGACTTTTGGTTTTTCTTGTGCTTTTCACAGAGACAGTCTTGAAAAACAATAGAACATCTAAAAGGGAAAGTATTCTGTGTGGGCTTCATTGGTTTTATTTATATTATTTGAATATTAATTATATTCATTGGATCAAGCTATTAATTACAAATACAGTCCTCTGTCCTGTGGCGTTTTTTTCCTGGTTATTAAAGTGCTTTAGAACTGTATGACTTTTTTTTCCTGTGATTTCTAGAAAACCTTTTGTGACATTCACTTTATACTGGAATTTCCTTCAATATCATCAGCACATAGTAACTATTTTTTCCCATTAAAATCGTAGTGAGGAAATCATACAGGTATTAGTACAAGTTTTTAAAATAAATCAAACGAAGTTGTATCTAAATTCACTCTAGACAATAGGAGGAGAAATCTGGAGGACAGAAGAGAAATGTGAACATGTCATTACAGGTATTGCAGTAGTCTTCAGTACAAGAGCAGGCTTCTGTTGAAAGACACAGGTTTTAGCAGGTTTGGAAGGAAACAATAATGGTTTTTCAACTTCTGTCAAGAGATTCCAGGAACTGGCTATTGACAAGCCTTTTTCTAATGCCCTTTAATGGAGCACAGCCTCGAGGAATTTCATGTCAATCTCATGCTCATTTTAAAAAACTGTATGAAATTAAATTTGGATCCTCTGGATATTGGAATTACAAAGATACTCACATAGTTTAGGAGTAGGAAGTAGTTGTACATAAAACGATGCAAAGAACTGCAACTCTCCGTGATGCAAAAAGGATTTCTATTTCACTTATTAAAGTGACATAAAGGCAAAGCATACCTTCTGCATTTTATATTATGCGTCATTTATGCTCCCATTCTCCTGGATTCTACTGGACTACTTCCCCCTTTCAGAATGTTTACAGTAATAAAGTATCTCCCCAAATGACAACATCTTCTCAAGTGGTTTTCCCAATTGAATTCTGAGGAGTGCTATTCCACTGCTTTCTGAACAGAGAAACACACTGTGCCTGAGAAATGCACTGACATTTCTCCTTCTGATTCTTTTAGGGCATCTTAAGGCATTTCTGTATGTTGTACCCAGGGAAACCAGATGCAATTGGCTAAAGCCTGCATTGCTGTCTGAGTTGGCATTGTGCATCCCTGCTGACAAAAGGTGCATCATACCTCAGATGCATCAGATGTAATTGCCTGTACCTCACTGCAGCATACCTGTAAAATTACAAAGGCGGCAAAATCCCATGGCATTGGCAAAATCCATTTTCCTATTTCTGCCCTCCCACAAAAGGCTGAAACTAATCTATCTCAAGCCAACACATGAGGCTGCAGCCCACTGTACACTGTGCTTGTTTAACTTGCCCTGCAGACAGAACAGAGATCCGTTTTCTCCTAACATCCATCAATGCACATTAGGCCAGGCTTCTGAACCAGTTTTTATACTGACAGCATGTCCAAAGCCTGTGCAAGTTACAGGACAGTCAAACCAGTGTGATCATCTTTGATTTCAGGTTCCCCAGTTCTTTACAATTAAACTGTTACAGTAAATTGTTCACTATGTATTTCATGCGATGGAGACAACTATAGATTTACTTTCTTCAGTCTTGGCTGCTACTTGAGAGATTGTCAATATGCAGATTTCTGATGTAATCAAATCCTATGCATAAAATCCCAGCAAATAAGCTAAAGATGCCCCAAGACTACCAAGGACCTAGTTTATACCTAGGCTTACAGAAACACTAAGTTGCTTTTAGTGTTTATATACAGAACATGCATACATACACAGTAGCCATTTTGTAGTAAACACTGGTGTGTGTGTGTGCTCAAACCAAACCTTACCACAGTGACATGGTAAAAATTATTTGCATACTATTATTTCGCACCCAAGGTCCTCGCTTGAGAGCTGGGGATATGCGCCGGGCTGGCCTCCAGCAGCTTATGCGATTTCTTTGTGCAAGTGGAGTGTTTGTGCCCGCGCTGCAAAACCGCAGCTGCAGCTCGGGCTCGGGGCAGCACCGCCGCGGGGGCGGCTCAGCCGCAGCCCCGGTGGGGCGAGGGGACTCCGGGACCGCCACCGGCCCTGTCACAGTGGCGGCTCAGCCCGAGGGGCTGCGCCCGCCGCCGCCTGTGAAACCTCTTTGCGTCACAGCTCCGGCAGCGCGGTCAGAAACGCTTACAGAGCCTTGCCCTCGCCGAGATACGCTGCTTGTCATAACCCAAGCTACCTGTGTGGAAAGAGCTCGGCTTCTCTAGAGGTGCGAGTAGCTCAGGGACGACTCCCCTAGAGCGTGTCCTCCGATCTCCCCGCTTTCCGCGCCCTCGCCCCGCAGCCCACTCGCCGCGGGTTCTGCAGCCGGGCGCCCTCCGCAAGTCGGGCGGGGCACGGTGCGGCGGCCGGGAGCGACCCTTCCCCGCCGCAGCGCCGCCCAGGGCCGGGCTGGCTCCCGGCTCCCTCCTCCGTCCCCCGAGCGCCGGGGGCTGCTGCCGGGGGCTGCGCCCCCCGCCCCCGCTGCCCTGTTGCCGATGTGTGCTGGCGACGGCGGGGTTTCTCAATGGAGAGCTCGTCCTCCTGCGGCAGCATCACTGCGCGGCGGGGAGAGCCGGAGAGCTGTATGAAACTCCGCCGAGAGCGGGGGGCAAGCACGGGGCCCTGCCGCCACAGCGACCCGCGGCGGCGAGGGAACTGCTGCTCAGCCTGCAACAGCGCGGGCACCGAGACCGGGAGCCGGAATCCTTTGTCTGTGGCTTCGTAAGCAGTCTCCGAGCTGCACAAGCCGAAGCATCTGCACGGAGCCCCTGAGGGTCACCCCTACTGCCGCGGGAGACGCGGCGGTCCTCCGGGACACACACGTAGCCCTTCCTCCCCGCTTGACACCCGCGCACCAGCCTGCGCTATCGACACGTGTCCCAAAAGTGCTCCCTCTCCTTGCAAGCACCGCCCGCACCCCGCGCCGTAAGGGGCTGCTGCAGGGACAGGGTCCCCGGCAGGTTGGAATCTCGTTTGGTTGAAGATTTGCCCGTGTGTTTTCCCAGCCACCCGAACTCCCATTCATGAATTTCTGAAGCCGCCTTCATTCAGTCTTTGGTGAGCGCATGAAAAACATTTTCACGTGTTAAGAACCATGACTGTTTTTTCAATCGCTTATGCGTAGGCATTGATTTAGCAATGGAAAGTGCTCCACGTGCGCATAAAAATAACCCCTGTCCGTCTGCCGGCGCTAGATGCGGTCGGTTTCCGTCTGGCAGCCGGTGATGCCCGAGCGGACACCCAGGGGCGCGCCCGCTGCCGCCGAGCTGCCCCGGGGGACAGTGGCTTGCGGCAGAAAGCCCTGGGCGGCTCCGGGCGGGCAGAGCCCGCTGTGCCCCTCACACCCCGCGGGAGCCGTGCGCGCCGGGCAGAGTCGGGGCTCCGCACGGGTGAGACTGTACGCGTATCAACTCAATGATTCAAGAAACGGAATTCACTCAGGATTCTTGGAAGGGCTCCGTTTTTCTACCTGTCTCCTGAAGTACTGAAGCAGCTCATATAATGGTATAAATGAGAGCTCTTTAACGGGAGCGCTCCCATTACCTCCCGCCGCCTCTCCCGCGGACCGCGGGCGGGAGCCGCGGCGGGGTTCGTCCCTTCTCCGAACGTGCATTACAGACAAAAGGCCCCTCCCTTTCCCCCCGCACACTCCCCCGATGTTGTTGAATGAAGCTCCCTAGCACAGCTCCCCACTGCCAGGGGTCCTCCCGCCCGCCCTGCCGAGGTGACTGCTGCCAGGCGGGCGGCAGTGCCCCCCCCCCCCAACCCCGGGGGGTTTGCCCGCNNNCCCCCCCAACGCAGCGGGGTTTGCCAGCGCTCCCGCCAGCTCTCCCTCCTCCCCGCCTGCCCCCCCGCTCGGCTCACGCGTCCTCCCCTCCCTTCTTCTCAGTGGTCTGCCGGCTGGCTTACGCAGGAGCCGCCGCCAGCACTGACAGCACTTGGCAGAAGGGGTTTGCCCGAGCGCTCCCGGAGCATCTCCAGAGGCGCGGCGGCACCGCCTGCCCGACTCACCAGGGGAGCGACCCAGAACCGGGAACCGAGGCCAGAGCTGAAGAAAAGCTGAAAACCGGGAAGCACAAAAAAATACCTGGAAAAATACGAATAATAATACTACTACTAATAAAGAGGGGTGGGCAGGAAAAGGAGGTCGCGGGGGAAAGCAGAAGGCGAGAAGAAGGAGCGCCGCTGAGGAGAGGCCTGGGCAAGGGGCAGAAGCGGCCCCTCGTCGGGATTGTCGGCATCCCCCGTGCCCCGGGGCGGCCGTCGGGGCGGCACCAGCAGCACGTGGCGGCAGCGGGGCATGGCCAGCGCGGGAGCTCCCGCGGTCTGAGCCGCCCCCGCCGCCGGCACCATGGCAGCCGCCGGCGATGCCGGCCTCGACGTGGCGGCGGTGGAAAGTTTCCTAGAAAGGCACCCGGAGCTGGTGGAGAAGTGGCTACAGAGGAAGAACTCGCTCCCTAAAGCGCCTGCCGTCCCCGCCGCCCCCGCTGCCGGCCCGTCGGAGGAGCGGCGGAGCAGCGACGGCCCCGCAGGGAGCTGGGGGAGCGCGGGCGGCCCCGGCGGTCCCGGCCCCGGCTCCGGTCCCGGCCCCGGGGGGCTGCAGCGCCGAGCGTCCCAGAAGGAGCTGCGGAAGAGCTTCGCCCGCTCCAAGGCTATCCACGTCAACCTCACCTACGACGAGCATGTGCACGGCCGGGCGCAGGAGCCGCTGAGCAGCGCGCGGCGGCGGGCGCTGCTGCGGAAGGCCAGCTCCTTGCCCCCCACCACCGCCCACATCCTCAGCGCCTTGCTGGAGTCCCGCGTCAGCCTGCCCCAGTACCCCCCCACCGCCCTGGACTACAAGCGCTACCTCAAGGAACACAACGAGCGCCAGTTCTTCCTGGAACTGGTCAAGGACATCTCCAATGACCTGGACCTCACCAGCCTCAGCTACAAGATCCTCATCTTCGTCTGCCTCATGGTGGACGCGGACCGGGGATCCCTCTTCCTCGTGGAGGGAACCTCCGCCGGCAAGAAGACCCTGGTCTCCAAGTTCTTCGACGTGCACGCCGGCACCCCGCTGCTGCCCTGCGGCTCCACCGAGGACAGCAACGAGGTGCAGGTGCCCTGGGGCAAGGGCATCATCGGCTATGTGGCGGAGCACGGAGAGACCGTCAACATTCCCGACGCCTACCAGGTAGGAGCCGGGCGGGCTCCCCCGGCCCGCGGCGGCGGAGGCGCGGTCCGAGGAGCGCCCCCCATCGCCTGGCCCTGCCTCCCCCCGGGGCGCCCCTCCCGCCGCCAGCCTGCGCCGGGCTGCCCCGGCCGGCAATGCCGCGGGTGTGCGCGGGCCGAGCGCCGAGGGGACTCCGGGAAAGCGGGAGGGGAAGCCCCCCCTGGGTGGCCGATGGGGCTAAAGGGGCCCTACAATCGGCACAGCACTGCTCTGGATTCCTCAGGAGCGATAGGTGGCTTCTTGTGTTTCCAAAGCATGTTTTGTAACCGGATGAAGAAAAGTTTAAAAGAAAATGCTCGTGACAGTCCCAATTACAATGTTCTTAAATTTCTGTCTCAATGTTCCCTGGCTGTCCGCTGCTGGAAAAATCTCACTGCTTTCAAAAGAGCATATATTTTCACCTTTGCATGTGCCCACTCACCCCACATGGTATGTGTTTTCAAACCTATTCCTAGTAGTGATATAGCCAGTGTCCTGTTCTTCTCCAGCAAAGACTTTCCCCACCTTTTACTTCTTTAGAGGCTTCAGTGTGAATTGTGAAAATGTAGTTCTGGCTTCAAGGCAGACACTGACCCCTGGCTTCAGCAGGGACAGACGAACCTTTGCCCGAATGTGTCAATGTAGAACAGAGCCTTCCGTTTCCTGGCTTGAAATTTACCTCTCTTTCGGGGGGTCTGTTTCTAGTGTTTATTTGTGTAGGACACTATCAGCAATTGGAGGTTCTTGAGAAAATGAAGAACCACAAAGTGACATGTTTTCTCAGTTAGCATCTTGGAAAGCTTTAGAAAGGTGGGAGATGTATGTCCTGGAGAATTTTAGTAGTAATCACTGCCCAGAGTCTTATTTTACTCTACAATAATAACAAAACCAATAAACATTAAAAAACTGATGATGCTTTACAGCAGCCTACAAGGAAGAAACTTGAAAAATAAGATTTGGTTATTTTTGCTTTTTAAATACAGAAGAAGAAGAACCAGGGTATATGTATTTGAGACTGAATATTTACTTATTTATTTGTCAAGCAGTATTTGAAAAACACTAGGCATCTCAGAGATCCAGACTGACAGAGGTTCCCAACCCACAGATTTCAAAGGGAATGGTAAAAATGCTCAGACTAAAATGAGTATTGGATCACCTTTGAAAAAAATTCAACTGGCTTTCTTCCTTTATTTTTTCCCCTTTTTGCATTATACACTTTTTCTTGCAATCTGTTTTTGTTACTTTCACTTGCAAGACTGTGCAATTCCCAGAATATCTGCTTTTGTAGGTGAAGCAGTATGTTCTCAGTAGTCTGAACTCGCTAAACAGATAAAGGATATCTGAGTTTGGCTAGGAAGGAACTTGATCCCTCCTTCTAACTCTGAATAGCTCCAGCCACCTTTTTTTTGGAGGTGAGAATGCCACTGAAAGGGCAGTGTTTTCTGCTCCTAGGGACATATATTGTTCTATTTTTTCTTCAGTGTTTGTTCACTTTGTGTTCACTTCCCTGTGAAAAAGCCCAGCTTCTTTGAACAGTTTATTTTCTGTTTCATCCACAGGGAAAAGTGAAAAGCAATCCATCCCGTTGCCATTCCCGGTGCTATTTATGTTATACTTTTGTCTGGCTCTTATTCAAAATCAATTTAAATATTATAAATAATAGAATTCATTGTATCTTTAAACTCTAAGTACATTAGTTGCAGTAGATGGGCAAGTTCTAATCCAAGTCCATCCTATAATTACATCAAATGCAACTTCCCTACTTTCAGTGGAGCTACTTTGATTTACTTTAGTGCAAATGAAACTTCAGACCTTCCAACTGTAATGAAAGTTTTGCCTGATAATAAAACAGGGCCCTGCTTTCAGTTACATTTCTGAGTTAGTACAGTTTATCTTCTCTTACTTGGCAAGGATATACATCCATTGTGCATCATTAAAAGGAGACATTTCTAATTTAATGGTATAAAGAGCTCTATGGAAGTCCAGGTACATGTGCATGAAGAGGTAACAGCTGTTCCATTTCAGATCCTTGTAGTGCTCACAATGGAGCACTTTAAAAATTAATAAATATCATAATATTATTTTCTGCCACTGATGATGAAAGTGTTTAATAACTGTCAGGTAAAAAGCAGCACCACTAGAAAGCTCTGTCAGGTGGAGCTGAAGAAAAAGGGGTGACAGCAGAGCACCATTTTTTTGGTCCATTGAAGAGGGTTTCTACACTGATGTTAACTGTGTGGCAAGAAAAGGCCTTACACAAGGTTAGAGGAACTTCTAGATTAATTTAAACTTCTTTTGATTGTTTTTTAAATGAACAAACTTGTTTCAAAAGAGATAAACATGCTTCCATATCATCAATTAGCTATTTTACTGTATTGGGAAATTTATTATTCAATCATCTCTATTTTCTCGGAGCCTCATCAAATACCAGTTGTAATTCTACCACTGAGTACAAATTGGGTTGCCTGCTTGTACTGTCAGCTATGACTGACATTAATTGTACTTCAGTGCAATCAATCAACATCACATTTAAATGCTGTCATGTCTTGCAATGTGTTCCATGCAGGCAGTCCCCTGTGCCCATCAGACTGAGTGTTTCAGGAAGTATTTGTAAATGACTGGTTGTGTCATTATCTGAGACAGCGTAGTATTTCAATCACACATTTCTTTTTCTAAAAAGAAAAAATACTGAAAAATGAAATCTTTAATAGGATGGGGCTTTTCCACAATCCACGTGATTGTTACTGTTGTTGAGTGGGACTTTCAAAATCTGCTCATGTGAACAATCTTTCTTAATTCAATAAACATACATAGATACAAGGTTTGGAATTAATGTTATGTATTGAGGGCTGTATAATAATCACTTCTTTTAATACTAAACAATGACCATATAAGATGTCACAGTAGTTTAATTTATGAAGTTCAGCTTTGACTGAATAAACTTCTGGAGGCTCACAGCAACAGAGAATTTGACAAATAGTTTATGGCAAGGTTTAGATGAATGTCATATGACCAATTCAAAAGTTGCATGATTTCATTTGTGGCTTTAAAAGCTTTATTTATTACATGGCAAAGTCATTTGCTGAAAGTAAGTTTGTAATTTTAACAGTTTGTAACATGCATGATCTGATCAGCAAGTTAGCAGTACAGAGAATTTGAGAAAGGAAAGCAATTAGATACTTTCTTTGAATTTTCATTTTGAAGCCAGTCTAAAACTCTTTGTCCTGAAATTAATCCAGTTGAACTGTAAATCAAACTTTCAGTCACTTGAAGTTCTAAAATAAGGCCTTGGACATCCCCATATGTAAATTTTGGGAAGCATTTCTGATTCCCTTTTCATATGGGAATAATGCACTGTATCTTCAGCACACGTGTTGGAAGAATCAGGTCATACTGGCAAGGAAATTTGGGGCCTAAATGTCCATTGAGTCTCCTTTTGACAGAGAATAGATGTGGCTTCTGTTGTCATATATGAAGACTATTAAGCCTATTGTAAGCACACAAACAGAAACCATTACCTGTAGCTCTTAGAAGCTGTTTACAGATTTAAGGTTTTTTCCTATTTGAAGCTGTGGATATTTTCATGTCATCCATCACAGGACATCCATGATGTTTAGCTGAAATTACTGATAATTTCAATTTTGTTCCATCTTCTAGACCAGTATTTAAATAATAAACATTTTAAATAATAAACATTTTAAATTGGCTATTGTTACACCTTTAGGTGTGCAAAAATTAGAAAACAATTTAACAGCATCCCAAATCCTTCTAACTAGTGGAAAAAAATATTACCCTCGAGAATGGTAAGCACATATCAGAAAGTGGTGAAAAATGTGTTCTGCCATTTTCCAGTGTCAGCTGAATAAAGTTTCTGCACATCTTATGTTACATTTGAAATTTAAAAAGTAGCTTTAAAAGACAGAAGACAAAAATGGCTTACCAGATGGATGTTTTAATAAAGCATGTAGCAAAGAGGAGAAATATTAAATGGAGTCATGCTAAGACATGGGGTTTGTAAGTTAGAGAAAGTGCCATAAAAAATGACCAGAGTTATTTCTCAATACAGCTCAAGTCTTCAAAAAGAAAATGTAACTACATTACTGCAACTAAAATCAGGGAAAGTAAGAAACAAATCGAGCTCTCTTTGTACTGGACTCTCCTGTTACCTCTTTCAAGCCTAGGCCAAGTGTAACATAGTTAATGCACACACAGC
This sequence comes from Gymnorhina tibicen, assembly GCA_013399875.1. Classification (NCBI taxonomy): domain Eukaryota; kingdom Metazoa; phylum Chordata; class Aves; order Passeriformes; family Artamidae; genus Gymnorhina; species Gymnorhina tibicen. The sequence continues at coordinate 300,682 of VXAZ01000242.1, forward strand.
CTTTCCCAGCAACTTCTAAACATCCTTGAATATCTAGGTACAGGCGTGGGTGTTGTCTTTTTCATGCCCTCCCGGTGAGCTCTGAGCATTCAGTGTCTCCTGCTGTGCCAGGACAGCACCACAGAGTTACTGCTCAGGGGTGCAAACCTTTGAGCCTGGGAGGGCCGTGTGGGGCTGGCTGTGGGTGTAGAAGGTCAAGAAGAGGCATGAGCCACGTTCCCTTACACGGGGTAGCTGTTTGTCATCATCAGTATTAACAGCGGGTCTCTCTCAGTTTTAAAGAGCAGTTAAAGCACTAAAACCCTGTGGCCTGGGAGGTTCAGCTCTGCAGTTGGAAGCACTTATCACTGTTCTACTCAGCAGCACTGGACAGTGGCACCAACAACAGCTCTATTCATTTCAGTGTTGACTCTTAACAAGAACAGAGGTTGCTCTTAAGAGAGCAAAGATCCTAAGACCTGGCAAGAAGAATACACAGTGGTCTTCAGAATTTCCATGTAATACAGAAAAAAGATAAAACCCAAATTTTCTTTGCTGTACATTAAATATGACTAGGAAGTACCATGTGGAATCGGGGAGACAACTGCAGCAGTAAAAACTAAGGTGCTCTGATGTGCTTTGCAGAAAAGGGCACTCCAGCCCATCATGCAAAATTTAGGAAAACTTGAAATTCTAAGTACAAGTCCATAAATTGGTGAAGGGGTGTTGCAATTATCTCTGTGTCTGCAGCCCAGTGGCTGTGAACATGCCCTTCATCCTTCGTCTCACAGCGGTGCAGGCCTGGGAGAGAGGGATCTTTCTACAGGAGGCAGCTCCTGGGAGGGAGGGGCAGAGAGCCCTCAGGGCAGCAGCTGAGGATGTCTCTTCACCTCCTGTCACCTCCCTCACTCCATAAGTCTTCCTTGGGAGCAGTTTGTAAAACATCCTGAGACCTTCCCAGGTCACACCACCACGGCTCTCTGGAGGTGCCCGCCAGGGGCAGGAGCTCCTGACTGACACCAGGGACACGTAGAGGGACACTTGTCCAAAGTGAAGCCTCAGTTGTTTCATGTCCCCGTGCTGCTGCTGTGGATCCCCGGGACAGACAGGGCTGTGCAGTGCAATGTATGCTGCTGGTGGCAGCCCTCAGGCATCATGAGGAGTCACACCTTTCCTCCACACTTCTGTGAGCAGGTGAGGTTGCCTCTCCCACCAGGCAGGCAGTGGCCTGTCCTCCAGGGTTGCTCAGTTGTTACTCTGTGGATCCTCACCACCTGCTTGCTGCCCCAGATGTGCCCATCACGGATGTGATGCTGAGATAGTTTGGGATGAGCAGCGGGTGGGCCAGCAGTGGCTGTGCTCAGGGTGCCCAGGTGGGGCTTCTTTGCCGCAAGTCCCTGCACTGGTGCCCAGCTCTCCCTCTTGCAGCAGGTCCCAGGTCCCTGGGCTGTTGGCCCTGCAGAGCTTTGGCAGCAAAAGCTTTTTGGAGATATGGGGTGGTTTTCCTTTTGGTAAGCTGGTAGACATTAACTGGTTTATTGCTCAGCTGATCCATCTGTGTGAAGAGTACAGAAGTTTTCAGTGTTTTTTTACCTCAGATGTTCTAGAATGTCTTTGTAGAACAGATGGGAAACTGGGAACACTCTGTGGCCTATAGTTCCTCATGAGAAGGTAGTGTATATATTTGATGAGAGCAGGTCAGTGACTAGGAGAAAAAACTGCAGGATTTGGCCCTTCAGATTTTAGCTGAAGTCCTGTTACAAGCACAAGACTGAGTAAAGCTGTAATTTTGTGTGGTAAATTATTTTGGTATTCTGCTTGACTGGCTTTCAATTTTTCAAAACAAATGGATATTTCATTTTGGTTATTTACAGTTGTATGCTATTGCATAGCTTTTCTATAGAATAACAAATTTAAAAAGTATACATGCATCATCATGCAAGTTAATTTGTTTTACTTTTCTAAAATAACCCTATTGACAAACTATGAAAAATAAATGACTGAAAGTAATGGCTCAGCAGTTACGTGTTCACAGGGCAACAGCAACTCTGTGCAGTCTGAGCTCCATGTCTCTACACTGCACACTTAAAAATGAGTGCTGCTTTGTTAATAACAAACACTACTGTTTTGTCACAATAAGATATTTTACATTTCTTATTCCAGCATCCTATTATAATGCTTCTGTAACACTTGAAACTGTGTTGCCCGCCTGAGTAATCTCCAGCAGGTGCTAGGTTTAAACCCATACACAGATTTCTCTTGAAACACCCAGGAGTCTTGTTGGTTTCCTTGCTCAGAGAAGTATTAGCTTTTTAAAGCCACCTCTGTGTATATGTCTTGTATAAAGAATCATGAATATTTAGGAGGTCAGCACTAAGCCCTGTCCCAAGGAAATGTTGGAACAAGGTGGGAACATGGGCATGGTTATAGTTGGTGCCCAGTGCAGCATCAGCCAGGACTGGTACAGGAGGGGAGAGAGAACCACTGTGATGGAGTAACCAGGTGTCATCTCTAAATACTGAAAATTAGAGGAAAAATATTTTTCTTTGTAAACCATTTCTTTAATAGTGATACAATCAGACTAGAAGTGCACAGAATCTGCTGTACATAAGACTACAACTTGACTCACTGTCATGCTATTGGTGATCTAACTGGAGTTTGTTTTGAAGGAAGAAAACAAAAACCTTATGTGATGGATCTGGGTCATGTCCTACAGAGGAATATTTTCTGACCCCTACTGCTGATCAGTTCAGACTATGAAGCATGAACTGTAATTATGCTTATTAGCTAGGCACTTGTGTTTGCAGACTTGCTAGGGCTTATACAGTCGTTTACTCCTGTTTAAGACTATTGTATGATTTTTTTCACATTAATTATGTGCAAGTCATAATTAGACAAATATGCATTGTTACTAATGTCCATTGTCAAACTAATAAATGAAACAGTGGTCAGAAAAAGGGTATAAATCATATGAGACACTCCCACCAATCAAACTAAACAAAGCCTCAAACTCCTGACATATGCAGGGAAAAAAAAAACACCAAAAACCTTTTAGTATTGCATTGTTGCAAATCAACATCTTTTTTGGTTTTTCAAATTAAGCTGCTTTATAAATTCAGACTATATATGGTCTTAGTTTTAAATCTGGAACTTAAAAATTTTTGAGGATCAATGTTCTCTCCTTTTCTAAGAATTATTTTGGGAGACAAGAAATAAGAGTTGGCAGAGCTGTTTCATGTTTCCTATCTGTTGTAGTAATTTTATCTTATAAGAAATATTGCTGTCACTGTATAAATAGTCACAATATAACTGGACTGTGCTTGTTTACTTGGGAGAATTAGGTTTGTGATGCTGCTGCCTGGTACTAGTTTGTTCTCCTGCTACCTTTGTCTCTCAGGATTTTGGGGGAGATGACAGGAATAGCTGCAGCAGTCCTTACATGGAAGTCTCTTCAGAGATTGCTTTATTACTTGTGTTTTGCGTGTGAGTTTCTTGTCTACAAGGTTTCCCCATATCTCCTTCAGTGGTTTATTGCTTGGGTTTTGTTTCCTGTTTATGCACAGTGTAATTTGCACCATATGTGATTTTTAGAAAAGTGTATCTAGAACAGAGTGCATGCCTTAATTTTTTTTTATTTGTATTTAGCTTTTTTAATGTTGTGCTTTGAATCTAGAGAACTTGCTGTCTTTTAGATTGCTCTTTTTGCTTTCTTGCTCTTTTTGCTTTCTATAAAAGCTTATGTATTATACTCACAGGAAGAGTGATTAAGAAAGTGAATTGAGTTATGAAATCTTCCAACTTCAATTTCTTTATTTTTGTAAAGGCTCTTGGAGGACAGCTTTCTATAAATTCACTCAAACTTGTCTATCCTGTGCAGTTTGGTACTGCAGTAATACTCAGATATTAACAATATTCTCATACTACTTGTATTAGTTATTTTTGATACAACTAAGCAACTTAATCAGTAATTTAAATACAGTATAATCCGGGAAATTTTGATGCAAGTTTGTGTGTTTTTTTTAAATAGAGCTCTTTCTAAAGAAAAAAACCAAAGCAACAACAAAAAATGGTGCAGTAAATGGTAAAATACAATAGGCCAGGCCTGTTAATTGAACATTTTTTGAAGTGTTCTCTTCTGCATGATGAAAAGATTGGAAAAGTGTTTTCAAATCATAAAATCAGAAATGGCTTTCTCTTTTAGCTGTCAGCTTTGGCTGAGGCATTTGGTGCATTTCACTAGATTAAACACTTTTCCATAGATATTGAAGAAAGAGGAAGTGGCTTTGTCATGAAGACTTAATTCCTGGAGATGTTAGGAAGCAGGTTTCATCCTCCATTATAGTATTTGATTCTTAGCTAACTTGAGTTAGGGTTATACTTTTGTCTTTTGTTCTAAATCATGGTAATAATGATCACATAAAATGTATTAGTTTTGATAAGGTTATAAAAAGACGTGGTTTCTTTTCAAGTTCAAAGAGTTATCCTACGTCTGAAAAAAAGAAAAACCCGGTGACACTTGTATGTTTGCTAACAATGTATGAACTACCTACTTCAACTGAAAATCAACACCAAAAGGCAGTTGGTGAATCTGCTCAGAAGCCAAAACTTTAGTTGAAAGCTGAGATTGTGATAATATATGATTCTAGAATCCTAATGGAAAAAAAACCTTTCTGTACCTTAATCTGGTCTTCAACAGCATAAAACCTTGAAGATATTTGTCTGTTTTCATTCACTGCCAATCTTCAAATATGTCCAAAAAACTGGGACTACATTGTTCCTGTGCAGGTAACTGAAATACCAGCACTTGGATCGATGGATCAAACTTGCTCTCTTCTATGTCTTTACTTGACTATCACCTTTCACAGGGTAACATTTACAATCAATAAATATCCTTAAGACTAGGATAGGGTTTGTCCTACAGAGTAACTTTTTCTTGATGGCAGATGTAAAATTCCAGTTAAAAGTGCCTCAGCCTTCACATTTTTAATATCTCTATGCAGAAAACTCATTATACAGAACTGAAGCAGTAAAACCAGCTATGTTTGGTTTTAGTAATGTTTTAAACAGTCAGTGGAAGCCTTTAATTCATGAGTGTTCTTGCATGAAAATACTGTAAGTACAATGACAATTATGGTGAAGTCTCTCTCAAAAGTTTTTATTTAGTCTGCCCCTGATTTCTGAATATATGTCTTAACTGTAAAAAACTTAAAAGCAAGTGCTGCATTGCTGTCATAAACACTGATGCTTCTTACTACTCAGGAGCCTGGTGCAAGTGAGGACCCTGTCGTGTTGCAGACTTTTCCAACATGTGGGGATAATACAGTTTATATCTCAAAATGTTTGCAATCTAACAAAGAGCTTCTCTCTGCTTTACCAGCTTTGTTATCAGCTGCTAAACAGGCCTCCTTGCTCAAGGTTACTACCCTGTGAGGAGAGGGAGGTATAAATTTTGTCCAAACTTCTTGGCCATCACAGTTCACACCTGGATGCTGAGGTTTTTATTGGTACTGTTAGATTCAGTGAAACCTCTCTGTTAGATCCTGCCATGTATGTCCTCTTATGACAATAACTGATGAAAGAAGAGAGTGTGGGGATAAGAGGTTTGGAACATAATGCAGGTCATCCAGTCATTCTGTGTTCTGTGCATATTGCATGGTTCAACAATAGCAATGTTGCCAGGAACAGCATTTTATTTTGTTCACTTATATATCTCTCCTCATCACTTTCTCCAGTGTCACCCAAATTAAATTCTGGCATGCTTTTCCACAAAAGATTAGGGATAGGTTCACTTCACATCTTGATGATTCTCAGCTTTTAACAAGTTATTGAGTTCTTTCTCAGTAATGGCTCATTTTTCCAATTAAATGCATTAACTTTCTTAGACTACTGTACCTTTAGTTTCAGCTCCAAGATGTAATAACTGTCTGCAAAAGGTCATCCGGTTCTCTAGCATCAGTGGATATAATCTGGTACTTGCTTCCTCCTAGTGTAGAGGTTCCAGGGAGAGACACAAACACAAAACTTCCATGATCTGCCTGAAAAGAGAAGCAATGCAGCAGGAACGAGCTGTACATTAAAGGAAACACGAACACTTTTCAGACTGCTAATCCCTCCTGTGTCTCTACTACTCCATAGCATCCATTAAGGAGCACTGGCTCCATAGCTCATCATTGCTAACATCTGTTGCTAACACTGGCAGCTGTACGGTGTGTGTCTCATTCAGACAGGTTCACCAGCCCCTGTCCTGTGTACCACCACACCCTGCAGATCAAGCAGCACTTTTTATGTTAATCTTGAGGCCTGTTGAAAAGGCAATGATTACATACACCACTTGTATGGAGTGTATCCAGATAAGGAAATCTCAACTCACTTTTGGCGTGACCACCAGCTGTTTCTTTCAGTTAAACTGCCCCTTGAAGATTTACTTTTTTATAAGGCCCACTAGGTATCAATCAACAACAGTATTGCTACTCAAGGCACACTGTTGTTGTTTCAGTGTTCTCCCCATGTAGTCTATTTTGTTTGGAGCAAAATTAGTAGAGCAGGGACTGACTTCAGTAGCATAAAATACATTATCAATATTTCAGCAACAACTACTAATTCTAAATAGTAGTTCAGACATTACGAGGAAGTACGGGGAGAAATATTTAATTTATTCATTAGTGAAGCCTACTGTGTGATAATTACACTGCATTTTCCTTTCTTCTGTTGTAGAAGAACCATATCTTTCTAGGCAGGATTCTCTGCCTGTGCAGAACAGTTCATCTTCTATTGAAGTTGATATAAAAGCGTTTAGAAGCATATGGAATGATGACAAGAGCAGGCAGATTTGTGTCCTTGATGCTGTTATTAAAAAACATCCATCATGGGAGTTCTGGTTCTCCCAAAGAAGTTGCTGGGTATATTTGGTATTAATTCCTTGTGATTGAAATGTTGGAAAATGTGCAATAAGTAATAAAGTAGCCAAATGTATATGTTAATCTTTATAATGGGTAAGAATAGAGTATTTCTAAATCATGTCTTAAAGTGACTAGAAGAGACTATTTCAATAGCATCTGGAATTTGCAACAGGGAAATAGAAATAGATATAAAATTGTCAAGAAATAAAATTGTCAGTTTTTAGTATCTGTAAAAATGTAATGAATTCCTCTTCACAATCAAATTAAGGACTGTGTGGATTGTTTTCATGACTTGAGACAAATATGGGCATTATTTCACAGCCAATATTGTTTAAACTTTTGAAAACAAAAAGTTGTGCCTAATTTTGTACAACAGCTTAGTTCCCTCACGTTAGTAGAGGCTGAACTGGCTGTAACTATTGTCTGCAGCACAAATGCTAACTTCACCCTGGAGGAACAGAGCTGCTGCCAGTGAAAAGCAGTAATTTCTTCTCTGGCTGATAGAAAAGCTGTTGAAGACTATGCTCTACCAAGATGAACAAAAGTGATGTCAGCACTAACTCCTAACTTTTCAGCCTCCTTTGAGTTACTTTATGATCTGCACTTTGGGCTTTACTGTTCCAGAGAATGGATAGCTTTTTTTGAACAGGGACATTCCTGTACTTAGTTTTCCAGAAAGAGCTGAGGTTTTTACTGTATTTCTTTGAGAACGCGTTTGTACTACATTGGAATACTAGTCCACATAACCAGTTTTACTTGAACAGACAGAAATGGGGCCAAAAAGAGTCTCCATTAACTTGACGGAGACATCGTGAGCATCTACAGAATATGGGTGTGAAATGGCAGCAGGGCCTAGCAGAAGTGTGTATGTGTGATCACGTTACTAATGGCAGATACCAGTCTTTGCTGACTTTGCTTTAATTGAGGTATAAATGTGGGACTTCTGTGAATGCAATTATGTAATGGTAAATCTTGTACTGATCCCCTGAGAAAAGTGAGGAAAAACAGCTAATAAAGAATGGGCTAATAACAGAGAAGCAACAGCATAATGCTACTGAAAAACACCATATCAGACATTGAGAAAAGTACTTTGCTGTCTGAAGAAAGCTCAGATATATGAAATGTATGTTAATGCTTCCTTATTTTCTTTTGAAGGATCGACGCTTTAATGATGAGATTGACAAACTGACTGGATACAAGACAAAGTCACTCTTGTGCATGCCCATAAGAAACAGTGATGGAGAGATTATTGGTGTTGCCCAAGCAATAAATAAGACTCCAGGAGGTGCCCCTTTTTCTGATGATGATGAAAAAGTAAGATTACCTTTACTTTTGCATGCTTTCTAAATTTTTTCTCTAATTCAGTAGACTTGTCTAAAGAGACTTAATCTAAATTAGTAAATAGCACATAATTTGTTAATGATTTTTTTTAGAAGTGCATAACAGAAATTGTACATTTTTGTTGTTTGCAATAGAAAATGTAACAGAAATAAGAAAGAAAAAAGAAAATAGAAAATCTGTTCTGTAAATGTGTCAGTTCCTCTTACTGAACTTCAACTTAAATCTTATGCAGACCTTTTTCATGTAGTAGAGTTTAGTAGGAAGACTTTTTAATTTTTGAAAACTTGACCTGTAAGAATTAGTTTGAGGGGAAACTATCACAGAGACACTCCTAAGGCTGGTGACTCAACAAATCAAAATCTTCTCTTAGTACTTTCCTTGGGATAAATGCCTGTAGCATATGCGAAAGAAATTTTATTTCAGAGGAAATTATGCATATACAAATCTGTTAGTCTAAATTATTTGAGACTTCCAAATACCCATGAAAGGACAAAGAGGATGGGAAGGAACACCAGGTATGTGTATATCAGATGGAATTTGGAGAGTAAAGGGAGCTCAAAAGGCAGGAAAGTAGAAGTATCTGCAAAGAAGGAACTTGAATTAAAGACAGCGGGGAAAATAGGAAATGGTGCTGTAGCAGGCAAATGTATTCAGCTGACCTTGGAGGGAAAATGTGCACAAAGCCAAAACGTGACTAGGGAAGAGAATGATAGAGGGCAGCAAACTGGGGAGGAACAGAACTGCGACTCTGTCAGCCCAGGAGAGAGAAATGGAATCTCCTTTAAGCACGTAATAGGGAACTACTCTTTTATGTATTAAAAGCGCATTGAATCTCATTTTTGTGGAAGTGTGGTTAGAGGCAGACTTTTCCTCCAAAAATGCTCTTTACATTGATTCCAATGCAGTTAATGTTACACACCCTTTTTTTTCCCCATAAAAATAATTGACTCTTGATTTTTGTTTCTGCAAGGTGTTTGTGTAACTGATTTGGCATAGTGATTTAGTTTGAATTAACTAACTTTAAATGTAACTCTCAGTTTTCAGATGGTACTTTATCTGAAGTTATCCAGTACTTCTTAAATTCCTTCTTTAGAAGCTATCTAAACTTGTCTAACAATAGATTACTTCTGAATTACTTGTGATTCTTGAGAATCTTGGATGTTGAATACTGACTTATTAACAATCTATGCCTCAATATGTAACTAAATGCAAATTAAACCTTCCCTGAATGGGGATTTTCAGCACTTCATTTTTAGTACTGTCCTTGTAAAGGGAATTTAAATGGAATTTTATCATGGATCCCACATTTGATTTTTATACATTCAATCAGCAAAACAACTGTGTACATGCGAATTGTGTATTATATAAATATTCTAATATATATTTGATGCTAGGACTGATGCTTCCATTCAGTGACTACCAAATATTATCTGAACATCAGCAAATTACCCATACTTTGTCATTTTAATTTTTTTCTAGTAATTTATATCACTGTTATAAGCCTGTATGTTAGAACTCTTCACAAATATATTGAATGGGTTCTGACATGTAGATTTTGTGGAAAAGTAAATGAGAACATAACCATCATTTTGCCCAGTAATAGATCTTGGATTTAATGGGGCCTGGCAGTCCATGTGCTGTTATTTCAAAACCTGTGCTTTTAAGTTTTTCACTCAGTTGGTAACCTAGAAAGCATAATATAGCTCTGGGAAGCAAGAGAGGACATCCTTTCAGGAGAACTGTCCTGTAGGATTAGCAAACAGGTTTTTTTAATCATAATACCAACATAGATGTTTGTAAGGAAAGGAGGCAGGTAAAACTGAGAAACCCTCTTCAGAATAAGAACAGAAAACTCTGGTAGCCTGGCTATTGAGGTGGCTTGTGCAGAAAAGCCTGATAAGTAGCTGGCAAAAGACCTATATGCGGCTTTACTGTGATGTTACAGTTTCTGACAATCAGCAGCTTCAGAATGGTTAGAAAATGAAAATGTAAATTAGCAGTCTTTTTCCTACCCCCAAAACCCTCTCAGAGAAATGTCAGTATCATTCGAGTCTGGCTCTTGTTTGCAGGAGTCTTTCCTCTCTTAGTATTGTGCAAAGCAATTAAAATAATCTGTTGGAGTTTTTTTACAAAACGACAAGACTATATTGTGTAATGAAATGTCTCTTGGCGGCACTGCTGTCTTGAGTCGATACGAAACAAAGACTTATGTTTTCAATTAGAATTAAGTAGATGCTAGCATCATTTTTATGTACTCTTAGTTATTTTCAGGAAGTTAATAGCAAATAAAATATTTAAGATCTGAGGACTTTTTAATGGTCTCGAGCTGTAACCAAGTTTCTATTTTGCAGTATCTAAAATGCAGTATTATATTGCAAAGTTCTTCTGGTTTTCTTTTTCATGGCAAATTCTCAGGGTTTTCTTTTACATGTCTGACCACAGTGTTAAAAGCATAGCACTAATAACAAATAGAAGTGAATTTTCCACATTTAATTACTGTTTCCCACTGCCAAATTTCTTTTCTCCTTTTGGTGTTAGGGATGTTGCAGCCAATTCATTGTTTAAGTCAGAATTAGATGACAGCCACAGGCATGAGAGAAAGATTTTCAGTGTTACAATGCTTTTTGTCACCCCAACATTAGTGGCTCAGTTGAACAGACTGGTTTTGGAGATTTTCAGTTTGATACAAACAGTATTAGAATACCTTATTCACAGCTATCACTATTACACCATGTTGTGTAATTGATAACTTTTTGGAAAAATAGCAGGTGATACACTTTTACAAGTATTTTGCAAATGAAGACACCAGTTCATTTGCACAGACATAGAGTAGACAGATAAAAGCCCTGAACCCTTGGAAAGAACTGTGCATCCTACATGCATTCCCTGTACTGTGCTGAAGATTCACTTAAGTGTATGAGCTGTTTGCTGGTGAGTCATACTTGTTCCAGGGCTGGTGAGAAAAGCCTAACAAGAGTTTGACAGTCTGTGGTTTAGATTATTGTCTGCCCTTTAGAGTCTTCTGAAATGCAGTGCCAAAACAAATCTAGTCCTTCATCAGTGAGGCTTAACAAACAGCAGCAGCAGCTCCATGGTCACTTAAATTGGCATCCTGGTTCTCTCTGCCTCTGACGTCCTCCTTGTCTGAAAGAAGTGAATTGACTTCAGGGAAAGTACCCAGGGCTGCCAGCTCAAATTAAACCCTGCTGGTTTTACTGAAAACCAGTAGTTTGAATGCAGTGAGACCTGGGAGGGGGAAGTAAGAACTGAATTTGGTTGTCTGTGCTCTCTGGATAGTTTTATTAAGAAGTATATATGTCTATAGATTCCACGATTTATCTGATATGTATTTGGTTTGTAGAGGCTTGAAGATAAGTGTTCTCATGCTCAGCATCTGTATTTCTTACATTCCTAATAGCAGCCTTGTGATTCTGAATTTTCCAATTTAATGTGCTCTTCTTGGGCCATATTAGTTAAAGATTAAATATATCCTACATCAGGTCTACCATAGTGATGGATGATTTCGAGGGATGTTGCTATACCTGCTAATTCATTTTCTGTGAGTTTTTGCATGATGAGCTTAGAGTCACACTGGCAGATAGCAGTTTCAAAGTCAGTAAGGACCATTTCTTTATCTTAGGGAAGTAATCAACTGTGAATAAAACTACTAGGAAAGGAAGTGATCCAGAACAGGCAAGCATCTCTGGCTGTTGTGAAAATGATAACTCCAGCTCTCTGAATGAGTGGAATTTACAAAAAAAGTCACCTGAAAATAATTGATGGATCCACAACAAAGGAACATGAGAAACAAATTAGATAAAGAATTTTTTTGTGTGTTTCATATATTGCAGTATGGGATAACCTCCTGCTAATACCTGCCTTGGTTCTCTGGCATGGCAGTGAGACTCCAAAAGCTACTACTTAAAAATGGCATAATCCTCAAAAGTATCATGTGGCCCATATGTCACTTACCTCCCAGTGCAAGAGACAAATTTGCTGAAAGAAGACCAAAAATAACAAAGACATTTGAAGGATAAAGGTGCTGAAGCAGTACAGCTATCTGGGAAAACTCTAATGGTCTATTAGGCACAATTCTCAAAAGGTACTTGCTGCACAAATCTAAATTAAAATAAATCACAGTAACTGAACTGTCTTGCTGGGGGAGTTTAAAGCGATTTGCCACTAGGGTATTTGCTTTATCAAGGCAGCTTAACATCATTGGTTTGCAACCAACAGCACAAAATGACTGCCGTGACGGACATTTGCATGGACTTCTTTCAGTCTTGTATACATTCAGTCATGCTTTCAAGTTAAGCTGAAAGTCGAGATTTCTTTTTAATTACAGAACTCAAAATGTACTTGAAACTTAAGAAAAACTTCCCGGTATCAATACCTCTGTTTTGAGACTGGCAGTTAATATTTGAATTGGACATCTTTATCTCTGAGGTATGGAAACCTGCCTAAGATGTGTTACAGTGATATTTCAGTGAACTATATATTTTTTCAAATATAAATGTGTATTCTCCTAGACTCAGGAGCTACTTTGTTGCTGTGTGTTTATGGTACATATTACACTAAATTCTTCATACTGGTTTGGTGCCTCTAAATTCTATCATAAAACAAATAAACAAATTGTCAGATTTGGTATCAGGAAGGGTTTCCTTTATAGAACAGTTCAAGACAAATTGTCATGGGGTTTTTTTGTGGGGACTGGAGTTTTGTTCTTACCTTCTTTACTCTCACTATTATACAAGATATCTGGATTTTTCCTGCAATTGCCGGTAGCAATCTGAACCTGTTGGTTCTTCCCATATTGCCTGTGCTTGTATCTCCTTAATTAATATGGAAAGGCTTGAATAAATAAGAGCTCTTATCTGTAAACCTAGACTGTCATTTGTCATTTGTTCATAGTATTTGACTCAGAGCTCACCAAACTAAATGAAAGAAACTCTGCTGACTTCATGGGCCTTTAAAAATCAAACTTCTGTTCATTTCTAACATAGGAACATTTAATTAAATGCAGGCCCCCAAGTCTATTTATGAGGCTTAAATTCATCCGTGTCAGATCACTGAAAAGAGGTTGGTTAAGGAGCAGTTTTGGCTCCTGTTGCTTCTACTGGAGGAGACAGATTCACAGTAGACTGTGCTGCTTTCCTTCATGCTTAGTTCAGTCATATTATCAAAAATCACTTTTACTAATTATATCCTTGTTTGAAAAAAATCCAGAGGAGTGATGAGGATAACTCATATATTCAGAGACATGAATTAGGGAGCATTCAATAGTACCTTGAGTCTAAATATTACTATGAGAAACGGTGGGTCTTCCTGAAAATTCTGAAGCATAGAAATAGCCCTGGAGCTTGTGTTCTGTTTTCCCCTCTCATTAGTATTCACAAGGCATTGCAGCAGGAGAAAGGAGCCCAGATCTCTACTGGTCAAACACAAGAACAACTTCTCAGGAAGACTGGTAATGCAACCAGTCATGAAATGCCGTGATCATGGATGTCCTTGTGCAGCCATACTACATTATTCAGTGAGAAGCAGAATAAATTTTTCAGCAGGAAGTCTAAAAGCTAAGAATTCTGCAGTTCTGATAGTAATTCTCAGACACCTGAGTAACTAGAAGGGGTGATGTTAATATTACACTTTTTTATTAATAGATTTTCCACTTAAGTGCTTTGAATGCTGAAACAACAATAATACAAAGGCTTGGGAGGATTAGAATTTTGTTTGATACATCTGTCATCAGAAAGAAAGCCTGCAGGTCTGGAAAGCTGTGATGTGTATTTGTGTTACAGTATAACCCTTAGGTACTGTCTATATAAGGAATTGACTAGAAAAGCTAGATTTTGGTGGTTGTTTGTTGGTTTGGTGGGGTTTTTTGTTGGTTTTTTGGGTTTTTTTTTGGTTTTTTCTGGAGAAAACCCTGTTCTTACATTACCTAAGGAATAAAATTTTTACTTTCAGCTGTCTTTCTTTTCATGGCAAAACTCCCTTAAACCAAGTAAATTATTTCGATCAGATGGCTTATTAGAAAAATCTGGTTTGCTTGAAGTGAAATCTGCACTGGGGCCCTGTTACAGAAGCATGTAAGAGGAGACCTTTGTGGTCAACAGCTGGTGAAGCCTTTATTTCTGACAGTTACTGGTGATGTGCCCTGTGGGCTGGATGGGAAGATTTGGTCCCTAGTGAAGTGTTTTCTGAACTTCTGTCAGTCTATTCAGTTCTCCCTAGCTGTTCTTCATATTAACTTCAAGGCTTGATATACTTTTAGAAAACAGCATTTTGCATCTCCTGTGAATTGCTTATCTTTCCTGAAGGAAAATGAAATGTTCACACAGCAGTTCCTGCCATCAAAAGTATTTCCCCCTGGAACAGTGATGCAGAGCCTATCTGTAGCTATAGGTTACATGATGACATATTGAAAACTTCTTAGCAAATAATTTTGCTAAAAATTAAGTCAACCTCTGACCTTCAGCACGTTAATACAGGCTTAATAAGAAACTGTAATTAAAACAGTATTGTTGTTCTAGCACTGATTCACAGTATCCCCTTGAGCAAATCATTTTACAGTGATCTCTATTCTGAAACATAATTCTAAAAATTACATTAGGTGGTTCTGTATGTGCTATCAGATCTTCAATTTTAAGTATTCTTACTTTATAATGAGGAAATAATTTTACTTCTTTTTGACTCAGCCTGAGCTTTTGAAGCCTTGTTGACTGCTTTCTTTGCATGTAGCATCCCTTAATTGAACACATCTGGTTAGAAAACACAAAAGCAATTTCACAAAAATCAGTTTCAGCCGTTTGTTTAATAGTCCCAGCTTCACATATAGTATTTCTCATCTCTCTCTGAGTTTTACCTATAGTGTTTCTCATCCCCATGAGAATTGTGCAACCCTGCTGTCTTTGATTGGTTTGCAAAAGTTCAGCTGGTCTTTAACTGGAAAACTTGGGACTGTACGTTAGAAGGTATTCAGCCCTCCGTGCTATCTTTGCAATTGTCCACCTGAGAAATTCCTGTCTGCATCCCAGCAGCTGGAGTATGTAAGCAGCAATATAGCTGTAATGCCTGTTAGGAGTATACAGGAAAGTGTTTCCCCTATATCTGGGAAATGGCTGTTTAAATCTGTGGCCACAAATGAATAAAACTCTTGTCCTTGTCTTTCATGGGACCTTTCTCTGTCAGCAGCTGAAAGCAAATGCCTGGAATGAGGCAAGCACAGGATGGTATTTCTCTCATATAGCCCACCAGTGTACTGTTATTTGCAGCTCAGGGCCAGACATGGTATCTGTGTATTTAATACCACCCCAGGGATTTTCTGCTTAGGAATTTATTCAGGCATTTCTTGAAGCAAGACAAGCTTATAACTTTCACAATATCCTGCATATTGTGTGAATAACTGCCATATGACTTCAATTAATTTCATGTTATTCCTTCTTGTTTTGCTTTTAGTGAACAGAATGAAAAGTCATTCCCTATTCATTTTCATCCCAGTTGTTTTGCCCTAAAAGTCTTCACCAGTTCCCACCTGGTGCAGCAGGTTGTTTTGCAGTCATCTGTCTGCTTTAGCAAGAGGGGTGCCTGCTCTCCAAAACCCCTGGTCAGTGCCTCTTCGCTGCTCTGACAGTTGGTACTTTTCATGTGTGGAGAAGTAGAAGACATTTGAACCAATTTTTTGTACACTCAAGCCTGAAAAACCAACAACTGCACTTTTCTTAGTGTTTTAAAATTATCTCTTAGTTATGCCCAGAGCTGTTTTTGAAAGCCTGGGCATGTCTTCACTGCTTCTGTTAACATCTTGCTGTCACTGCATTACCATGAAAAAAAAGTTTTGTTTGTCCTTTAACTAGCTAGTTCATTTTGCTGATTGTTAATTTTAGCAAAAACTGTTTCTGTTCATATGAAAGACTCCACAGCTCTCTGAATCGCTGTGGATGTTGTATTTTTAATTCAAAAAACCCCAACCTACAACAAAGCATGAAAAACATGGGTTACCAGTAAAATGAGTCAACAAGGTTAAGAGTTACTGTGAAGCCAGTTACATGTTCTAGACTAGAGCTCACTGAAATCATGAAAGCGAAAGTAGTTTAACCATTAATGCTAATAATTTTGCATCTCTTGCATAGCTAGCAAGCACTAAACTAGGGTTAAAACAATATTATGACGATTTTTATAGCTGAAATGTTGTTGGAGCTGTAAGAGAATTGAGCCACATTGTTCATAATAGTGAATGGTAGTCATAAATTTCAGGCAGGAAATTATGCAGTGCACTTCAGGTAACCCTTAACAGGTTTATCGACCTTTATTTAGAAAAATATTTCCTGTGAACAGCATAGTGATAGAGGCAGGGGCACCAGAAAGAATGCTTCATTTAACAGTGCTTTGTGAAAGCTGTGAGTAGGACCCCTAATTGTTAATTTGGTCCAACTAACCTTATTAGTGAGATTAATTATCCACATACATTTTTAGTGAAACAAAACAATATTTATACTGGTAGCTATTAAGGCTAAAGTCTTTGGACTAAACTTGACATGAATTTAACCTTCGTATTAATTTGCTGGCTGCTTGCTGTCCCTGTGGTAGAATGGGTAAAAACAAACCTTGTTTTTTTATCTTTTCTGTTTTTTTTTGGGATGGGGTTTTTGTTGGGTTTTGGGTTTTTTTTAAGAAAAAGCTTTTGCTGTATAAAAACAGAATAGCATTTTGCAATGCTGGTGTCATGGTTACAAAGCAAATTCATTGGTAATAGCTCTCCAGTGTTGTGGCATGGTTTTAAACTGGGAGGTGAGTGGAAATGCCCTGGAGCTGTAGTGGACAGGGCCCACTGTGTAGGGCTGTGTTGTGGGGTGCCAAGCAGCGATGGACTTGTGGAGATTCAAGAGCTGAGGATGTCCTAGCTGCCATGTGGTGAGTGTCAGTGGGATATCTTGTAGGATACCAGGACCACATGTTGTGGTCTGAGCTCGAGCAGCCCTGCGGACTTGTCCCACTGAGCAGAATAGCTGTGAATATGGTACTACTCCCCACTAAGGAGAGGAGGCTTTGAAAGGAGGAAGCTTGCCAAGACATGCTACCATAAACACAATCTGAATCTTCTTCTTCTGTCACCCAAAGTAGAAAATATGGTTAGTGGGGCCTGGGTACTTGCTTCTGTGCTTGAATCATAAAGGTTGGTAATCTGCTCTAGCCTGGAGTTTCAGGGCTTCTTCAACTCAAAGTGTAAGGTCATGAGCTTTTAATCCTGAATGTCCAACAATTTTGGTTCTCCTTGGTGGCAAAGTTCGTTGCTACTCTACTAGACATGCACAGCAGCTGAAATGTCACCTCTATAATACAGCTGTTTTCAAGGGTAAGCTCTGATCTCTAGTTTCTTAAACAATATCAAATAATCCTGAACTTCAAGAAGTTGGTAGAATTAGAGCAGTGAAGATGTGGATGACTTACAAAAGCTGAAGTCTACCTGCAGAAGTGTTAAACCAGCCGATTGACAAAGAAGCTTCTCACTAACAAATTACAGCAACAAGGTACTGCATTTAACTTGAGTTTTGGAAAAACATGTAGTGTAGAGACTGTAGTTTGCCTTATAAGTGAAGAAATTGCCTCTGGTTTTGTGTGATTTCATGAACGTCTGACAAAATCTGACCACTGGGTGATGAACTCAGTAGTTGCTTGCCAGACCAAGCAGCTCATATAGAAATGGAAAGCATTTTATTTTTCTGAAGTGGGTTTTGGGAAATCACCATACATAGGAAGCAGAGGCCATTCCAGTGAGATATGAAAAGCCACCATAAAAACCTATAGGAATGAGCTTGAGGCTTTTATGTGTTCAGTTGTCAGTTTGAAGTTGTTGCATTAATGCTTACTTTTGGAAGAATAAAGAGGTGGGGGTTGTTGGTTGGTTGGGGTTTTTTTTCCCCTTAACCTATTACAGCTTTTAACATATTCTTTAAAAATTAAAATTAATATTTAAAAATTAAATTCCATTCTCAGAGTAGGAACGGTGAGACACTTACTTGATAAGCCTCTGTGTTCTGTGTATAAGGAGGATTCAATAAAATGAATGAGTTTCACTGAGTAACTACTCAGTGATCATGTTCCGCACTGATGTCATACTTAAGTAGTATGTCCTGAATATTAAAACAAAATACTTCAATTATTGTTTCATCAGGTACTCAAGACTTTTTATTTTAATGAAAACTGAACTAGAGATGAATAATCAGAATTGATTCTAATTTAATTTTATTATAATATGCATGGCCTTCTGTTTTGCATCTGCTGTCAGTTTTGTGGATTTTATTAGAATAGATACATCAAGTCAGATACTAAGATCTATTTTTGCTTATATAAAAGGATTAAATGTTAGATGCTTGTAGTAGAATGTGATGTTGAAGCAGGAAATATCTAACGGTTAAAACAGTATCTCATGACTATTTTTAAACAGAACCTGCTTTTCTGGCATAGTTGCTGTACCTCTGATGTGAAGGTAGACAGTGAGACTTTATATGAATATGATTGTGAAAGCTATGAAAGTGAATATCAGGAACAATAACCAGAACATTGCATATCTGGATGCATCTTTTACAATGTCAGTGTTACAGCAGCAGAACTGTTGGGTTTTTTCTTTAATGGAATAATTTTGCATTTCCTTTTCTCTCAAAATTTTAATTTTCTGAGTTGATTCTGCTTTTCTTGGAGGAACAGAGGTCTGTGCAGCAGCTGCTGCTGCAAGTATCTGCTGCCATGCCTAATGGCATGGTTATAATTTTCCTGTTAGTCTGACAGTGGGACTACTGAATTAATACTCAAATCTGTGGTCTTGTGACTGGTACTGTTGCAGTAACCAGAGATGCCTGCTGATACCTTGTCACTTTCATTTGTCACAGAAAAAAATCCAGTAAACGGGAATGGGCTGATTGTTAAATAGCATTTAGAAGCACACGTGGGGATACAGAAACTGTTACCTCTTTAAGACAGGTTTTACAACAGGGAGAGGGGAAGTGGAGGCACGAAAGGACGGGGCTAGGGAGTGAAAAGCTGCGGCAGACCCAGGCTGAGGACATAGCGACAAATGATGGAAAGCATCCTGCACTCCTTTGCTTGAGGCTTGCACTCGTGTGCTACCAGAAAAGGGTCTCACCCCCTCTAGTGGCTTGCATTCCTCTTTGGTGGTGATAATACTACAAACTTAAGTGAGCGTGTATAGCTAGAGTAGGGGCTCCCAAAGATAAGTGGTGACTGTCCTATAGCTTCATGTTTCTGCTATTTTTTGTACATTTTTAGCACGGCAGCATGTTTTGTAAGTGTTAATTAAGTATAAATCAAGTTAGCCATCCTTATGGTGCTTCTGCTCTTCGGGATAGACGTTTACTCCGTGTGAGTGCAGCCCAGCTTTAGGCCGGGCAGGCTGCCCGTGTTCGCAGCTCTCCCCCTCACAGCTGCTCTTTACGCCTCGGGGCGCGGTGGGACCGCTCGGCGCTGTCCCCGCTGCGAGCCAAGCCGCCTGCTCGCAGTGCCCTCAAGTGGATGGCAGGCACTACGGCGCCAGCCGGCGCCTCAAGTTTCTTATCCCTTTGTACTACCTCTAAATCCTACTGAACTTCACTTACTTGCACGCCTGATTCTAAGACCTAGTCTAGAGAGCCTAGGAGAGGCTTCTCATGGCTGCCTTAAATACTGAGCAAACAGTGTTTGCTATTTCTTCACCCGGCTTTGTTGCGTAGCCTCAGACCTTATTTGCCTCCCACTTTTCAGTGTTCTTCTGAGGCTGACAAGATGAAGAGACTTGAAGTGTACTACAGGTATTGTCACTCAAAAATAGTCTTATGGCTACCCAATCCAAGAAATAGCATGCACTCAGTATCTATCTCCCTGTTCGTCCATAAAGTTATCCAGCATCTCTGCATGTATTGGTGCTTCAGTCTAGCAGTATCATCAGTTATTAAAAATTGAACAATCTTTTCTTTTGTTACATGCTGAAAGTCGCTGAACATTTTCCAACAGAATATTTTTTCAGTGACTTATAGCTTTATCACATTTTAGATGTTTATGGTGAACTTTTTTTTTCCTCAAGAAGAAACTCCTTTGAATTTTGCCTTTTTTCTTTTACTGTATTCAATTTTTTTTTTTCTCAAATTGTTTTTGAAAATATTTACTTTGTCAAGCTATTGCACACAGAAGTTCTGGAAAGGAATTCTTGACACTTGGCTGTGAGCTGGGATATACACAGCTTGGCTACTATGAAAAGCCCAACACTGTTCATGTGGTTTAAAACAGTATTTTTTTCTTTTAATTGCATCTTCAGAACTTTGTCATTCTGCTTGCTAGTTTATGGCTCATTCTATAGTTTATGGCTCGTTCTACATCTCTCTCGTTTTTCTTCTCCTACTTCAACAGCTGCATCACCACTTTTGCAACAAGCAGTGTTGTCTTCCTTCAGCATATTCCCTTTTATCCTGTTGCTATGCTTTTGCTAGCATCTGTTTTCTCCTTATGCCTCGTGCAGATGGAAGCATTTGAGACAGAGGTAAGAGTCTCAATAGATTTGCTATTTGGTAGAACTCATCATGTGTCACTTCTCATTCAAACACTGAACAAAAGTGGTGGCAAGAAATCTTTTGGTTTTATAACAACTTCTGTATGTTCAAAAGGCTACACGGTATAGAAATTCTTCCTCATATTCACGTGGAACTTCCCATGAATCAGTTTTCTGTGCACTACATTTTTTCCTGTTGCTGGCACCTCTGAGAAGAGCGTGGCTCTTGCTACCCCACCTTCAGATACTCATAGACACTGATTATGTCCCCTCTCAGTCGTCTCTACTTGAGGCTGAACAGGCCCAGCTCCCTCAGCCTTTTCTTGTAAGAGAGGTGCTCCAGTCTCCTAATCATTGAACCCCTCCACTGGACCTGCTCCAGGATTTCCACGCCTCTCTTGTACTGAGGTGCCCAGATCTGGACACAGTAAGAGAGTGTTCTTCATTTCACATTGCTCAATGGAATAGTAAGTGCGTTATTAATGTGCATGTTATCATTTCAAGTGTTGGGCTAAGCCTTAAAGTCAGTAGCTTTAATCACTGGGCTCTTTGTTGATAGTCATATGAAGCAATTAGGCTGCTTTACGGAATCTTAGGCTCAAGCCAGCAGATGTCCCCAAGCTGACGTGCACTTGTCACAGTGCAAAACAGAGAAACTTACGTGGTATGTGCCTGTACAAGCAGAAATAAGATGGGTTTGTGGGCATATACAAGGGAGAAGTAGTAAGATGAGAAGAAAGCTTTTATCTGAAGCCTAACTCAAAGATGGTTAACACTTAGAGCTCCTGATTATTTTCTTCTTGGTTCAACACAATGAGACAATACACTCATTATATAAAATAACATTGCTTCAAAGCAGTATCTAATTCTTTAGTCTAGTTCTCCTTTTAATGACACCAGCTTGGCAGTCACAATTGTGCTAAATGGGCCTGAAAAGAGTGTGTAAATGGGCCTAAATCAGTGTGTAAAATCCAGTACTTCTATCAAAATATAAATATTAAATCTGTACCTGTTTAATTTTCTCATGACTAGAAATATCTCCTCAATGAAACAAGTCCAATCCCAATTCATGTATCTGAAGTTTCCCCGTGCATTTCTACAAATTGCAGAAGTTTTTTTGGTAGCCACTCGTGACCTGATTTGTGCCTTCAGAAATCCAAAAAGTATAAAATGACTGGTTGCTACCTTTGACATTTCTTTTGCACTTACGGGAACATGAAAAGTACCAGGTTGCTACTGGTTTTGTTAATGTGATACCGTTGCCATTGTCTGCCTTCACACAGTGTGTGGGAAGGGAAAGATTTTTTTCATAAATACAAATTACTTATAAGTTCAAATGCAGCTTAGGTGGGTTTTTTTTGAAGAATCTAAATGGGTGCTGAACATGTCAGCAGGAAACTGATTTTTATATTCAAAAACCAAGCTTCATGGGTATTTGTGTATTTATATGTCAGTCTGGTAGCTCTAGTGTAGCTGTTGGTAATGAGCCTGTTATGATAGGAAGTGTAATGTTTGTCATCACGTAAATCACATGTCTGCAGGATGACTGTGGAAGTCTTGGTTTTCAGAATGCTTGTCCGCGTACTGAACTGGACACTGCCACATTCTGGCACAGAAATTCATGGTTTCAGTTTCCTTTGACTTTATAGCACATTTCCCATCTGCTAGCATCTGAACATAGTATAACTTTACAGAGGTGTCTCCTCCCAAGGAGACCTAAGAGCATTGTCACTGCTACTCAAGAGTCCCAGGGAAGGGAAATATTGATGTGCTTTCTCAGCTGCAGCACAAGGAGAAGGTCTGGCACCTCTGAAGTCGGAGTCTGCAACCCACACTGGTAACTAACACAGAAAGCAAGCAATGCCTGTCCAGTGTCTTGGCTGTTCCTCAGTACAGAGAAACTGTGGGAGAAGGAAAAGAGCTACTTGGGGAACAGGAAAAAACTTACTGTTCTTACAAATTTATTTCTAAAGAACTTAGAAACTTTCATAGTGATATGGGAGCAGGGGAAAAATCTGATTTTCAATGAAGATTGCTTAGGAAATGAAAACATTTTGTTCTTTGTGCTTTTGTGGCAATTTCATGGTACTTTGAAATCTTCTACTGATGTTCATTTAGAAGCAATGGCTTGCAGTAACTCTCCAGGTCACTGGCAGAGCTGAGAAAGAAACCACAACACTCTGTTTACTTCTATGTGTCCTGGCTACTGGACCTAATCTTCTCTTCCATTTACAAGAGAGAAAACAATTGTATGATTATGTACCGAGTGAGACGGTGACATTGAAGGCAGCATAAGTGCAGCTATCATGAGGAAAAGTGAATAGTTGAATTTGGTTAAAGGAAACTAAGAACTCAGTGTAATTGTTGAGTAGACAGCTGAGTATTTGGAGACAAGTAAAGCTGCTCTACACGGGTGATTAAGGACAGTCCCTTAGAGCAGTGAGGGATTGTGACCTGCCAGGTCAGTCTGGGGAGAGGGTATAAAGGCACTCCAGGCTTTTAGGCTGGATTTGTTTGCAGTTGCTGTTGCTGGCAAGTAGGAATATGCCCTGTAGTGCACATGGGGCCCGTGTGCTGCTCTGCGCAACCGGCAGTGCTCAGCCACTAGTGAGATCGTGTGACACTGCTGGTGGTGCAGAGATTGCCTGCCAGCCACTTGCATAAAAGCAGATAAAGTCAGAAATGCTCCTGTGCTCTGGAGGCTCCTTTCCCCTATCACTGTGGATGTAGTTCTTGGCTTTCCATGAATCTGCACAGAGGTAAAAATGGATAGATGGGGAGGGAAGGAGGGGCAATGCCAATGCCAGAAAAGGCTAGTTGTTTCCGCATCAGACCAGCAGCTGTGAGAAATGGGAGACTGAAAAAGTGTGTGTAGGGCTTTTTTTGTTGATTTTTTTTCCCAGGTCTTTTGGGGTTTTTTTCCTGGATTTTTTTGTTAGGTTGGTTTTGTCCTTGTTTTTTTTCCCAGCATATGAAATCAGATTTACCATTACAAATTAAAAATGGTCTGTTTTCAGAATCGATAAAGTCTTTGCAGCAAGCTCTTTATTTATAAAATGCCTCAGGCAATTTGTATATGAATATAGAGCTTTTTGATTCTTTGGATTTGATAGCACTGCACCATCTATTGGTCTTTTTCAGTGAAATCAACTTATGCTTTAAGTTCAGTTCCTAAAAAACATCATAAAATTCACCATGACATAGGTACTGGTAATAATTTTGTCATGAAAAAGTAGCAAGAAAAAATCCCATTCACATGACTGTATAGTATTTCAGGACAATTGACAAGCAGGCCTGTGGAATTCAGCCTTTCTTTCTTGGGCTGTTCTAGTTCCATGAATAAAGAAAATACTTTCCTTACGGAAGGAGTGAATTTCTTACTATTAAAAAAAAATCATATCTAAAAAATTAAACAAAGACATTTTTTATTTTAGAAGCATTAGATAAATTAGTTGCTTCATAAGCAGAGATGAAGTTGAAAATAATAATTTTGAGAATAACCTAAAAAGGAAGTCAGAAAAGATGGAAAAATGAGTGGGTGTAAGAACTGCAACAAGATTGAATGTATATCAAAAGATAATCTAAACTAAGAATGATAGTTTCTTAAGTAGATAAGAAACACTGGGCATTGGGAAAATATTTAAACTCATGGAAAAGGAATAAAAGCAGGAGAGCAAACAAATGGGCAGTAAGCTGAATTTGAATTTTTTTGTTGTACTTCTACTCAGCTGTAAGAAGCAGGGGTGTATGACCCAGGGCACTTCCCTGATCAGTCAGCCTTGCCTTGGTGAGTATTCATTGCTTGATTAATGTCAACTTGTGCAGTCCGAAATTACAGAGACAAAAAAAGAGCAAACCTACTCAAACCCTAATCAAATCAAAGAACATTGTTCTATTCTTGCATTTTTTGGTAAAATATCTATGAGGGGAGGATTGCCTGTATGATGAAAGGAAACCTTTTTTCCCTATTATTTCTGTAGCTTAAAGACAAGATATCCTTACTCAGTTCATGAAGTATTTTAACCCCTGGTACTACAGAATCAAGTTAAATTACTATGATACTACTTAAAGGTTAATTAACTATGATACTACTTAACTGGAAGTGAAGCCTTATTTTGCTAAGTGATCTCTAAAAGTTTAAAATAATTTGGCCCTGTATTGAACTGCTAATAACATAGGCAGAAGCAAACCCTTAACATCAGTAAATTTGCACCAAAGAAGACAGCAGCATATTGATTTCTGAACACAACTCAGCTACCTGAAATCAAATGCTCTCCAGTGTGCAATTCAACAGCCATATTAATATTAATACCTGACAGTTTTTCTTCTGAGGCACACAGTGAGAAGTATACGCAAGTATATGTGTGGAAAAACCTTGTGTTGCTGGAAGCAAAATGCACGTCTATCAGTAACTGGAACAGGCTTGCTTATATACCTGATTTTCTGTATGAAGCCTTAGTTTGTTGGGTGGGTTTTTTTTTCATTTAAACAGAGCTTTGTTTAGATACACAATCACTTCAATCCAAGATTCAAAACACTTATGATTTTCAGCATTAAGGGGCAGGATGCTGTGTGCTTACTGGGCGTGAGATTAACATCTTTGAAAATTTACACTGCAGCAGATGACTGTTTTATCTCTCTGAGGATGTAACCCATTGTATGTTTCTCTTTTCACTGAGAGATCATTTAGGCAGTTCTTCTGAACTCTTCTTCTTCTTTGCTCTTCATGAAGTTACCCCAAAGAAAGAAAGGAAAACAAATGGCCTCATCTGAAGCTGTAGGAAAAACACTTCATGGCCACTTGCAGAAGAAGGAGAAGGAGATATGTAATTGCTCCCAAATGCTGATGCTTCTACAATCATAGCTAGCAAAAGCCTGAGCACTGGGGAAGTTTCTGAAGGCAGAGACTGTAATGTGAAGGTTTAAATACTTTTCTTTTTAAATACTGTTCAGTGAGTGAGACACTGCAGACAAGACTGTAATCATAAGCTTGGGGAAACCGTATTTTTGCTTGAATAAAATACCTTTTTTTTTTTAATGTCTGCAACATGCAAGTCTCCAAGTATAAAAAACCACTATAGGAAATAATTCCAGTAGCTGCTGGAGAGAAGATAGGATGGTTTTTTCTGTGTGTGACCTTGGAAGCCTGTGCTTATCTTGCAGCCATGTGAAAAGTAGTGTGTTACCACATGAAATCCATAGAAGTCTGCAAGATAAAATTGCAGTGTGGGTTTTATCAGGGAGAAGCTGCATCCAGTTTTCATGGCTCCTCAAAGGCAAGCGAACTCAGTGTCCCCGAATTGTCTGTGCTTCACAGACAAGTGCTTTAGGTAAATAATGACTGGTATAGTTACACCACCAGAATTCGGCACTGCTGTTCCAGTTTATAAATAACTTTGTCTAGAAATCAGAGAGCAGCATGTGCAGGTGTGAGTCATTAGTGCAGGAGACACAATGGTGTGTGGAAAAAGCATGGCTCACATCCAAACCAGCCCACACACTTTCATCAGCCCCTTGAAGTCTGCAGCATAGAAAATAAATTTTTCAAGTCAGGATACTGAAGCCCATCCAGACTTAAAACTCAAAAGTGCAGTAATATGGAATCCAGTGCTTCTCCCAGTACTTTGTTGATCAGTCATGCTCAAAAGGCAGTTTTGTAAGTCACTAATTTACTGAGTTAATTACCACAATTTCAATTAACATACACAAATGTGTGTCAAAGCTGCTTTCTGTAAATCATTGTTTTAGAACACATACGTTTAAGTTCTAAGGAATTAAGGAAATATCCAAATTATTATTTGATTTTCTTTTAAAAATTTCATGAGCTGAAAGTGGACACAATTAATGATATTGACCTCCTTGGTTGCAGAGTTAATGGAGAGTGTAATGAGGAAATCAACAAGTACCAAAATAGCACTTCGGATAAGGTGCTGGTTTTGGAGAGAATTCAGAGGAAAGAAAAAAGGAGCTTTTAGTTCAAGAATATGTCTGATTTAGTTTTAATTGGTCTGGCAAAAATTATCCTTTCAAGGCTTAACTTAACCTGAAAGGGGATACCTGAGTCCTGATGCCAGGTGAGGGTTCTCAGCAAAACAACTGAATTTTCAAACAGGATTCAAGTTATTTTTATAACTAAAGATTAAAGACAGAAGTAAGTGAATCCTTTTTCATATGAAAGCACATTTGCATCCTAGAACTGGTATGTTTTCACTACTGCGGATTGAATCATTGTTTATCTTCGTAAATTACACATTTTACTATTTGTTGGACAATCTTTTTTGCCATATGTCTTCTTTTTCTTGTTTTTGCAATGAAGTAAAGAAAGAAAATTGAAGCACAAGTTTGGATCACTTTCTCTAAAATTTTGGGGTTAGGTCTTACCATAAGGTACCATATATTTTTCTTGCTTACTGTCATTGAAATTATAGTTAGGATTCAAAGTTCTGTGCAGAGATTATAATCTCCTTTCCTTTTTCTATTGGCACCTTCTTGTGCATGGACTAAACAGTAAAATGTGGTATTTGGACATCCTGGTAGACGTAGAACAGCATTATAGAAAAAGCAGGGAATGTCAAACCATTCAGGCTGTATTAAAAATTACCTGGTTCACAGAAATTCTGTTAATATTTATGCTCAGCTTCTGACTAACATCTGTCAGGAAAGGGTAAAGAAAATTTAACGTCAGTCTGCCTTCTGTGAAATTGGTACAGCCAGAGCTGATTAAAAACATCCTGAGGCATCAACCACCTTTCCACATTTTTAAAGACAACAAAATTCTGTAAATTACAGCCATGTAAATCCACATTAAGATGTTAGAGGTATAACTGCAGTCTCATAGTGATGTAGATCAGAGCACTATTTGGCTCAGCTACTTTTCTGCTATTGTTTCTTTAAACTGTGCTCATAATGAAGGAGAGGTAATAGATAATTGCTCAACACACTTTTCTGTAAATAGATTCATTAAGAAAGAAGTTCGGGAATTTTTCTGTACTTTGTGATGGTCTTTCAAAATCTCATTTCATTTGAAACAAGTAAAAATTAGCCTTTTTCTTCCTTCTTGTTTTAGAGGTTATTCTATTGTCTTGGAATCAGGTTACTTTTCATTTGTCACCAGTTTAGTAGTTGCCAACCTCAAACCACTAAGAATGACTGTCTAGATTTATAGATAAGTTTCCTTCCAGCAAATTCTGTCACTTTACATAGTAACTGTTCTAAAGATATTATTACTATACAGTGCTTTTTTTGTTCCTCAGATGTGAACTCAACATGAGGGTTTGAGCTGTTTTCTTTAAGGCAAAGGATTGTAGGTTTATTCCCCTACTTCCTCATGTGAAACACTATCACAATGGAATGAGTACAAATTACAATATATGTTAGAAGTGCTTTTAATCAGGTCTGGAAATGCTACAATTGATACCAATTCAGATTACCTGATTTGTATAATCAGATTCAAATAATAGCACGTCAAGTGTGTACAGTTGTATAATCAATTCTGCTAGAATGAGATTCTGTGCTTTTGCAGAAACATTGCATTCCTAAGAAAAAAATTATGAGTAGAAATGATACATTGAAAATACACTGCATTCCTTACCATTATTTTTCACCTTAAAAAGTGGAAAAAAGAGTAAGAGTGACTCTCTGTAGAACTATATGAAGAGTAGACAGGTGTCACCAGCATGAAATGCCATGACATTCAGTACAATATTAGTCACTAAATAGACATAAATTCAAAATAGGCAAATGTAGAACACCACTGGCAAATTTCACAATGCTGAGGGGAAAACAAAATGATGTAAGGATATATCTAAAAAATATGATGTGATTATGTTGTGTTGTCATGCTTCTGTGTATTGTGGAAGAAAGGGTGAAGGTACAGATGCATCCTGGCTGGAAGAGAGATATAAAATGATGTGACGAAAGGAAGGGTCACTTTTGCTCTTTGACGTCCTTTGAGGCATATTTCCACTCAGTTGAAGATTTTTTCTGTTTGAGGGTAAAGTTTTTGTAGCCTAAGAAACACTAGAGACACTTCATTTGACAAGCAGTAATGTAAGGGAATACAGTTGGCGTCTTGACTTCCTGGCTTTCTTTTAAGCTGTCACCAAATGATGCATCTCACTTAAGAAAACTTGCTTCACATTTTTTTTCTAGTGGAACAGAACCAACCCTTTCCAGCCCCCGGAACTGATGCTGCAAACAGTGAGAAGTTGGGTGAGCTGAACTTATTCACACCAGGCATAGTGTAACCTGGTTGGCTAATGTGTTAGATTCAGGCTTTTGTGTTCCAGTTGGAGTTTCAGTTAGCAGGAAGGATTTTGCTGACATTGGCTACTTTAGTCAGGAAAAAATGCCCACCTTGCTGAAAGAGGAGCTCAGCATGGCAAAGGATCAGGTTTCTGCAGGAAGTTCTGCCAGAAACATTCTCTCTTAAACAAAGTCCAGTATGAAAAAAAGGTTACCATTCAAGTAATTTCTTCTTCAAAAATCACAAAACACATCTTGAACTATGGGATAGAAGAACATGAATAAAAACTTATTATCACTGGGATCTCAGTGCAGACTGTTATATATAAATGAGCTTATTTTTTTCTTTGTTAAACTGCACACAGTATTCATGCAACAGCAGTATTAAGTTTCACTCATGACTCTCAACAACATGTCCAGTTTTGGGCTTCCCAGTACAAGTATGACCATGGATGTACTGGACAGATAAAGGTACAGACAGAGGATTAAGGAACTCAAGCATCTCCCCTATGAGGAAAGGCTTAGGGACCTGGGACTGTTTAGCAAAGAAGAGAATGCTCATGGGGGGATCTCATCACTGTGTATAAACAGGGGATGGTAGAATACAAAGATGGCATAGCCAGGCTCTTTTCAGTGGTGCCCAGTGACAGAACAAGAGGCAATGAACATACAATTAAACATGGCAAACTATCTGAAAGTCAGGAAACACTTTTTTACTGTGAGAGAGACTGACAAGTTGCTCAGAGAGGTTGCGAAGTCATCATCCTTGGAGATATTCAAAAGACTGTCTAGACACAGTCCTAAGCAAAAAGCTTTAGGTGGTCCTGCTTGAGCGCAGAGTGTTGGACCAGATGACCTCCGAAGGTCCAGCCAGTCTCAGCCAGTTTGTGATTCTGGTCCCGTGCTTGCACTGTGGCTCTAAAGAGAAGATTTTAATTCATACAAAAAGTGAAAGAAGGCATCTTTATTCAGTTACGGCTAAGTCAAGAACTAGTAAAAGTAGTTTTCAGTTTGTGTATTCTAATACTTACGGTCTGCAGCAGGAAGTAAAGGAATAAATCTATTTTGCATCATGAACAAGAACTGGGAGTTGGTAACTGAGTTGTAAGTAGAATTGTGACTTGAAGATGATATTCTCATTGTATGGATGCATATGGAATTTATCTCCTGGTTTCAATGCCATTCAATTAGCATGGTCGATTATTATGTATATTATCTGCCAGCGGTCAGATAAGTGCAACTTGAAATGGTAAGATCAAAGTCTGCAACTGTGTTGTAGGAAAGATCAACTTTGAGGTGATACTTATTAATTCTCCTTTGCCAATTTAAAGTTCTGATCTGCAGTTCCTATTTTTAGCATTGGTAGTATCAGTCTTCATAGCTCTCACTTTGCCAACACCAGGATCTTCCCATCTCATGCAGTGACATTTATAAAGCTTTTACAAAAGTGTCTTTGAACCGGCTGGTTCCACTGATTCAAGCATAGTAGGAGCCAGGAGCCTTTCCAAAATTTTTGACAAAATCTTTTTTTGTGACCTTTTTCTTCCCCTCAGATAAATCAGTTAATTTTTCTTTGGCTCAGTTTTGCTGTCTCTAGATAAAAATTACAACCTGACATCGCTGCTGTAAAACTTTGTTCATGGTCTGCCAAAGTGCTTTGAGACTGAGATTTAGGCACTGCAGAACTGCCTGCCTTACATTACAGCTGCAGGCTCCTGTGCCTGGGGGCTGGCCTCTAGTGACTCCTCTTCAAACAGGGCAGAGCAGAGGAGCCGGGCAGTAACAGCCCCTCTTGGTCTCTCTGGAAAGCTTTACACAGGTGAAATGTCCTCTGTGAATCATCTCAGCTTGATTTTTTTTTTAAGGTGATGATACAATTCAGATATTTCATATATAACTGATGTTCATCCTTTGAAGGAGAGGAAGTTTATTCGTGGGTAGGAGTTGTGGTTTTGAGGATTCATGACCTTTTGTGATGCTTCTTATCCCTGTTATTTCAGATGAACTAATAAAAGCTGCTTCACATTTCTCACTAAGACTTTGCTCCGAAGCCCTGCCAATGTCCAACAGATGGAAACTCTAGAGTTGATAAAGAAACATCATTTATAACTGTTGGGTTGATTGAATGGCCTTCTAGCTGCAGGTGGTCCCACAGACATAGCACATACCTCCACCATCCAGATCTGAGAGTCGTCAGTAGCCCTTGCAGTGAGGAGTCTCCATGGCTGTCAGTATGTTTATGATGTAGAAACTTGTTGGCTCACCAGTTTAATCATACTACTGTAACTTTGCAGCCTTCCTTCGGCTGCCTGCAAGCTGAGTTTTCCTTGCTTTATAGCTTTATGTGCATTTGCTGAAGCCCCAGGGCTAAGTGCTGATGCCAGGCATTGGACTTATAGGTGCTTACACTGCCATGGTGATGCTCTTTATCTGCTACTTCTGCTCTTTTTCAGTTCATACACTTCTGATTTTAACAGAACCACTGTTATTCCTTGTGTAACTTTTTTCCTCCTCTTGTCTTCATTTTCCCTTCTGGAAATCCTGGCTTCATATCACATGTTGAATAACTGAGTGGCAGTTAACTTGTTTGCTGGGACAGGACTTTTTAGTGGGCATCACTGATTCGGGTTTGTGTAAAATATGGAGACATTTCCAGTGAAAATAGCTGGATTTTGCATGTAGAAGATCAGATGACTGGATCCTAGAATAGCAGCCACTTTACATATATTTATTTTTGGCTTTCTAGTCTTTAGCAGAAATGCTTTCATATTTCAGATTCATTTGGAGCAACAGCATTTAAAATGAGGTGCTGTAAGGAAATTTACAGTACAATTATTCTCCTTTTCACTTTATACCAAGTGCTAAATTTAATGCAATGTTAAAATGTTTATGTCTTACCAAATATTGCTAAAAATAGGTTCAATAGCCACTTCCAATGTTTTTGTTTGTTTGACAGTATAATTCAGCATGGCTTGTTTAGATTTTTGAGCTTCAGCCCCAGCTAGTGAGGAGAGTTATGGATAATATCTAGCTGTAAAGTGACTGGGTCAAGAAATGTTCAAATACCTGCCAGAAAAAAATAAGATTAGTAGATATGTTCTGACTGTATAAACAGTTTTACAAGTGTATTATTGTAAATCAAGTTCAATGTGTTCATTTGTTTTCCCAGTTTAAAGATCTCAGATGCATAGCAGAAAAGAGAGAAGATGAGGTTGTGTTGAGCAGCCGGAGGGCAGTGATGGGGCCTGCAGAAAAGTCAGAGGTTGAGCACTCCCACCCTTTCCTGCCCCTTGGTCCTGCATGCAACAGTCTCCCAGTGCCATGGCTTGTGAGGACAGTGACCTACATAGGAGTCAGGTTTTAAAACTGTAATAAGTCTGCTGCTACCAGAGACGTGTTTTGTAATCTGTCTGGTGACGCAGTTATCTCGTTTGAATGTGTGCCAGTAATTCTATGAGGCAGGCAAGTACAGAGCCAGTGCTGAAGGATTGCTCCCGTGGTCCTTTTCAGGCTGTTTACAGACACCAAAAGCATCCAGAGTTAGTTAGTGAGCTTTATAGGGCAGAGCTGCCGCTGCATGCTTGCAAACATTAGCACATTTTTATCCTACTGCATTAATAACCACATGCAAATACTAACTTTAAAATTAAAAAAAAAAAGGCAGTAGAAGATTGGCCCAGGAGCCTCTGCAGGTTCACTGATACAAGCGGGAGCTATGTGCCCTATTTGGGTGCCCACAATTCATGGAGTGTTTTTACCAACCAATTGTTCTTTCCATGCTTGGGGTGGAAAAATAATTTTGGTAAATATTTCTGAGAATTGCGAACTTAGATGACAATTAGATTTTATCAGATGCGCAGATAGCCAGACTCTGCACAGCTGGCAGGAGGTAATGGAATTTGGAGGAATGCTTGTGCTTAACCATTTTGCAATTGAATTTCATTTATTGCTTTCAGAATTCAGTAGAATATTTCATTCTCTGAACCTATTTTGAACACATTAGGAAATGTTTTAAAGGGCAGCTGGCTTCCCTGATTTGGTTTCAAGTATGTCCACAACACATTTATCACTTTAAGCTATAGCAAAAACATTTCCTTTGAAAGGACTTCTTTTCTCTTTCTAGGAAGGCTGTACTAGCTCCTTTCCCCACAGGCTCACCAAGCAAGCTGTGTAAAGAGAAGTGGCTCCTGTGGCCACTAAAGAAAACAACTGAACCAGACAGGCATTTGCTGAGAGCTCAACCTGGAGTTTGTGCCAGAGTGAGTACAAAAGCATTACTGAGAGGCTTCTTTCTTCTGTCAGACATCAGAAATGTTTTCTTTTCTGACCACAGGCAGGGGGTGCTTGGAGTATGCCAGAAGCCGTGAGTTAGACTGTATTGGATAGTTATGGCAGCATGTGCTCTCTGAGAAGGCTCAGTGAGGGCGAAGCCGCATGCGGGGGAAGCAGGGTAAATGTCACTGCATTTGCTGAAGCTAAGTCAAGGCTGCTTTCCAGCCAGCAAGCATGAAGCTCACATTTTACCTCTGCAGTGTGTTGTCATTGCAGCACTGGCTGTTTTTCACCATTATCTAACAACTTTCTGCATTGCAGATCTGCACTCATGCAACTTTGTTGCTTTTATACCTTCCTCTCATAAGGGAAAATTTCAAAACTTACTTTCTGTGAGGCACACCATTCTAGAAAATATCCTTCTTTTGCAGCTGGAACCAGCAGGGGTTTTTCTTATGCAGCAAGGGAAGAGTTTGAAGGTTCCATAAGGACCCAGGCTGTGCAATGAACAGAAAGGTGGTATCTCTTGATGACAGGCATTGTCAGAAAGAGCTTGGCCAGAGGTCTCCTTGTTTCTGAGGATAAAAAGATTTGTATCCTGGCTGAAGTTACTGTGAAATCCAAACCCAGATCATGAGAAGAAACCCTCATTTTTAGCAGTTTAGAGAAACCGCCAAGGAGTTCGGGAAATGCTAAGAAGCATTTTATTAACATGTATTCTATGTCTCATCATCTATGAAAAGCCAGATGAAAGGAAAATTAGTGTCACATCTCAAGATGTTGTGCTGCTCTAGAGTAGGTGTCCAGATGCCGATGCGCCCAGACAACTGTACAACCAGGTGTGGAACTTCTGGCCTGTAAAACTGTGATTATGAAGAGGAAACATATGGAAGACTGTCCTTTAAAATTCTGAGGGAGCACTGGTGTGTTTCTGAACTGATGCCATAGAAAAAAGTATCCATTAACAAGCACAGTTTGTAGCTTACTTGTCCTAGTAGTTAATACTGCAGAATCTGGAAATGCTTTATACTTCCAAATATTAAGCTCCTGCTTCAGTTCTTGTTGTGGATTTGAAGTTCTAACTTTGGGGATACAAGTTTAGAGATGTGCGGAGATACTAAAGCAATGGGAATATACCCTGTGGGAAGCCAAAAGTAACCATGGTCAGGGCAGTCATTCGATCTTACTGGTGTAGTTTTGAAGTAAAGATATGTCATCTTCAAGACCTAGTTGAAAATGTAAGTAGTTACACAACTGAATGCTAAAACTTGTAATTATACTGTTTGTTTCCTTGGTAGTTGTGTTTTAATACTCCTAACATGAAATAATAGAATTTTAAAAAGAAAAAAGTGAGATATTGAAAGTGCCCTTTACTACTTCTTCTTTTCATAGGTTTCCTGCCCTGATAAAATATTGAACAGTTTGTGAGCACAGCTTTTTAGCTTTTGTATGCTGCTGTGAATTTGTGAGGTGAGTGTAGTTGTTACCCAAGGATACTTATTGGAGGGTTAAGTAAGAGAAACTGGGCCAGGTCACCTGGACGCTGAATGTTCAAGTAATTCACAATATAAACTTGTTAACCTGAAGTTACTGTATCTGAATGCTTTATAGTTGTCATGAAAAAAATCCAACAAAAACTAGTCTCTTTCAACATCTCAGAACATTCATTAGGTTGCTACTCAGCCTAAACACTATTTTTATAAAATGTTCTATTACATACTTACTGATGTGTTTGTCAGTATGTCACACAGTACTGTGATGAATCATTGCAACTAATCCTATTAGACAAAATAATTTAATGAGGCACATCTGTTAAAGCTGGTTTTGACTTTTTTTTAATTCTGCCTATTTGCTTTCTTAGAAAATCACTTTAGTAATTCTGCAGAATGTTTTCCTTTAATTAATTCAAAATAGATGTGGAAGGAAATTCTCTTTCAGATATATTCCATTTTGCTTCAAAACTTTTTTTTTTAATAGCCTTCAGTTTAACAAACGGAAATTACTTTATGTACTTCAGAAGGGTATATTGCGTGTTTTTCCATGAGTTTCACACAAACACTTTGTGCATTGGTGTAATGGAAGGTTGTGGCATGCTCAGCCTTTGGGCCAGTTTTTACCTTGGAGCACCAGGAAATTAGTAATTAATTATCTGTCACTTAAAAGGAGGGGGAAAATGATGTGTCTGTCTCATGGTGTTATGTGCCCTTTCCTCAATTTTTTACATTCTCTTTGGAGGGAAAATCCCTGAAGTGTGAATCTGGCATAAAAATACCAGCTCCTTACAGTATGTGGCTCAGACAGATAAGAGTTGAATGTTACATTATTCCGTATTTGTATGGAGTGTCCAGAGTCATAGCATAAACACGTTAGAGGTGCTCGTAAAATAGTCTTAATACTGCAGATTAAAATCTATAATCTGAAATAATAATGCAATAACTGCTTTCTATCTCATTGAGCAATTTTGCTTTAAGAAGTCTTATTTAAAATTCAGCTACCGTTAGAAACATCTTCATTCTCTGTGTACTTGGTGCTGTATTACAATTTGCCAAAAGTGGTTTAGGGAAAAGTCACTTTTACCGTTCAGACAGTACAAAAGAGGAACAACAGTAGGCTTTTGTTTTGTCAGTCTTTCTCAGGTGACCAGGAATAATTGAACCACAGAGTGACTCCTCTCTACCTGACAGGTTTTTTCTCAGTTTTTTTCTTCATAATTGTTGATATTTATTAATTTCTTCTATAGTTTTCTTAAACAACTCGGTTTCTTTCTTAATTGCACTGCACCTTACACAATTAGTTTGAGTGGTGAAAAGAGTGATGTCTGTCAGTGGCTTTCCAGACTCAACATTTCATACAACAGTGTTTTATGAATGTTAATTTCTGTATAGAGCCAGTGCCTTGGAGTTTGGGTTCCAGAGAGCAGTGGTTTTCAATATTGCAAAGCTGTATTTTCTTCTCGCTAAAAAGACATTTTTGCTAGCTGGTTTTGGGATGCCTGAAGGTTCATAAGCTTCTCGTGTGCTTTCCATTGTCACAGGGTGGCATTAATTTTGGGAATAGAGAATAGAGATATTGTGGGGAAAATGAATACTAGCGTTTACTAATTAAGCAAAAATGTATCCAGTCTCATTATGATATTCAAAATTTCACTGAAGGCCGGATTTTTCTTATGTTAACTTTTTCTGCTCTGATCTCTTACTTGTGGTTTTTAGTACTATTACAAGAAAATATATATGGGTTTTTTTCTTTCATTCGGAAATAAAACCTAAACTGAAATATGCAAAATTCTCTCAGGAAAACTCTGACCATTAAAATAATTAATCCCTCTTTTCAATTTTTACACTCTTACTTTATTTTTCATTTCGTGTACTCTGTCCTGTAGATCTGGTGTGAGAGTTAGCTACTTTAATTACTGCCTCTTTGAAAAGATGAGTGTTTGTAGAGTCTAAAGTATGACATTATCTTTTGGAGGCAACCATGAAGGGAAGAGGATGAAAGTAGGCTGTTCCCAAATTAGCAGTATAGGTGTGCACCCTTAAAGTCTGCAGTTACTGTGACAGTGTGCCAGCTGTAAAGGTACAAAATTCAGAGGATCTGAAGATCATTTCCAAAAGCTCATCATTACTCAAACACGGACTAAGTAACCAGTGGAGTGTTCAAGGCAGATAAACTGTAACAGCAGTTGCTGCTGTTTCTGTTCTTCTGGGTTCTTTCCTCAAATAGTCTCAGTAGCCCATGTCTCCGGGGTAGCAGTAGTTTTCTAGTTAAATAGAATTTCAAAGACAAATGCCACTCTCTTAATGCCAGAATTTGTCACAGACAGGATTTCTTACAATAGACAGACAGACCAAAGAGAAGAAAGGTTAGCTGCTGCAGCATTCCTTTGGCTCTGTAAACAGCAAAGTGCCTTAACTCCCACTGGCTTTGCAAATGTTAAGGCTATTCAGCAGCTGTAAAATTTACTAAAAGTCTCAGACCTCAGCCTGGGAACCACTCAGCAGTGGCAGTATGTTACAGACTTGTTACCAGTATGTGGCTTAAAAATGCTGGTTTTGGACTGTGATCATTGTTATCCTTGTGAAGTGCCAGTCCTACAGGTATTCAACTGTTTGATGGGTCTAGTTCACCAACTTCACACAGCCAACCTAAGGTCATCTTGGGCACCTCAAACTATGTTCCCAGTCCCTCCTTTTCAATCTTTTTTTAATGTATGATGATACATTAAGGCCCAGTTTTTCAAGCATGTTCTTTAAACTGTTTTTTAACCTTCTTTGAGAAGACAATCAGTTTTCTGACTAATAGTGTAGAATGTGCTGTGTTCCCTGGTATTCTCCAAAATGTGCTGGTAACTCAATGTCTCTATATCCTCTAGATGTAGAATTCCTCAACAGGAATGTGACTTGAGCTTGCTTCTTGAGCTCAGAATAAAAAAGCAATCCAGAGACATAAAGAATATTTTTCTAGGGAAGCTGTAATGTCTACAGTAATTTAAAGTAGTTTCTTCAGAAGGCATTTTATAAAGTTGAGGATCCACAGTTTCCCAGAGAAATTACGGAGAACCCTCACTTCTGGGACCTGTGAACTTAATTGTATTTGTTCTTTCCTAGACATTTGATCTCTTTCCACCCATCTGATGTGCCTTGCCCGTGATAATTTTGTGTTTAGTGCTCTGCTGAAAAGTGAGCTGAGACCTTCCTGCAATGTGTCCCCTAAGTTTAGGTTTCTTTCCTAGTAAGAAATTGCTATAAACAATTGCAGTTGTTCTTAATGACTGCAAGTGTCTTTCCATACTAGGTGATGCAGATGTACCTGCCCTTCTGTGGGATTGCCATATCCAATGCCCAGCTATTTGCAGCTTCAAGGAAGGAATACGACAGAAGCAGGGTAAGTGCAAAACCTTATCGTGGACCAATATCAAACTTTTCTCTTTTGTTCCTGCAGGTTCCAGCTATGCGTACGTGTTTGCTAAGCAGTTTTAACTATGTTTTATTTCAACAATTGTATTTTCAAAAGATCCCTGTCTTGACTGAGGCAGCAAGAAGAGAGTGTGGGAGGGAAATACACTTATAGTGATGGCTGTTGTTTCCTGGTGTCAGTTCCACGTTTCATAGTGCTGAAACAATTGCGTTTGTGGCACAGACGGTGCAGGAGAAAGTGTTACTTTGGCAGAGATTCAAGCTCTCATAAAATTCTACTAATCTCAAGCCTTTCCCGTCCTGAATTTTTAATATTCAGTTCATGTGCAAATAATATGGATAGATCTTTATAAAATTAAGCAAGAAAAAAACCCCTGTATGTGAAGGGTTTTGAGAGTATGTGTCTGCATAGAATACATACTCATGATTGCTGGTGCTGTGCATGCATTGGGACAGGAGGCTCTGAAGTGAAAATAATGCTGAGCTCCCCTGTCATTCTCTTGTCAGAGAGGTTTTTTATTTTTTTGAAGAAAAAAATTTGAATTTTGAGGGGTTAATGGTTGGCTTCTTTTTTATCATCCTTTCTGCAATGACAGGAAATTATATTTTTGTTAGCTTGGATCACAGGTCCAAAACTTCAGTAGAAATACCTCAGGTAGTGTTGAACCTACTCTTCCTTCACAAGGTAGGGGTAACTACAGTGGTCTGGGTCTGTATATTGAGCTCTGACATTTTTATATTTGTGATTTTGGTGCTTTCATGTATGAAAACTAATGCTTTCCACTACTTCAAAAAGTAACAATACCCCTTTCTAATGACCTTTATATTTAAGGGTCATGAGGCATCTGAGCTTGTCTTCTGTCCAGGTCTGACAACAGATTATTATATTTTGGGGAAGAGATATGGAGGAGACTTGGGGGAAAAAAAAGATTGTCTGCCAAAGTTTTTTTTGTGGGTTTTTTTTGGATCGTTGATTGGTTGGTTGGTTGGTTGGTTGGTTGGGATTTTTTTGGTTTTTTGTGGGTTTTTTGATGTTCAAATAAAGTAATTGTTTGACTACACAGAGACTTAAATTTTTCTGCAGATTTCCAGACTGCAGGGAACAATACAGACTTTTGAGTAGTCAGCATTTAATCTTCTGAGGGAGATATTCAGCAGAAAAGTGTTAGGGACATTCTCATTCCTCATTAGAAAATGGTAAATTCTGGTAAATTGAATTAGAGATACCGAGTCTTTGTTTCTTGTTGCTACTTCAGCCATGCAAAGCATAACAACTATCACTGCTGTTGGACAGCCATGTGGTGGCCTGTACATAATTGTAGTTCTGACCTATTGGTGGTGTTTAACTTTGCCTAGCCCATCGTTGAAGTTAGTTGGCAAGTACCAAGTGGTGGACAAGCCCATACTGTGCCTTCCCTATGAAGCCAGACCTTAATGGTGGCAACTATGAGTGACTGTGACCAACATTTTGCTGATGACCACTATGTTAGAAGAGCTAAGACCAGTACAGTTTATATGCTTACCTATACTGATGGTTTTTAGTGTCAGTGCCATAAATGAGAATAAAGGAAAGAGCAAGCTTCTTTGGGCCCATGGTAAGAAAGAACATGGCCTATATTTTTTTGAAGTTGATGAAATGAGAGAGGAAACTCTTCATTTTAAGGCATTGTATTTTACAGACACGTTGTTAGTGGTGAGGACTGGATCAGACTGCTATTGGAATATAGAAGTATTGATGTGGGGTTTTTTCTTTCCAGCTTTGAACATGCAAAATGGGTAATAAGAGAATAAAACTGAGTTTAAATATCCTAGAAAATTCAATATATAAAATCAAGCAACTCAATCCATACTGCATTACACTACAGCCATTGCTTCAGTTTTGGAACAAAATTAAATAGTTTGAAAGATTTGCACTGTTTGGTAAGAGTTAGATTGTGCCCAGGTGTGAGCTAAGAAATACTTCTTTCTTTCTTCAGATACTTCCACTTCAGATACCCCCACTTCAATTTTGCTGCCATAATCATTAAGAACTTTATTTGCATGAAGATTTCAATGGATTACTCATATTAAAATCAATCCCAGATATGATGCCTCCTTTGCAGTGCTGCATGTAGTTATTAATTCTACAACCAATACAAGTTTTCCATCCTTGTGTACAGGCTTTACTGGAAGTAGTGAATGACCTCTTTGAGGAACAGACTGACTTAGAGAAAATTGTCAAGAAAATTATGCATCGGGCCCAGACTCTCCTGAAGTGTGAACGGTGCTCAGTTTTACTTCTGGAAGATATTGAATCACCAGTAAGTATAGTTGCAATTTTTACAGTTGTAATTTTCCCCTGAAGTAACACAAAATCCATTCGAAAAGACACATGCATGCAAATGCCAGGATAGCCACTTGTTCTTGTGATAGCAGTAAGCTTTTAAATTAAGCAGGTGAAATAGAGACACAATTTCCAGCATTACTGAAGTATTTTTGGTTTTTTGCAATTGCACTATCCACTTGACCAATGATTAATTATTTCATTGTGGAACTCTGTTGAACAGATGGATGTAAACTGTGTGAAAGTATTTGTCAAGAGCTGGTTTTCACACAGTTTTGACAGGGGCTTTCACTGGGACTTTGCAGTTCTGATATTCATAGGGTATGAGAGCCTCTTTTAAAAAGTTTTTATGAGTATTGTTATTAGTAATAAAATAAGTGGCCGCCTTTATACTGGTAGCTCCCTCCAGTGTTTTCAGACTATTCAGTATAAGCTACCCTCCTTTCTACTGATTTGAGAAGTAATTGAAGGATAAAAGATTGTCTGTAATATCTTTTTTTTTCTACCCAAGTATTATTTTTGTATTCACTGATTCTGCAGTTAATTATTTGTTGGAGAGGCTGTGACAAGTCAGAGACAGAACCATAAATTTGTTTGTATGGCAGAAAAAATCCCCATTCTTTTCCTTGGAGGAAAGATATGATTCACGTTTAATTTAAGTTAATAAAAGTTAAGAACTTTCAGTGGAGTATGCCCTAAATGATACCAGCTTTCCTAAAAGCAAGATCAAGCTTTTTATTTCATTTATATGTTCTCTACTATAGAATTTTAATGTTTCTAGTTTATTTTCTCTTTCTAGATTGCCCCACCACTTCCCCTCCCCAATTTTACAGTTACAAGATATAGTTCTACTACATTCTTATGAAATGTCACTGTGTTTATAAGTATAATATGATTTTTATTTTTCACAGAAAAGTCCATTGTGTTAGCAAGTTGTGGGTGACAATTTTTCTGCTCTTGGTACTATTTCTGTCTTTGAGCTTGGAGGGGTTTTTGCCAAACCACAAGCAATGAGTTCTTATTCCTCTAGACCAAGTTGTGAAATAGGGACAAAATGCCTAAACTTTTTGTAAATGGTCATAAATCTTAGGTTAATTCGGAATAGGAGAATAGCATCTTGCCACCCACTTGGTAATTTTTACAAGTGGCAAACAGCTATTTTCCTGACTTTCCCCTGTTTTGGAAGGTTAACATATATATGAAAATAGATCTCTTTAGAGTAACTCAATGTCTATCCATGTCTAAAATATTGTCATTTGTACATTGTGCGGAAAGCTTTTACAAATCAGAACAGAAGTGAAGATAGGGACACATCCAAAAACATGGCCTCTGTTCTGTGTCACTTTTAGCCACTCTTAAGATGTTTCTCTTATGTGCTTCTGACACATATGTTCAAGTGTGATTGGTTGCAGTCAGTAATGCAAAGCAGCCTTTCTGTTTATTTTCCTGTATTAAAAAAGTGAAGTTTGGGTAAAGCTCCATAATTCATGTTCCGAGAGCCTTAAAGGGAAGTGTATACTCTTGTGGAAAACAGTTTTCTGAAGGAATCTAAAGATGACATTTGATTTGATATTGCTTTTTAGGGAACTGTGCACAGTGTGTATTTTGAACATGAATTCTCCATTGAGAGAATACAGATTTGTATTTTTATCCTAAGACCATTGGATAAAAATACAGTTTAAATAGAGGAACCTGACGTTAATGTTTTCTTAGCTGTTTATTCATCTTAATAACAATCTTAAGTTACTTCGTTTGTTATAGGTGGTGAAATTTACAAAATCCTTTGAGCTATTATCTCCAAAATGCAGTGCTGATACTGACAACAGGTTAGTGCTCATGTCTTCTGTGGTTATGGATAATTTCATTTTTCACATAGTTTTAAAGTTTGCTTCATCAAGGGTTTTTTTTTTTTTTTTGGAACTTTGTGTATGTTTGATTGGAGAGTGTGAGCCTATGGTTTTTACACAGACAAGTCTCCTGCTTGCTTCAAATGGAGACTTGCTTGAATAAATATATGTGCCTATATTTTTTTATATATGTATGTTTGTGCGTGTTTATATGCACTAATATTGTATCAGTGTCTCAGGTAAGAAAACAGGAAAAAACTGACCTTTTATGGTTGAACTCATCGATAACATGCAGATGTTGTTTCGCATGATTAATATTGAAGTAAAAATAACAAAATTATTTTAGATTGTTGATCTCTTACAAAATACCTCTGTACAGCTGTGTTGAGAGGTTTCCAGTAAAATTTTATTTCTGCTCTTGTCAAGTTGGAAAGCCTAGAAACCTCAGAGCATATGTATTTCCTAGAAACTCTGTTCCTGTGACTAAATCTTGTTTGGGAGCCCAGTCAAAATGGAAGTATATGTTTTGCTTGGCAGTATCTGTATTTAAACATTTGTAAAGGGCAAATTTAAAGTGGCAAAAGAAAGCTTTTTGTTCATGTGGGGTTATTATATCAATCCCTACAAGGTTACACCACTGGTAGCAGCTCACAAAAAATGTCCTATATACCAAATGAGGGGATGAGGATTCACGGCTGTTGTGAGAACACTTCTTCCATCTTTCAGGGCTCCGTGTTTATCACACAGGTTTTATGCAAATTAATTCCTACTGATTCTGAAGGAGAATTTTCCATATCAAATGGCTCTCATGATGATAAACCTTTTCATGGATTGATTTCGCAGCATTAGAAAAATGGATAGTGTTAGAAAATTTCTACAACATGCAAGCTGACAGCAGAGTCCAGGGCCACACAGAAATATGGGTAGATAGAAGCTATCTCTCTTCCATGTCCTGGTATGGGAATGGTGAAGCAAATGCAAAACAAGCAATAAAAAATAGGAAGATTTAAATATGAATAAAAAATCTGTTGATTGATTTGGGAATCACAAGTTACTGCTTTTGACAAAGAGTTTCAGAGTAGCAGTTGGTCTTTCCTAGGGGGTGAAAATACATTTCTTTTATTCGGGAACAGGAGTATGAATCAAGGGATGTGGTTGTTATTCCTGTTTTTCTCAAACTTGATCTGTAGCCAGATTAATCAAAACAACGTAGAGTGGTGTCAAGATAACCAAGCTGGCTCATTTCTTGTTACCATAGTTATATTAGCATGTTGCCACAAAGCAGTTTGTAGTAGCCTTCTCTGCATGTAGTCAAGTCAAGATTATTTTAACTTTAGTCCAAGACATGAATAAACACATGCAACCTGGAGGCTAGTCTTTATAAGATTCATAAAGGTATGTTTCTGTGTATTTTAATATAAAGATGTATTGCTTTTTCTTTGATTTTTTTTTCCTGTGGGGAGTGAAGTTGGTTTTACAAAGACCAAGGTTAGACTGGGAGATATTATGTCACATTTGGATCTAGCACAGGCACAGCTTGAGTTATTGGCACTATTGTGAAAAAATAAAGGTTATTTAGGATACAGAACAATGCCGCGAGCCCTTGACATTTGAACACTTTTCTAGTGAGTTTTGCCCTTTTCATTCTACATTCTGCAGCTGTAACTGATGTAAAGTCATGAGACTTTTCATGTAGGAAAAAAAATGGCAAGATGGGTTTCTTCATCATTACAGCAGTTAAGAAAAATATTATTTCTTTGAAATTTTAGTTGAAATCCAAAGAGATTTTAGGCTGAGAACAGTTCTCATTATAAGTTTTATCTAAATGATAAAGAAGCTCCTAAGACAATATGACTTTCATGCCCTGATATACTTTCCTACGCAGTTTTAGAAGAAACTGGCTTTTCTTTTGCCTTCCTTATATCTGCCTGATAGCAGCTCACCTGTTTAATCCCTAAATACCATAATAAATACTCATATCTGTTTTCTTTGCTGTTGGTTGTAGAGAAATACCTTGCAAGGCCGCACTTGCATTTATCTGTTCAGTTTGCAATTTTTCATCACACACCATGATTAAGTTTGTTTATTATCCATAGTGGCACACTTACGCTCTTGGTTTTGCCAGCAATTTTGTTCTTGAAGTACACGTTTGCCAAGTTCCCTAAATTTTCTCTCCCTCTGAAAAAATATTACGTAAATCTTAGAATCCTTGAGGGCTCAGTTCAGAAATTATCTAGATGAAGAGAAGCCTGATGGAATGTGGTGCGGACTGTGTCTTTCCTGCACAGAAACAGTGGTTTTGGCAGATGAGGTTACATTTTAGCAGGTAGCTGATATGACAGTTCTCTAACCTGAGTACCAGTGGTAGTGGACAGGTCACCTGCCTGGGCCAGAGTATGAGCTGTGTGGGCAAAAATATCTGTGCTCCTTCCCAATTGGGCTGGTACAGAGGAAGTGCTGAAATCCCTCAACTGTTTTACCACCACTGTCCCTGGGATGACGTGGCTGTCTTCTAGAG
This sequence comes from Gymnorhina tibicen, assembly GCA_013399875.1. Lineage (NCBI taxonomy): Eukaryota > Metazoa > Chordata > Aves > Passeriformes > Artamidae > Gymnorhina > Gymnorhina tibicen. The sequence continues at coordinate 345,556 of VXAZ01000242.1, forward strand.
TATGGGTGTAGAGCACTGGCTAGGAATGGAGAGAACATAACAGAAACTACTTTTAAAACTTCTTTGTGAATTTTATCTTGTTTCTTTTATTGGAATTCATTTGCTGCTTAAAATGCTTGACACCCATAATGCATTCCTTATTTGTCTTATATACACATGATAACACCATTCAGATAAGTTATGAACTGGGAACTATGCATTTGAAATTAGATCCTTATCCTTAAAGATTTTTTGCTTCCAAAGCGTTTGAAATAAATTAAATTATGAATTAAATTTTAAATTATAAGTGTGATTTTTTACTTAGCTCAAAACCTGTAATATTTATGTAAAGGTCTCTGTCAAAGTATACACATAACATTTATTACAGTCACTCAAAATTCTTATCCCAAATGAAAGTTGATTCCTTTAAATTTCTGTAAATCATTATTATTTTTATTTATAGTCTTTTAAGAATATTAGGTTTTCTTTCAGATGAGTGACGTAGTTGAATTAGTCTCCAGAAAATCAATGCAGTCGACAAAAATCAATCCTTTCACTTTAATTGAGTCTTTCAAGGATTTTACTGTGCGTTCTGCTTTCATTCATGAGCATTACTTCAAAGCTTCAAGCTATTGCAGTCTTCTCCATAGCTTCTTAATAACTTTTTTCTAAGTAATGTTTCTTAGGTTTCTTGAAAATGTTTCTTGAAAATTTATCGGTTTTCTTCTCAAAACTAAGACAACGGGCATTTTTTTAATTCACACATGAGTAGCCAGACTTTGCCAATGTCAAGAACCTGCCCGAAATAAGTCAATGAGAACTTTCCTGCTGATTAAGTGAGGTATGAGGTGAGGACACTGAGGTGAGGTATGAGGTCTGTGTAGACACTGAGTTTTCTAGAGAAGCTGTGGCTGAGTGTGGTGAGTTGAGCCCATGATTCTAGTGTCTTATGCTCATTTAGAGATAGCTCTCTAGGTCCTCAATAATTGTGGCAGAAGGTCAACCAGGTAAAAAGAAAAGGGAACCTTCATGTTTTGTGTGACTACTTGAATCCACCTGCTGTATTATACTTGCAGTATTGATTTAAGACTTGTTTAATGATCCCTTCTTCAGCCATTCAGATCTGGCATTTCAGATGCCAGATGCCAAAATAAAAAAAAAAGTCATTTTGACAGGAAAATTATTGAAAATAAGAGTTGAAAATATCCCAGATTATTAGATTAATTTTAAAAGTCTTAAAAGTGTATATTTTGAGGTAGCTCTACAGAAAATATTATTTAGAACTGGTTGCTTCTCATGAGCAGGCCTGTATCCTACAGAAACTTAGAACATAATCCACTGTTGATTCATAGGTAAAATTTATCAAATATTTGATTTACTTGAGACACCGATGCTATTTTCAATAGAAGGAGTTATGTAAAGGAGAGAATTTTTGAGGTACCATTTCAATAATACCAAATTCTTGTTTTATAGTTAATTTTTTGTAACCATTAATAATTGTGAATGGTTCTGCTGTTTCTATTAATGTGCATGTAAGACATGCTGGACTTTCAATTAACTTTGACTGTATTCTTTTCTTCCCTTGCCCTGCATTTTGATAGTTTCAAAGACAGCCTGGAAAAATCATCGTCTTATTCCGACTGGCTAATAAATAATAGCATTGCTGAACTCGTCGCTTCCACGGGTCTCCCAGTGAACATCAGTGATGCCTATCAGGATCCTCGCTTTGATGCTGAGGTAAGGGACTTTTACAGATGTAATTATATATTATTTTTTGGGCACTGCAACTAATGTAAAAATTTTATCATTATATCCAAGTGGCTGTGAAACATGCGAATATTTATTTTGATTTATTTTTTCTCTCCAGTAAGTTGTCCTTCTGGTCTTCTGTTAGTGACATAGCTTTATACAGTAAACACAGATCACTGAATTAGTGTATGACTTTAAGCAGTTACTTTGTCCATGATTCTTTTTTTTCCTATTTATAAGTGGTAACTGCCTCTACCAATTGCCTTGATATTTATGCAAACTGATTTTTATTGCTGAAAATCTGTTGGTGTTCAGTGTTAGCAGCAGCAGCATTGTTAGCTGTTGGGGTGACTGGGGCTGTACACACACAGAGTGTAAACAGAGCTGGTATCCAGACAGACAAATGTTGTTTGTGATCTAACTTAGCCAACCAACCACTTAATTTGCTCAAATACACACTGGATTGGGTACTTCTTCAAGATACATACCACTCCCAATAAAAGTTGTTTGTGTATCTTAAGGTATTCATTCCAGCCTCAGTTAGAAAGGTGTAGCTACAGATAAAAATATATTTAATATCTAAATAAATGTTAGAGGCATATAGAAGAACAAAATTTTCACTGAATTCTAATCCAGCATTACTATGGAGGACTTGGCCAGCACTTGGGCAGCACATTAATCAGAGGACAGCCTTGGTCAGAAAGCTTCCTAAAATATACTCACTACAGTAAGTGTGCTTGGAAGTGTTTCATGTTGAGGGTTTGCTTGGTTCCAACTTTATTCCATGTGGCTTTAAAGGGATTATCTCTCAAACCAGCGGAATTTTTTGAAACAAGAAAAATAAAAGGGCCCCGCTGTAAAAGTATGAAAGAAAACTGCATTGATGCTAATATGTTCAGAATTGCAAGAACACAATTAATGCCTGGGGTGTTTAGATATGCTCACATAAAGCATGCCAGTCCTTGATGTCTGCAATTGTACTTGTATTATATCATGTCCTGAATAATTCAGCTATCTCTTAGTTGTTTCACAGTTAGTCCTTTCCAAGTTGGAGGCACTGCCCAATTTATAGAGAGAAAAAGAAAATGATACAAAGGGCAATAATTATTTTCTTTTGATGGGTTTCTATGAAAAGTTAATTCTTAAATTCAGGTTTTCTACTCAGTTATTTCTACAGTCAAGAGTAGTAAGAGGAACATAGTATCCCTTATTACTTAGAATCAAACATACATTTGTAGTTATGAACAGATATTCTGTTCTCTGCTTCTGTTGAAAATCATCTTATTTTCTTCTCAGAACACTACTTCTCATTTGGAAATGCTGATGCTCAATTTTCAACTTATTCACCAAGAACTTAGTGCAAAAGTATTTTGCAGTTCATTTTAAGACATACATCTGAATCAATTACTCCTCCACTCCCCTGGATTTTAGGTGGCACTCCACACTGATTTCAGTGATGAGTTCTGAGTATGTATAAATAAGCAATAATCTAATTAAAACTTGAGTTACATCTTTTGCTAGCTAGGAGATCACAGTGATCCCATCCTGCTTCCCATATATGAATTATTGCTGGTCTTTTAGTTTTCTTCTATGACAGATTGCCTGTAGCAGTGGCACTTTTAGTGAGAGCATCTCCTGATCTTCTGTGAATGGACTCATACCACTCTCTTACTCTAACCTCTTTTGAAAAAATGCTTTCTGTTCATCTGATTTTGCAGCAGTGACACTAAAGAATAAAGCTTATTAGTTGCAGAAAAGAGAGAATCAGTGACACTTGAATTGTGAAGTTGCATACTATATTAGATAGAAAACAATAAATGAGGCAGTAAATTGTCATCAGAACAAAAGGACCAGTTATCTCAAATCTAGGGTTTGGCTCCATCCTTACATTTCTTACTTAATTGCACTTCTGCACAATTCCCTACTTACTCTCACCTTTCTTCTAAAATGTGTATTTCCTGTAAGCCTCCTTTTACAGCTGCTTTGCTAAGTCCAATTTCAGTTCAACAATTGGGAAGAGTATTTCTAAGGCAAACTTGTTCAGTGAAAGTCATGTCTACTAATCCACCAGTGTAAGTAATCCAGAATTTGTCTGGACATTGCCTCAATTGTAGTTTGTCTTTAGTGCCAAATCAGAGTCAAATAGTGTAAGCTTTATGTGGCAAAGATGCCAATGTTTGTATTTTCTTTGGCAATTTTTGGAATAATCCTTATGGCTTTTGGTTACTGTGAATGAAGTTTCAGCAGAATTTTTTCTGAGAGCTGATTCATATGAAATGACATTTATAAATGTAAATTTACTCCTTGGCATTTCTATTACTGTGATTTAAAAGGCTGCAACTAGCACCACTAATGGAAGCTCTCATTTCTACATTTTAGGCTGACCAAATTTCTGGGTTTCACATAAGATCTGTTCTGTGTGTTCCTATATGGAACAGCACCCACCAAATAATCGGTAAGACTTTCCTCATGGCTGCATAATTTTTGTGCTAATGTAAATTTAGTTCTGTCTTTTTAATTCTATGTTCCTTTTTCTTCTTTTCCCCAGCTGAATATTGTTAAGAAGTTATGGTACCTAGGATGCATGCTAAGTATCCAAGAAGGGATGTTTTGACTTGGATACTGTATGGACTTTTTCAGCTTTCCGGTTGTGTCATTGCTAAGTTATTTATTGTACTGAACTTTAAGGAGATGAAAACAGAAATTCTAACCATATTAGTGAAAAATGTTCTATATGCATTGGTGTTTTCCTTGGGTCTCCCTCTTTAGCACATGGGCAACTGTTTCTGCAGTCAAGCAAAGTGGTCATTTCCCTCTTAATGATAAATTATAGACGCAGTCAGGGAAGACTTGCTGGAGGGGCTGTAGCAGCGGTCGGAGTTGCCTGTTGCAGTGGTGATCGCTGGATCAGGATGTGACAGAGTTTTATGGGATCTTTGATAGGATGCTTCACAGCTATGCTACACCAGGAGTTGGCCCTGTGTTATTATCTGCTTTTGGCACAAAAAGGAGTGTTTGTAAATAACCGTGCCAGATTCCTCTGCTAACTTTCCACAGAAGAACTGACGTCAAAGCAATAGCAATTTATACTCAGGGTAAGAGTTAGATCCCTGTGCACTGTGGCTGTCAGGGAGAGCTGAGATCAGTATTGCATTGAAGGCACTTGGTGTCATGCAGGATCTTTGAGCTTCTTTAGCAGAGATGATGTGGGAACTGAGTCTTTTAAAAATACATCTTGTTGTTTGTTGTGAAGTGCGCATTATCTTCAAGAAGCAGAAATAATCTGAGCTGTTGACAGCTGATTACTCTTACAGTATTTTTCTAAGGGCTTATTGTAGCTAAGTGAAATATAAATGTTTGTTGCAGTAGAAAGCAGTATTAGTTCGGAAAATGCATTTTTTCATTGGTTCAGTAAATTAACGACCCAGTCATGAGTAAAAAAGGGTTCATATACCGAGGTGATGCTAAACCAACTAAGATACTAGGAATGAAAGTACTGATTCAGCAAATTATATTGGTAACTCCAAATTTTTAGGACAACTTATGTGATTGCTGTTAGCAAAGTGATAAAGTTCTTTCTAGAATATATCTTTAACCTTTTGTGAAAAGCATTATGAGTAACTTTTAGACGTGCAGTATCACACTTATAGAGTAAAGAATAACAGCTGAACGTACTGGTATCAAAACAATCAAACTATTGCACGCCTGTGTCTCTTTAATGATTTTCAGAATAAATATTTGCATTTTGCTTTTCAGTTTAAAATACGTGTTTTACATTTTACCAATGAATAAAACATTCTGCATTGTTAATTAGTGAATGAAGATTATTATTCATATTAACTCTTTCTCTTTCTTTCTTAAAGGGGTAGCTCAAGTGTTGAACAGGCTTGATGGGAAATCCTTTGACGATGCTGACCAGCGACTGTTTGAAGTAAGAGGCATTCAGTTCAGCTTTAACATACTTTTTCAGTAGTATTCGGTATTTCTGAGTAACCTGCTTCAGTCCACTCTAGGGAGGGGGGGAGAATAGCTTGTCTATATTTGTGGTTTGACAGTAATTCTCAGAAATCCTCACTTAGAAGGTGGTATCCTAATTAAAACAAGTTTCTGGCATCTAATGTCTCATCTGGAGGCCAGTGACTCACCTGCATTCCTAAGATAACCTTTTAAACATGATTATTCCTAATATTTCCATGCAATTTCTTTTAATGATTAAGCCAGTATTCATCTTTGTGCTTGTATTATAATTGATTCATAATTAACTTTCTTTTTTCTCTTTTTAAATTTTAGGCTTTTGTTATTTTTTGTGGCCTGGGTATCAACAACACAATTATGTATGACCAAGTGAAGAAATCCTGGGCAAAACAGTCTGTGGCTCTTGACGTATGTGTACATCTTCATGAAACCTTTTCTTGCTCCTAAGTGTCACATATAAAAGAGCCCACTATATTTAAAAAAACTATGATTATTTAAACTTCTCTAACCAGATTCAACAATATAGCACTGCTGTCTATTATATATCTGGAGATTTTAAACATTATCATCTTAAAAATAATCTTGGTGAGAAAAAAGCCTGGAGTTCTGAGGATAGCTTTACAAATTTACGTTATTCCTACTACAGCAATAATTAAGAGCGGTTTGAATGAAATTTTGGATCTTTCAAAAAGCATTATGCAAGACTGATTAATCTTAAAACATTGCTCTGAGGAAAGGGTAATGTCACTAAGATTTTGGTATTTTTTTAAATTTCACATGTGTTAGGAGAAGAAAATGATCTAATTATCCCTGATGTATGTACCTTTTACCAGGGTAACTCCTTTGAGTTTATCCAGTACTCAGCATTACAGTAAGAACCACAAAAATAACATTGGCTTGAAGGAGATATGAAATTCTTTCTATTAAAACAAAAATCCAACCCAACTGAATTGCTATAAAGAAGCTTTTTTTCCGTTGCTATAGGGTTGGAGATATTAATCTGCATAGTGGGGTTGTATCCTGCGATGCACACAGGCATCATAAGGCTTTCCAAAGTCAGTAAAACTGTTGTTAGAAATTCTAAGCATAAGTAGCTTTCTTTATTATTTGTATAGATCTACCCATTTAGGAGGAAAAGTTAAAAGCTTACCTTCTCAGGCCTCTTGCCAAGATCCCTTATACTTCACATGTCATAGTTATGAATTAGTGTAAGTCCTCCTATGTCCCAGATACTTGTGCAGTATGACACCTTAGAATAAATGCTTCTCCTGGCAAGCAAAAAACAAGCAGTGCTAGATGTCACACACAGATACACAGAGATGAAAGTTAACACAGAAGTTTGTTATTTGCTACTGAAATAAAAGAAAATTTAAAATTTTTGTTTTAAAATACAGCTTCTTTCTTTGATCTAAAAAAACCCTAATAACCATAAATTTCATGTAGAGTATAGGTTTGATAAATAGCCACTATTCTTCAATGAAGAGTAATTCTTTCTATAAATGGGCAACAGCTCTTGGTAATATTTGCTTAAAGTGATGGAAGATGCAGGAGAAAAGTACTGAACAGTAGAATGGTATAAGCTGAAGGACTGTGAATCCATTTTTCAGTAATAGAATACTTCATTAGTATTTATGTATTTAGCTATAATGGCAATGAATGGCACTTGAAAATTACATTGATACCAGATGTAAAATAAATCAACTTTTTATATAGCATAATAAGATTCTTATCTAGATATACTGATACAGGTTTTCATATAATATTCTGGTAAGATTGACTAATAAATAGAAGAGCAAAACATAAATAAATTATAGGAAAGGTTGCCATGATTCAAAGCCAGGCTAAATACTCCTTTTATATTAAGGACACAAAATTTGCAAATGATTAAAAGAGTAGAATAATAAATACTAAGGAAGACTGTAAAAATCTAGGGGGATATAATGAACACAGATCAAGGAGAAGCTTGATGATAATTTTGGTATTAAGTGTAATCTGTCAGAAGATGTAATTTGACTAATCTTACAATTTCTGAGAGAAGTTGCAATATGGTTGGACAGAAAAACAGATACTATTTGAGAAAGGACATGATGTATAATTATACAAAGCAAAATGGGGTACAGAACAAATGAGTTTGTTTGTTATTTATTCTTTTATAGTGCAGGAATGAATTCCTGTCACTGTAAAAGGTGGCATCTCTAAAACTGGTAAGAGTAAATACATTGCCACAAGGTTTCACAAGTCAAAGCCCTATGAGATACAGTTTAGGTATTTGTAGGAATAACAGAGACATTCATAGATGAAAATTATTTCAAACCGAGAAGCATGTATCAAAGCTACAGCACATCAGCAGGTTGGGTGTTGCAGTGCAGGGAGGAGGACCTGTCCTTGCTGGGACTGCTCTGGCTCTGAGAGCTCCCTCATGGACCAGCAGCTCACCCCATACACAGAGACCGTGGTGGGTCCAGAACACAGCATGGCTCTTGTACTGTCTGCAGTGCTTGTTCAATATTGTATCATCCCGTAAGGATAGAATGTACTACATATAAATGGATGCATACTAGTAGGTAGTAAGAGCAGGTGTGCAGTACTTTGTGCATTTTATTTGATGCTGCCATCTCCAGAATGGTATTGAAGAGAATGTCAGACATAGCACAGAGGTGCTGATATTTGGATGCAGTGATGTGCCACTAGTATAGGCATTAAAAGCTTTTCAGTACAGCAAAAGGCATTATTAAAAGTCTGTAAATCTACTGTTATTTTTACATTAAATTCTTTCTCTTTTGATTGTACAACTCCAGGAGAATAACGTAGGAATCCTTATAATATTAAATTACCTACTGTCCATTATTCCCTATAAAATTCCCTGCAATATAAATGCCAAATGTATGCCTGATAACCTGCAATTAGCTATTATGTGCTGTCAATCAGAACTGAATTATCACATAAATGCTAATTAAATTGGCTGTAAACATAATTGATTAGACTGCAGTACAGCACCCTGATATTTCTATTTGTCAAGTGTATGAAAATGTTTTTTATCTTTTGTTCTGGGGCAGGTGTTGTCTTATCATGCAACATGTTCGAAGGCAGAAGTTGATAAATTCAAGGTGAGATTTAAGTTTCTACTTATTTCTGAAAAAATAACAGTAAATTAATATTAGTTTAGATTATCTGAGAGAATTTTTACATCATAAGTAGAAAATCTTAATTAAAAATGATTTACAAAGGATATATTACATGTCAGGCTGTTAAGCAGGGAAGATGGAAAGTTTCTTTCAAAGGATCAAGAGCTGCAGTGGTGTGTGCACAGTCCCATCATCCCAGCACCAGCTACTGGCACCGTATGTCAGTGTGGGTTTGGTGGCCTCCTCAGCAGGAACCATCACAGGGAAGTCATACCATGTAGGAGATGAGGGAGAGACTACAGAGAAAGAGAGGAACTTGAGACTTCACATGCTTACAGTGTGGAAGTTGCTCTGTGTTTAGTAAAAAAGCAAGATTGTGCATAGGCTCAGAAGGCTGGAAGGGAAAGTGAGGAATCTTCTAACTCCAGTAAGCACCCTGGGCAGAATATGAAAGTGATGCGTTCTGAGTTGCACTGGGAGGGACCAATAATTACGTGTTCTCACTGAATCCTGCCTCGCCATGGGCTAGAGAGTGGGGGGAACAGCGACCTTGATCTTTCATCGCTGCCAGCACTCCAGAGCTGCTTTTGTGATAGACTGTTTGTCTTTTCCTGCTTGAGGAGGCACTTGGGAAACTTGGTGATGCTTCCCTTGGCTCTGAGGAGGCAATGCTGGTAGCGGGCTCCTCAGAGCTGTTTGGGAGGCTCTCATGGTGGGTATCACTGATGGTCTCCTGGACACAAAGTGCATCAGAGACAGTAGCAAGGTCTGGGAAGGCGATCTGGACTGTTGTGACCCCACACTGCTGGCGTTCTCTGCTCTGGAACCCTGGCATCTGTCTGGCTGAAAAATAGCTGTTGGGTGGTTATCTTGACACTTGGCTGTCAGGCTGCAACCTGCTTTCTGCACCACAGGGCTGGTTGTGGTGAAAGTGAGAAAACATGGCTGGCATAGAGCTGATACTGATGAGTTATCTGGGATGAGAAGGGCAGCTCTGGCTAGTTAATTAATTTGTAGATTATTGCTCAAATGATGGCTGTGCCTTAAGACTCTGTATCGATACCTGGTGAGAAGGCTGTAATATTCTCCCTCCGTTGTAGTTACTGGTATGGTTACTCACACTTGTGTACACTGAAGATGAGATTACTGAAGTATTACTTGAAGAGCGTTCCAACACTGCAGGAAATACTTTTGTGCATGCAATAAGTTGTATTCAGTGTTTGGCAAAAAGAGCTAAATGTTGAGAGAGAGGAAAGAAAGGGATAAAGATTCATCAATTTTCTATTTCGTTTTTGTATTTCCATTTACCTTAGAATAAGCACCTGTAATATACTTTCTATGCCTCTCAGGATTCCACCAGTATCTTTGTATGTACAAGAGGGCCACACTTGATTGCTGTCAGCCACTGAAAGACAACTCTCCTTCATAGTCTATGTAGTTGAAATAACAGCCTGCAATGTTACTCTTTGGACTCAGATGCTTGTGTGATGAGAAGCTATTCTACTTGTTTTCCTAGGTGACTTCAGTAACAGATAGACCAGTCTCCTAGTAAGAAATGTCTTTTTGTTATCCATTTACCTTGAAGGCATGCAACTATCCATTTAATGGTTAATAATAAGGTAAAAGGAAATGAAAAGCATTTATTCATTAATAACTCCAAAAGATACATTTCTAATAAAGAACATAGATGAGAAAATAAGGAATATAACCAAGCTATGCTTAAAGTTAAGCTATTTTTTCAGAAAAATTTTGCCTTGCCTATATGCAGTTGTCTCACTTTCAATTTCTGACAAAATGAGTCTCAAGTAGTCTTTGTTAATGCTTTTACACCACTGGATGTAAACAAAACAGAAGAACAAAATCCCAGAGACAACCAGCATGTCTTGTGGGCCTGTGACATGAGCTCATCCCCAGAGAGGGCCATCCAACTATGGGATGAAATTAGTCCCACCTCCCTGCTTGCAGCCGCTCTCCCTGCTGAGGTCTCCCGAGGCATCCTACCCTGAAATCACTGTTCTTTTCTCTGTTCATTATATTTTGTATAAGACCTTTGTTATATTAGGGTCATCATCTAGACTTGACTGGCTAATAAACCATCCCTCCCTCTGGGGGTGTTTGGGGCTAGAACTGTCCCCTCTCTCTGTGGTGATTTATTGGCAGATGGCAGAGCAAACGTCTGGTACGATTTACCCGATGTCCTGGTTCAGTCAGAGCAGAGACATACACACCACAGAAACATCTAAATGAGAGTAATGCCAGGAGCTCACTATTGGCTCCTGACTGACACAACACCCAGCAGTAATTAATGACTTTGGAGTGACAATACATTTGAGTTGACAACTTCTCAACACATTACCCCAAACATACTGTAACTGGACCCCAGCAGCTTGGAAATAATTACATACTCTTGTAGTACAAGTTATTTCTTTCCCTCTTTGTAATCTTTTTTTTTTATAGTCTTCATAAAATGTTTTTCCATTAAGTTTTATTTGCTTAGGATCTCAAGAATATTCTGATAAAAAGTGAAAAATTGCAAGTCTACTTCAAGTTTATTTTTCCTCTGGTTTTTCCCAGTGAATTATTTTATTGCATTATAGAAAGCCTAGGCAGACAAGTAAAAGTTGATTTTTTTACTTGAAATTCCATCAATAATTCCTTACTGTTAGTGGATGAATTCACAAACATACAAATTCCCAAATATACCTGGTATCTTTTTAAGAATTAAGCATAATCACTGTGACCAGGTTCTGTAAAATAAATAACATTTATTTCTGTTTCTTATAGTCCCATCTAAGAATTAATGAAGAAAACCCCACCTTAATAAGAAACCCTTAAGGAATTAAATACCGTTTTCCAGATGTTTAGCTGGGAAAAAGTGCAACGCACTATTGCTGGTGGAGCTGGAAAAATACAGAGGGAAGTTCACAGTATGGAACAATAAAACATGAGCGTATGAAAATGGATCATGTCATACAATTGGCTACTAAATATTTTTAGATTTTTGGTTTTTAATTTTTAGGTTTAGATTACGATGGCTTCCAAAAAAAAATTTAAATTGAATATACTGTTAAATTCACACAGTATGCATAATATTTTTCTATCTCTAGCACTACTGTGCTAGGTAGATTTCTGATACCATTCCTCCAGATACAGGAAGAAAAACTAAACTTTACTTTTCATGGGCATTTGCAACTAAAACAAAAAAACCCATCACCTTGAGTGCAAATTTTTCTGAGAATGTCTGAAGTCTTCAGCCTGATTTATCACAATGCTTTTCCTCACTTGCATCTACATAACTATGCTAAATTCAAACTGAATTTTGGCAGGATAAGCTGAAGTAATGCACCATTGAATCATACCCATATCAATATTAATTTTATTTTCAAGAAGTTAGAAATAGCTATGATTTTAAAAACTGTAGTAACTTAGTTCTCCCTTGTATTTTAGACTTTAAAGACTATTCTGTCATTTCCACTGTGTACTGGTGCTAGTGCTATAAACATTTGAGTCATTGGAAAGATAACTGAAGTCTGATTAATCTAAGATTGAAGCTGTCTTACAGCATTGTCCTATACTGCCAGGTTTCTTCTTACTGAAATTCAGGTTCTGCAAACCTAAATATAGTTATGTATTAGACAAATATAGAGTAAAGAACGCAGAATTGTGTCCAGAACAGGATATTTATAGCAAGAGTAACTGATTTATGAGACAGTAATGAACAAATCCTGTGACTTAGTGAGCAGCCCCACAAACACACATCACCTTTAAATTTAACCAATCTAGTTTCCAAAGAGAATATGTAAACACTGTCCTATTATGGGCAATGTACAAGAAGCTATTTTTAAGAAGCAAGCCTAATTGCGCAGCTGTCAATGGTATAAGCCAGATCAATATTTAATGACTATGATGCATTATTTATAGCCCTGTGAGAGATTCCCTTTTTTAGGTCAAACAGCACACAGGAGAGATACACAATGGAAAATAATGTATCACCTGCTTTACAGAATCTTCAATTCAAAATGTAGCATGAATAACAATTTCTGCATTTCTCAATTTTGTACCCTGAGGTGTGGCTATTTAAGATCTACCTTCACATAGGGAGGCTTTTGTGTCTTTCTTAAAAACATTCATTTAACTACAGAATGATGAAAAGAGTTGAACTAAACAAGAAACATCTTTTAAGACTGCTACTGTACATGACAATGTAAACAGCGGAATCCATGAAAGATGATGGATCTATGTGAATTTGATACTTGGAGTGAGTTATGTATGATTTAACATTTGTTATCCATGCCTTATGCACCCTTAAATGTGTAACAATGGGCAGCACAACGAAAACAAATGAAATTTTTGTACTGATTTTATCTTCAATCTTTGAAACAATAGGGAAAGCATTCCTTGGCTACGTTATTGTCATCTTTCAATTTAGAACTACTTTAACTACTTTTACAAGCTTGTAATTAAGTAATTTTTAGTAGTCTATAGTAATTACTTCATAGTCTTCCTCAGTAATTAACTTTCAGAAAGGCAATCTGGCCTTTGTTTTGGACCATTCATGAAATATTGCCATAGAATATGGGGGGGTTATGCATTGCTGCTATTTTATTGCACTGCTGTGTCAGTCTGTTTGGTGAGCTGTGTTTACCAAACCCACGAGCACGTAGTCACACTGCAGCATCAGCACCGCGAGCCGTGGGCCAGCCATGTGTGTGGGGAAACACGAAGCTCTTCACGTGCTGCAGGATTTTCCAGATTGGCCTCCAAGGCCGCTCACACACACTTCTCTTTGGCTGTCACAGCAGGGTGTGGGCTGGCACTGAGCTTTTCCCTAGTGCTATTCCAGCTGCTCAGGTTCCACTGAGAATAGCAATAATAGGAAAAAAACTAAAGAAAAACTTGAGGGTAACCAGGGCATAAGTGTTGAAATTGAATTGTGTTCCTTTTTTCCCTTTTGAGAAAGGTACATGATCACAAGATGTAAAACACAGTTTATTTCTCTGCTTTTCCACATCCACTGCCCACATAAGACAAGACCTAAAGCACTGTGTTAAGTTTCATAATTCATAAAACCAAGGTCTTTATTTATTACGTTATTTTGTACACTTTGACATGTGCGCATGTCTTCAGTTCTCATGGAAATAAGAAGTCAAGAACACATTGCATACACTGAAAATAATGATAAAATAAAATACTGAGTGTTTATACTAGTTTCTGAAATGTGAGGCTGTCATTTGACTTCAGGCAAGTGCTCTGTAGTTCAATTTTTTTCCAGTTTCAGTGAACAGGGAATGGCATGGAGAAGCGGAGTAGGGAAAGATTGTTCATGGTATTTTCTTATAAAATGCCTGGATTTAGGGACATCAAATGAAATTAGGGTGGAGATTTTAATCTGATTAAAAATGTCTCTTCAGCAAACTAGTAGTTAAACTATATGACCTATCACTGTAGATGTTAATGAGTTAAAATGATGAATTAGCAGAAGGAAAAGGCAAACAGAGACTGATGTTCTCTGGGTCAGGGAATCTCCAGTGTGCAGCTCACCAAAGCAGAAAGGAGTGCACCAGGGGGGTATGTTTTCTCAGTTCAAATATTATTCCTTGAGAGTTTTTGCTTATTTTCTTCCATGAGGTGTTTTATCAGAAATAAAGTCAGATGAATTTTACATGTCAGAGACGTGAGAGGCACCTTGCAGGCATTACTTCTGCAGCTGTCCTGCTAGACTGGTGCCATACTACAGTGCCTACCCTAATTCAAGGAATAGTTAATAGAAAAAGCTAGTGGGGATTCTGAATTTGGTTTCAAAAATTTAAACATTCAGTTTTATTGAAATTTCAGCATTTGAGTTTATTGCCTTCATACGTAATCGAGATTAAACTGCTGCAAAAGGTCACTGGAAAGATTCCTCTTGTATTTCTAAAATGGCCACATTTATTGTTTCAGGTGAAAACATAGAGCTCCCAGAGTAAAACGTTCCCTTCCCTCCAGGGCAAATGGAATATGAATTTTTCAGGATGTTGTGGAGGGAAGGTTTACAAGGAGTATTTTAGCCTGGTGAGGCTCAAGCACTGAGCTGCCCTCCTGAGTCCAGCCAGCCCTGCCTGTTGGCCCTGGAGGGCATTCCTCCATCCTGTAGGGGTTGTGAGGATACATCCACCCTCTGAATGTTTGTAGTCTAACTAGGCAAGTTCCTTGCCCTTGTGTTGCCAAATCATCTGAGCAGGGCAGGGCACTGCTTCATGTTTTGGCTTCCCATTTGAAAAGAGGAGACAAAAATATTAAAACTTCTGTGAAAGGTTTCAACAATTCTACATTTGGACTGCAACAAATTTGTGTGATGCAGCTGGATTGCATTTGTATGATAAACCTGCACAAAACCAGTTTATTTTCTAGTGTCGGAGATAAGTAAATCCTGTTTTAAAATAAATCTTTCTCTTGAGGAAAAACTGCATATGATTTGAGAGAGTTAAGGCAAAAGAAAGAAGCCTGTGGCCTGGAAGCTAGATAAAACCCACAATTTAATCATATAACCATGCCCAGACAACTTTTTCTGTTAATTTATGAGTTTAGCACAAGTCATTAAATGAATTTTTAAAAGATAAGTCTTCTTTCAGCAAGGAATAGATTCTGGTCTGGATTGCTTCAGGGCGAGGGCATTGCAGAACTCAATAAGGAGCTTCCATGGAATTTTTTTAATATGCAAAGGCAAAATATATTTATTCCTATGTGTTTATGCTATGGGGAATAATCTTTGGATACATTTACACTGTGGGTTAAAAAGAAGGGATCTTAAGGGTTATGATTAAAAAAAAGTGAAAAATCAACATTTATATTCTAACTGCAGAGTAAAGACACACAGTAACTAGAAATATTCAATAATAAATGACTAGTTCTAAGATCAGCTACTTCATAGTTAGACCAGAGCTTAAATTTCCTCATTAAATGCTTTAAAAACTAATAAACTTTAATCAATGAAAATAACAGAAAATTAAAATATGTGCATGATCAAAAAAGTCTTTGTACTACTTACTTTAAAAAAGCCTTCTTCTCTAAAGCTGAAATAGAATTCAATTGATCTAGATAATTCTAATTATTTCTACTATACTCTAATATTTACAGTACTAAAAAAAACCATTCCAAGTAGTTGAAAATATTACTGACTTACTGCCTTTAATAATGGCTGTTTTTCAGTTTCTTAGTAATTATGCACAGTAATACAGTGATACTTAAACAATAGACATCTTCAGCAGAGAAGTAATAAAACACTTAGGATTATTAAGTTGTCCATACTAAAGAAAGCATGCTGCTACTTTGCTGTTCTCAGATACTGGATTTTTGTTATTCACGTGGGAAATTTTGTGTTTCTTGCATCTGTTTCCATATGCAAAACCACAATTGGTCTTGAGAATGCTTAGAAAAACAAGTCAGAAAAAGCAATTGTTGGAACACAGCATTGCTCCCAAGTGAAGGTAAAATGACTTATTACCCAACAGACCTGTCGTCTGTCCTTCAATCTGATCGGTCACCATACTCCATAAGAATCCCTTGTCAGATGGAAAACATCAAGGAATAAACACAATTCAACATTGCTACACTAGGTAGCCAGCAACCATGCAAAAAGTGATAAGGCGTGGAATATATTTAAATTGCCATGCAAGCCAGAGGGATAGCTGATGAATGATTTTAAAAGGAAAAAAAAATCAACACTTGTCAAATAATAAAGCAGTGTACTTCAGTCAGTGACAGACTTTGGAATTTCTATTTGGAAAGATTTTCAAACAGGAAGAAAAATTTATCTAGCAAAGACTCATGCACTGAAAGTGGGCCAGTATAATTTAAAAATCTGAGGTACTTCAGCAAAAGATGGTAATTTAGGAGTTCTTCAGTGTGACTTTATCAAAGTTATTTTGCCACCAACGAGGAGCAAATTATTCCCCACACAGTTGATAAGACATCCCTTGGGCTGGCCCTGTATGTGACAGCTCACTCTTCTGAGACCTGCATTCCCAACTGCTCCAGAAAGACCATTGTAGTGTTTATTTTATCTCACGGAAGAAAGAAATTTTCAAAGAAATCTATAAAAATTAAAAAATATTTCACATTTTAAATTATTCCTTATTTATCTGTGCTTGATTTCTTCTGTAGCCCCAGCAGACTGAGAATTATAACTAGGAATTTTCTGGTGAAAAAATCAAGTTGCTTTTCACCAAACTTTATTTAGATAGAAACTTTCTAGTTAGCATTGATATTATCAATATTAATTTTATTAATTTTAAAATTAAAAACTTAGTTGTACTGAATTTAAAAACAGGAATTTTTTTTTCCTTAGCATACACTCTACAAATGGAAGAAATATTTTTCTTTATTTCTGCCTCTATGCAGTGTTCCAGCTGCAAGCAGTTGTTTGTCATAAATGTTTGCTTGTGTTGATTTTAAATTAATAATGGGAATATTTCTACAGGCTTTTTTTTTTCCTTTTAGTATTTTACAGCAAGAAATATAAATGTCCCCCAAAGGAAGAAGGCAGTGTTCTTTAAAGGCTTTTGACATTTCCAACGAGTTGATATTAGAGCTAGAACCTTTTTATAAGTAAAACTCTCAAAAGTGAAGAGTGGGAGACATGTTTTTCTGAGATGAATCTGTTTGGCCACTGGGTGCCATCCTTGCTCCACTTTAAGGCTAGTCACCACGCAGCATTTCTGTTAAGCCATAAAATCCAGAGAAAATGTGATGCCAGTGCAATTTCACACCATCATAATGTTTGTGTGAGTGCGTGTGGTAGAGTGTGTTCCCAGCACAAGGCAGCATGTCCATCTTGCACAAGTCAGTGAGAGACTGCAGAGAGATATCCTTACAGGTTCAGCCATGTTACATCCAGTCTCATATCCAGCAATCTTTTTTTTTTGCATTCCTCCATCAGCTGGTGAGAATGAGGCTCTGCTGAAAGGGCTGTTCCCACACATGAGCATGTGAGTGACCGTGCTTCTATGCAGTATTAACTTAGGCTTTGAGATTATTTGAAAGAAAAAAATTCCCTGGATGCACACTTGTTTTCTGGATCAATTTGGGATGTAAGTGTCATCCAAGCAAAACATTATCTAGCCTATATTATGTAAAAAAATACTTGCAATTGCAGTCTTGTATAGGTTCTTTATTACACAGTTTCATTGTCTGCTCGGGGTGGGGCCTGCTATTGGTTTAGTCTGGGCAAAATCCCTGGCAGAGTAAATATACTTTCTAAGAGAAATCGTGTCAGTAGTTCTGTGGGTTTAGTCTTTCAAATTTAAACTGCAAACACTTTACATGTATGAGAAATAGACTATAGCACACACCCCCCCATCATAATCTGCCTGTGCATACAACAGCCTGTTCGGTCGCTTCAGCGTAACTGCCTTACCCCTGCTTTCTCTGCTGCCACACAGGAGGGACAGCGTGTTCTGTCCCTGCAACAAGCTCAGGGGCACAAAAAAACCCTACCCCAAAAATAACAAAAAAATCCAGTCCTATGTATGGCCTTCATAAACTGTACTGTTATGCTGATTCCAGTATACTTGTGCTATCTCTACTTTCCCCGAAGGAAACCTGTTGCTGTGAGGAGCGGTAACGAAAAGTTATAAGAGCATAATATATACATATATTCAAAACATGAATGTCAAGAAATGAGTGTTTATGTATTGCAGCCTTTTACCTTAAAGCAGTGATGTATGAAAGCAACTTTCGTTTAGAGAAAATTTATAAAGCTAGTAATACGTAGGTAGTCAGTAAGGAGCTAAATAAATACAAGATGTAAGTGCCTATTTGTTTTTTTGTTGAAAGAATGGGATATGCACATTTTGGGTTTAGTCAGAAAGCTTGTGGTGATGAGACTGTGACTTGTGTGTGAACTAGAGCTCTGGGGCAGTGCAGAGTGCTTAGGCTTTCTCTGCTGGGGGGCTTTGTGGATGAAGGGGGCAGTGAGGATGGACGGTCTGCTCTGGGGAAAGGAGCTGGGCTCAGTATTCAGCCTGCCCTGCAGAAGCCTCACACGGGATAAGCCTTGGCTTGTGAAGCTGTAGTGAGATGAACCTCTGGTTTGGGGAGAAAGCTCTTTTGGGCACTCCTGAGTGCTCCTAGGGAGTGCTTTATGGGTTCAGAATGGGATGGCTGGATTTCTTTCAAACCTACAATCAGAACTTGACAAAAACTAAGGAGAAAAAGACAAAAACATACTTTAAGGAGAATCACTGAAATGTTCTCTGTAGGATTCCTGCAAATGTACGTTGTAAGGTTGAGGCTGTTGTCAACATTATTTACTGTCTACCTGACAGTATTCTGCTATAGCTGTCACTCTAGCAGGTCTGAAATAGGACTTTCTCCCCAGTGGAGCAGTAACCCACTCATATCTTTGCATAACTTTCCCCACCAGTCACTGTACTGCCAGCCTGATTTGTCACAGCTGCTTGGAAAGAAAATTTCAGTGGCTCCCAGGAATCCCATCCAGTGCCACTGTGCTCCTGCAGCATCACCATGGCCCCAGGGTGACACAGGACTAGTGGTCCTGCAGGTTGGCTTTGGTGCACTGAGAGCTGCTGGAGTGTGCTGGGATCAAAAAAATAGTGTGATACCAGTGCACATGCCACTGTGGCTCTGGTGGGATTTTTGAGGTTCTGATTTTGGGTTTTTTTAGTGTCTGATCTTGGCAACCCCTTCACTTTTTTCACATGCTCTCTTCCACCGTGTGCCCAACTGAGAGTTGCAGGGCACAGTTTGGGCTGTTTGTCACCAAACGTGTGAGTTCCCCCCTATGCCTTCACATCGTGTCCACTGTGAGAAGAACCTGTCCCTGTTCCTTCCACCCTTAATCATGTTTTTCCTCTTCTGAGTGTTCAAGGAAGGAGCTAGAACTTTTCCTCCACTTTCTGGGTAGGAAAAAGCTACGTTGTATCCCACTTTCCTCACCCTCCCAAATTTACAGGCGTGAAGGGGGGTCAGTCCACATTACCCATTCTGCTCTTCATGGGAGTAACAAAGCTGACTTTTTGCCACCAAAACCAAGTAAAGCTTTGTGGGAAATGGCAGCCTGACACTTTTGTAGTACAGAGAAATAGCTGCCCTAGGTTTGCTGCTTGTGTTTGTTTGAAATTCTGAAACAGAGTGAATAGACCCTTTTGTACAAACTTCTCATCTGCAGTGATGGTCATAAAAACTCGACAGTTGCTAGCCTGCAGTATGTGACACACTGGTTCTTTCCTAATCACCATCAGCCAAAAGGACGTGAACACTCCCCAGCGCGCCTTGGGAGATCATTGTGTCCAATGTGCATGCCCTGTAAAACTCCAGTCCTAGGCTGCTGTGGTTATGGACTTTGGCTTTAAGAATAATAGATGCCTAGACCATTAATTTTTTTTATTTTATGCCTCTGTTCTTTTAAAATCAAAATTTCTTGTTCCTTTTATGGGCTGCCATATATTTTGTTTCTGTGTACTAGGAAACAAAACAAGGACTGGTTTTTAGTAACATAAAACAATATATTTTGTGTCTATTATAGTTTGTAACAAAATTTTATATGTCATATTTTTATCTCTGAAATGTATTATTTCTTTTTGATGGGCCCCAATTTCAGAAGGTGATATGTTCAGATAGAATTGATTGACTGCTTAGAAATACTCAAAATATTTTCTGCTTTTTAGCTGTAATTCTGGGTCTAGTTTTGGAAATAACGTGTACTACTGTGATAACACACCTTCCCTTGCTCTTTTAAAATGAAAATTATAAGAAGACTTTTAAATTATAAATCCTTTCCTCAGGCACATACAGTTTTATCCCAAAACTAGAAAGTAAACATCATACTTTCATCTTAAGCCCACACTGCATGATAATAAAAAAAAATCCTAAATGCTGTATTTGATAGTGATATATTGCTTAATGGCTACTTTTCTTGTTCTGATAGAAGCAGCAAACTAAATAGCTTTCTTAATGCTGTGAAGTTTCTCTTTTAATTAAAAGAAATACCAGCATCATACTAAGCAGTAGTTATGTTTGGTAAATGGTCAAACCCAACACAACTTTTTGAAACAAGTCTAAATGCAACTTTCTTTGTTCTGCATTTCACATCTAAAGTACATGTTATGCTGTTAATTTGCCATTTGAAGGTGGAGCAGTTGCACCACATACATATACGTGCTTCAGCTGCAGATTTTGAAGTTGGATGCATGTACTGCATTATTCTTGGTTTACAGATGTAAAACTTTGACTTAATCAAGGAATGACCTTTTCCAGCAAAGGGCTCAGACACCTACTGTGGGACTTGGGGCATTTGATCTCACAGTTGCAACCCTCTGTTCTCAGGCTTAACCTGAGAAGGTATAAAATACACAAATCCTGTTCCACCATGTCTTTTATCCAACAACTGTTCAGATATAAGACATGCACAGAGACTGGAATATCAGAGGAGTCTGGTAGATCTGACAGCTGCAAAGTGTATTTACATGGCAGCATGAGGTCTCCTTGGGGCAGGGGCATAGGACTGGTTGGTCTCAAAAGCTGTCTCCAAACTAAAGGAGTCTGTGTTTCTGAATGACTTCACTATTGAAGGCAGAGAAATGTTCCTGTGATAATCATGTTAAAAAAATTATTAGAATCAAAATCAAGAGGAAACTACACATAAGTCATTTCCATACCCACTCCCCTTTACTGTAAATATTGAAAAATTCCCTGTAAATGCCATTGTCCTGCCTCTGCTTCAGTTGTCATTGGAAAAGAGGCGCTAACTCAGCATTGTGAAGGGCAAAGAGTTGCCATCCACAGTCTCCAGTAACAGATGGAGGCCTTTAAAAGCCAGTTTGCTCTGGGCATTAAACACGGCTGAGCTACAACATTTGATTCTCTTTTGGAGAGAGTAAATGCGTCAGACTGAATATAACAGGCTTTGATCTTCCATGGCTATGAAGTAGTACAGAATTTGTCCACTGCTGCTAATAACTGACTATAAAGATATATTTTAAAAGATGCCTGCCTGCAGCTATAAATATAAGCAAGTATTTTAGAGGTCTTTCTATATGAAAAGAACCTTTCACAAATAAAAATCTTTGCCATCAGAAAATGATGTCTTCGAAATGGCTTCATAGAATCATAGAGGATTATGTGAGAGATAACGAAGGCATCACATTTAAATATTCTTCACTTTGATGCTTTCTCTTCAGTTTTTCATGGTCATCCTTTAACGTTTCTCAGATCCTAATCTTCTGAGGGAGATTCAAGATGAAGAGATACTTGAAAAGACAATTTTGTTTCTTCTCTGCATGTCATGTTGTCTGGAGCTCCAGTTTCACTCTGGAGTGTACATGAGGTCAGATCTTGACCTGCTATTCAAATGGTGTGTGGATTCTGGACTCTTAACAGTGCTCCTGGGATTTAAGATGTACACCATATAATTTTGCCATTCTTTTGCTACACTGGGATATATATTTCATGAGATATCTTTATCTATGTTAAATATAATCAAGTTTCTTGTTACTTTTTTCCATCAGTCTGGCAGTATTTTCTGATGATGAAACCTTGCTGATCATTCCACATGCCACTGTAAATAAGACTATGCAAAAAGTGGACTACATTCAGTAAGTGGAAGTTGCTGTCACGGAATAGTTCTAGTATCACATAGGAAGGAAGTTGAGTATATCAAATGGCAGAATGTGCCTTTTCTTAAACAAAGCCATACTAATATATTTATCAGTATGTTCCAAGATACTTTCCTTGCATAATATGCACTGATGTCTTATCCACACAGGTACTAAAACTGAAGTAGAGAAATTTCTAAGATGACATGGCAAAGTAGGATTTCAGTGGTTTCTGTGTTTAGCTGGACTGCTTCCATGGTAGTGCACATTTTACAAAGACGAAGAATACTTTCAGAAGAACTCGCCAGTTTCTTTATGTCCGATTTTATCACATTATCAACTACGGATATAGCAGACTGTGAATGATATGCTATTAGACAAGTTAGTGTAAAATCATTTAGTAAGCATTTTCCTCCTTAGGTTTTTTTCACAGCAGCTCAAAATGTTATTTTTTCTGTTCCAATGGGCTGTCTTTTATAGTGGCCAGAATTGTGACTTTATGGTGAGAGCCACTTTGATGTTCCACATGTTTTGCAGTAAGAGGGTCATTAATGACATATGGCCTTCTGTGATGGCTGATGGAAAGTAAGGCTCAACCAGGCACTTGTCTCTTACCTGTTCACATGTACTGAGCAGGCTGTGATAGAATTTACATAATAGCACAGAGCAATGAGGAAAGGAGAATCTGCCTCTAATCTGAATTGAGTACGAAGGTGCTTTTCCTCCTCCTGTATTCATTCCACCCTATCCCATGCATGCGTGAGTATGGAGTAATCACAGATCTTACCCTTATGCTCTTGTTTGGAGGCATGACTTCCTCTTTTTCAAGCTACCTATGACTGATGATATTTTCCTAGTCTGGCAGCTGCCAAGTTTGTACTTTATTAGGCAAGACCTGTTGTTTTCCATGTGTTCAGCCAAACTTGTGTTCTTGACTCCTTTCAAGACAAATTTTTGGGTTAGTACTGGGCTTATGGAAATGTGACCAGAGGAGGGGCACATCCAGCTTTAACTTACCATAAGCTTATAAAAGAGTCATGTGAGTTTTTCTCAAGGATACAAAGAGCATTGAAATGCCTTGATTCACAGGGTTAAAACATTCCAGAGTAAAATGTTCTTAATTGTTTTTAGAAAGGGGACATTTAACTTCAAAATGTTCAAAAACCCCAAGCCTTTTAAGTTATTCTAAATCACTGGGGTGCTTTAAAAACTAATTTCACTGTAACTTGAATTTTAATTGCCTGCCCCATCCTTTTGCTGTCATGGTTCTTTCATCCTCTCTGTTTTCCTGAAAGAGAGTGTTGTTATTGCTGTTTATTTTAAGAAACTCACTGGAATTTTTCCTGCAGCGCTGCAAAATTTCAGGGAGGGGTATGTTTTAGCATTCTGCATTATTAATATTTTTTTATATCTCTGTAATTTTCTTTCTTAAGTTTTAATGACTGTTCTCTTCTAAACCCTGGACTTCTGCATTTCTAGCCTAAGAAGCTGAGGATAGTCAATGCCAGGTGCAGCCAGAATATTGCTGCAGCCCCACAACATATCATTTTTTGTAACATTATTCAAATTAGGCTCTGCACTCATAATTCTGTTGTTTCCTTTATTGCTGTTGTAAAGAAAATGGTTCTTTTATACAAATGTTATCTCCTGGCTATTAATTCAGCAGTTATTTTGGATTATGGCACTCCTGTTAAATTTAGGAATGTAAAACCTCATAAATATTTAAAAGTTTCAGACTGATGTGGGAAGAAATCGTTTTTGACTTGCTCTGTTAATATGTTAATATGTTGTTCAATTTGTAATAGGTTTGGAAGATACTATTATTTCTTCACTGTTTGACAAATGAAAAAACAATTTTAGTTGAGCAACTGCTTCAAGTGTTCTACCCTGAATTGCAACAGGCGGTAAAAGTGTTGGTTTCCAGTAAAAAATAGCAAGAAAAAGATCTGGTTTTCTTTAAGAGGCCAGAAACTCTGAAAATGTTAATCAGAACCCACTTCAAAGTTAATGAAAATGCAGCAGTAGAGATTGTAAAGATTGTTTTGATAAAATAATTTCAAGAAGCTCTACTCACAATCAAGTGCTTCTCTTTCAGCTTGTTATTTAAGCTTTTCACTAAGGAACTAAGAAGCATGATGTACAAATGTTTCTTCCCAAAAAGGGATTATACTGAGAGTCTTATTTCTATCCAGTGAGTGTGTTCATAGACTAAATATTGTCTATGAACACACTAATATGTGTGCATCTCCTGTATCCCCCAAGTCTCTGAGGAATAACTGAATGATTTAAAAAGTTACAATTTTTTTAAGATTGCTGAAGGTCTGGACAGCACAGTCTCTGAGCCAGCATTTCTGCTTCACACCTAACCATATTTGTTTATTTTCTTTCTTTCTTTCTTTTCTTTCTTTTCTTTCTTCCTTTCTTTCTTTCTCTCTCTCTCTTTTTCTCTCTTTCTCTCTTTCTTTCTCTCAGAAGTATAGACATAGTTTTTCAGCTCTTAAAGGGTTTTAAGGTGTAACTCCTGTTGGGATCATCTAGAAGTATTCCAAATATTTCAATGATTACTCAAAAAAAGATGCTGAATTGATTCAACCTGGAGAAGTATGTTAGCAGACAACTGAGTGTGCAGTTAACAGAATTTGCATCTCTGCCTGCATGCTCCAGAGGTTCTTCAGCTGTGTCCTGGGATGACACTTGACTTCATGGGTTTGTTGTATTTCCTGTATCAGTTAAACTCCCTGGCACAGCACCATGACTTTGTGAGGTACTGGCATGCTTTACTGGGTACTGAACCAAAAAGACTTTTCTTCTACCTAGCAAATAAGTTAAAACCACTATTTTATGACAGGTTTACACCATCTTCTCTTACATGGTATAGCTAAAGCAGCTTAATCTCTGCATAAAGTAATTACTGAGGTGGCACTTTGTCTTCAGCCAAAAGAAGATTTTACATGTCAGTAATTTTTAGTTAGTTAGTTCACTGTAACTTGAATTTTAATTGCCTGCCCCATCCTTTTGCTGTCATGGTTCTTTCATGTAGAGTGCAGTATTTCAAAACACAAGTTTTCAAAAAGGAAACCATAAGGTAGTCACATAGAAGCTGTAACAGTGAAGCTGAACTTAAATTACAGTTGCATGAACTAATTTGTATTTTATGCAAGTGCGTAGCTGGATGTTCCACACCAGCTGAGTCCCTGTGATTTTAACTAATTCAGCATTGTCCAGCTCGTAGCCTGTGAGCTGGATCCAGCCCCTTTGTGAGGCTTCTACCTGACCCATCATCTTCTCACTGCAGGAGACAGGGGACAGATGCTCCTTCAGCAAATGCAGCCCCCTGCACCTGCCCTCTCTAGAGAGATGAGCAGCAAGTCTGAAGGGGTGTAAGGAAGGGTAGAGAAGCCTGGGAGGTTTGTCAGCACCTCTGCCTGGCTCACACCGGTGCTGCTACTGAGCAAGCCACAGAACATCTGTGTGCTCAACTAAATACATTAGCCAGTCCAGCACACATTCCTGTTTAGTGTGTGCACGAGAAGCTCATTCCTCTTACAAACAGAAGTCCCTCTTATACAGACAAAGCAAAATGTAAGGCTTTTGCTGTTTTTTTATTGACTTACTATATAATCAGCATGTTGAAAATTCTTTTATTTTACTTTGGAGAGTACTTCTGCTAGACATTTCTTGTATTCCTCTTCTTTTAGTTCTATGTGTGTGCAGTGAACAGTGTAAAGCAAAGGGCACTTGTATGCTTATGATTGTGAAGACATTTGGATGAAGAAATTCTGCAGAGCAGTATATTTGCTTTGCATTTCTAAGTGGTAGCAATTAAAACTCCCAGCTTCTGGCTATCCAGATGTTTTTTGCATTACAGCATTGTAATTTGCATTGGAATATATTGCGTTACTGCAGTAGCTGTAAAGTGGTCAGCTTTCAGTCTAAATGCTATATCTGGGCTCCAGTTGGGATGGTGAACATATTTCCTGCTCATACCAGGTTCTTCTCCTTCCCACTGTTTCCACACTCTGTTAGCTTGACATGTTTGTATTTCTCAGATGAAGACTTTTACTGCTCAGCATTTGAATCAAGCAGGGGATGTATTGGCAGGTTAGAACTGATGTACAGTTTGTTTCTTGTAAGAGTGAAAAAAAAGAAAAAAAGACTGAAGTTTTGAATCAGAAATTTCCCTTTGGCATTTTCAGGCAGCAAACATCCCTCTGGTGTCAGAGCTTGGCATTGATGATATCCATTTTGATGACTTCTCGCTCGATGTGGATGCCATGATTACTGCAGCCCTGCGGATGTTCATGGAGCTTGGAATGGTTCAGAAATTTAAAATTGACTACGAGGTAACCATCTGCGCTGCAAATATCTGCTGCTTTTGTCTTGGCACTGCTCTGTCCATTTGTACACATTTAGTAGCCCTGCTACAAATTGTACTTTTAATTTCAGACGCTGTGTAGGTGGCTTTTGACGGTGCGGAAGAACTATCGAATGGTTTTGTATCACAACTGGAGGCACGCTTTCAACGTCTGCCAGCTGATGTTTGCCATGTTAACTGTGAGTATCCAGCTACACAATCCCATAAGAGCTTTTACTGACACATTGCCTAACCTGTCTAAACATTTTCCAGCATTCAATTTCTTTTTTAGTTATTAAGCTACTCATTTCCAATAGCAAAGCAGACAGAACTTATTCAACTTAAGGCAGCACATATTTGGCAAAACCTTATAGTGTTTTAGTGACAGTGATATCATAGGCACATTAAAGTGACTGAAAACAGATGGCAGTCTTGGAGTGTTCTTGTTATTGCAGATCTTGATCTTACAAAATGTTTTTCTTTTGGAACTCTTTGATTTGACATTTATTTCAAACTCCTAATTGGGAAGTACAAAACGAAGGAAGATTAGAATTCCAAAGTATTTATTATGTTGATATTTATTATCTCCTTATCCAGCTTCATCTAAATAGTTTTAGAAGGTACTGCCTCAAAACATTTGAAAATTATCTTCCAGCATAGTGATCTAAGTGAATCTTGAGTCTCCACTGGACACTGTTAACACTTAGGGGTTTTACTACCATGTATCTCCAGCAGTACCTGTAGCTCCTTTCATCATACAAGTAAATTCTGCTGAAAGTACCACTGCTAGCATACCAGAACAAATATACTGCTCTCTCTCCCTACCCCACAGCAACCTCACTGTGTGAAATAACCCATGTTTGGCTAGTTAATTCTTGTACCAATAAAAAACTCGGTGGTCCTGGATGCCAGAATTTTGTGTGTTAGGCAAGAAAAAAAGAGTCTGACTTCCCCTAGCAGGTAGATGTTGTTCTAGTGCTTGGTCCATCCCAGCAGGGTGGGTGTGTTTCTGTGAGTGTTGATGGAGGCGTACTGAAGCTGTACCATACACCTTGAGGCAAGGGAAAGGGAGACGTTCAACGAGAGAAGAGTCACCTCTTCCTCTGGGCATGAGGTTGCTCAGCTCAGTAGAATTAACGTTGTTTCAGCAGGTATTTGCTGATGCTCTCTAAGGAAATTTGGTGATAATGCCTGGGTGTTGGCAGTTTTTAAGGTTTTATGAACTTGATACGCTTTTTTTTTTCAGTTTTAGAAAAAGGAAAAGCATTTTACTCTGATGAGTATGGGCAAAGGCAGGCAGCGCCGCTGGGTGTGAATTACAGTAATTTCTGCCAGAAACTGCGGGGGTGGGGAGCCCCCAGCCCCAGCGGTGACACCCCTAGGTGGAGCTCCGAGGCCAGGTTTGCGGCACGCTGCTCCTGTCACTGGGACGAGGCATCTGCATCCCGGCTAGCGGTGCCCGCCTGGGGCCAGCAGAGAGGAAGCAGCGCCCTGCCGCTCCAGCAGCCACCAGCAGCCTGCCGGGCCTCCAGCAACAGATGCTCTGACCGTGGTTCTCACAGCATAATTTCAGAATCCTTTTAGCAGTCAGCACAGGGATGCAACTGTCTCTGGAATGTGATCCAGCATTTTTAAGCCAAGTTCATTTCCTCGCCCATGCTCCTGGTAATAAACAGAATGAGCAATTCCATGTGCAGGGCTGGATGCGAGTGGCTGCAGCATTGAACTCGCCACACATCTCACCCCACTTTGCTCTGGCTCTGGCTGAGAACAGAATAAGTTCAGGTGTGTGATCTGTTTGGTCTTCTCTCCCTTCCAGAGAAGGAAAATTGATTTTGTGCAAAAAAAAAGACACAAAAGAGAGACGTGAGACTAGTAAAAATACAAGACTTGCTCCTACTGTGTTTGTCTTGGGGATACCATCCAACATAGTGTGTGCCTTCTTTTTTCACTTGTAAAAAGGGGAAAATTCTTTGACAAGCCCTTTGAAGGGCTTATCAGAGCTGCTGGTCAAGAAGACACTGCTATGTGCAGTTATTGCCCCTTATTTCTGATTTCTCCATGATAGTCAGCAATACAGACTGCCCCACAAATATAAACAAGTAATTCTATTTTAGGGCATTTTCAGGTAGGATTTACCACAGAGTAATGTCTAACCTGTAATGCAGTAGCCTCTAAGGGCTCCACCATACTCCCACTGAATGCACAAGGGAAATTCAGCTGTGTTGAACAAGCCAAACAATAGAAATTCAAGAAAAAGTAAACCAGTTGTTTCACTCCTGGTAACTCAGCCTTTTGCATATCTAAAGCATGTTCCTATATATCTAAATATGTATTTTCTCTCTCCTGAACAATTATAATCCCAGTTCTGCAAGCCATAGTTCTATACTTCAGATGCCCAAGGATTCTGAAGACAAGCACTGCAGCAAGGCTGCTCCTGCAAGTTAAGGGAGTACATGAGAGCAGAGTGCAGGATCCAGCCCAGGCTCCATTGTCAATGCCTTTGCCAACACAGTTCACATTGATACTTATTTCAAAGGGCAAAAATGAACAAGTAAGCAATACCAAATTAAAATCCCATCTGGTGTGCTAATAACAAAACATATAGATGTGGGGCAAGGTATAATGAATGCAATTCATTTCCTCACATGAAAGAATGACCTCCATAACTCACTGGAGACTCTGCCACTCGTGAGTTATGGGTCATTCCTTTTCTGGTGAAAATAAATTTTACTGCACCATCATCTATAGCCATGTATTTTTTTTCTCTTGTAAATTCAGAAAATGGGGAAATGTAATCCTCTGTTTACTTGCATTATGTTCAAAGAAGATATCCCCTTACTGTAGTATTATTTTAAATGAAATGGTTTTTACTATGTGACATATGCTATATTTCTTTCATATATTCAGTGACAAGACTTTTCATTAAATAAAATGTGGCATTTATTTTTGAGATATTGCTACTGTTAATAAATTCCTTAATCGACTTTCCTGCATTTGCAATACAGGCTGAATCCTTGAATTTAATCAAAGCTTGGGTTACACTAAAGAATATTTATTACAACATCAAATTTATATTCTAAAACTTCTCTTTTAAGTTGTTTTAACTTAGCCATGAATATTTTCTCTAGACTGAAACTTGACACATGGTGTGTTGTCAGTTACAAACTATTTTTAATCCCTTTTTATAAATAGACCTCTATTATTCTTTGTTATACTAGAGATATGTTTAAAAAAATAAAAAGTGAAAACACTATTTTTAGAGGATTTTTTCTACTTGTGTAGATGCTACTGAAACTAAAAAAAAAGGCAATGCTGCTAGAAATCAGGTGAATCTCTTTCCTAATATTCTAGTTACTCTGTACAGCAGTGGATTCCACACAAAATTAATATTTTTTTTCCTCATACTTGATCATCTTTTCTGATGCGTAAACTTTAAGCAATTATAAAGCTTTTGTAGCAAGTCTTGCCCTTCCTCAACTCGCCCTGAAGTGCATTCCTGAGCACCTGGGGGAGCTTGGCTACCTGTACTGCCTAAGTATTAACTGTGGCCACATTTCAGACTGTCTAAACAGAGGCTACTTAGATTTGAATGTGCATTTCTTTATGTAGAATTTGTAGTCTTCGGGGTGAGTAGCAGAGCTTTCACAGAGTATTCCAGCAATTGACTGGCATTTCTGAGCGGGATGTAAGTTCCTACTAAGGAAGGGGAACAAGTCCCACTATATCACTTAAACCCTCTTCTTGCCAGTGGGTGAAATCATGCCCCATTGAAAATCAATGAAATTCGGAATTCTTACATGGTATTAGTGTTCAGCCTTGGTCTGGTTCTCCAGCACAAATGTACTTTGTGTTTCTTATATATAATTTCCCTTCATGCTAACTACATCATGTGGCTAATTGAGGAGTGTCACTGGAGACTGGCACTGTGAAAAGACAAGTGCTGCGATTTTCCAGCTCAGCCAGTCGTTTTTGCAGGCAACATGCCCTTCTGCTTCTGAAGAACCAGGTTGTTTCTGCCACGTGTAAGAGGCACAGCACCAACGAGGTGGTGTCCCACAGAGGCTCTAGCACCTCCTCCAGACAGGATCTGTTCAGGATGCTTGAGGTTAGCAATAACAGTAAGTGTTTCTTTTCTGACATGAGCCAGTTCAGGCAGGAATACTGCTATGACAAGTATCCATGAGGAGAAGCATAGTGGTAATAAAATGTTTCTAGGATTAATTCTCCCATTCACATAGTCAGTCATGTCTGATCTGCTTATAGGGAATTTCATTGCATTTGTTTTCAAATGTCTCTTCCATATTCAAGTGGGTATCTGCAGCAGAAATATGCCATTTGACATATTTCCTCTTTAAATCACACCATTTCACTGTCCCGGATTAAAAAAAACCTCCTAATAGTTCATAACAGTTCCACAGAGTCTATTTTACCTGGGTTCTTTTAAAAGTCTTCCAATTTAACATGTCAGCTATCTCTGACAGTAGAGATTAACTAAAATGGTCATCTCAGGATTGAAGAAATCTAAGTACTTCTCTAAACAATAATTTCAAAATGGAAGCAGTTTAGTTTTGCTTTTTTATTTCTCTGATAGAAAAATCCAGTTCCTGTCTTAGTTTGTCGTTACTGGTATTTGTTTCCAGCTCTTTTTGCCTTTAGTGCCTCCTGGGTAGCAGAGAAATGGCATGCTGGAAATGCAACAAAGAGATAATAACAGATCACTCCAAGGACATTATCTATTCTGCTAACCATCTGACATACAGCAGGGAATAGAATATGACAATAAAGCATTTATCTTCTCCTTACTGAAACGTTCATGGTATCAAAACGAAGTTGACTGTTGCTCGATGGACTAACATTACTTATCCCTTTTGCTACTGATAGTTACAGCTGCTATTTTTTTTCTGCTCTCAGACTGCAGGATTTCAGGAGATTCTAACTGAAATTGAAATTTTAGCTTTGATTGTGGGATGCTTATGTCATGACCTTGACCACAGGGGAACCAACAATGCCTTCCAAGCCAAGTAAGCTTTCTAATTCTTACTATTTTAATTTGGTTTTCTTCCACAGGAGAGCAAAAGGTGACCAGGATAAAGAATGAAGCATTAATTTCAAGCCTGCTAGGCCAAGGCCAAGTACTCTTATTCCTGTGTGCAGTGAGGGACTATCCATCTTTATCATTCTCTGTTCCTTTAAGTAATTGCTGGCTTGTCCTTTGTAGCTGGCTGTTGAATTGACACCACATATTGAAATGTGGTGCCAAAACTTGATGCTCTTTTCAGGCTCAGCTATTATTGATTCTGATTTTCAACCCAGGAAGCACCTAAATTGTCTGTCTGGGTTGTTCTTGCTGGCTGGAGTGCATGACATTAAGCCTTGTTCTACTTTTCTACCTTGTTCTACTCATAAATAAGAAAGAAAAGGGAAACTGAAATAATGCTTTCACAAAAACCATGCTGCTGCCCTCAGGCACAATGAGGTAGAAAAAGGTTTGTAGAAGGTTTAATGGTGGTACTTATTACTGTGTAGGTAAGGGGACTCCTTAGACCAAGGTCAAATTCATTCCAAAATCTTTGTTCCCTGAGAATGGGAGGACAACAGAAAATGCCCCCAGCAACATCCTGGCCAAGCTGTGAAATAAAGCTGCCAGGGACAGAGATTTCTTCAAATCCCATGTTATTTTCTTCACTCCCCAGTTCCTCTACAGTCAGAATGTGAGGCCCAAAGGTATTCCTGTCCTGCAGATCCCACTGTGCATTTGCACCTTTTTCTGTCCTGCTTTACTGCTAATCCTCCAGTGTGATGGGGGAGTGTTCAAACGGTTGTCCAAAGATATTTGAAAGGCAGAGTGATGCTGTATTAGCCTATTTTATCCTACTTTTGCAGAAGTACTCTGCTGCAATGTGTGTATGCATGGGCTGCTGCATTCCTGGGGGCAGGTTGCGTTAGTGACCATCACTCAAACTGATGTTTCTGATGTTCACTAAGCTGCCATTTCCTGAGGTATTGGTGTTGCCATACAATCTCAATGAAACAATGACACTGTCTGGATCTTCAATCACCATAGCAGGGAAAATCAATTGCAGCGCTCAAAAGACAGAGCTTGTGGTGCAAAGGTTACCAACCACTGCTAGATGCCTTTTTGCAGCTGAGTCTTGAAGAGAATCAAAATAGACTAGACAAATGGGAAGGAAGCTCAGCTGATTGATGTTTATGTTCCTAATTTAAAAAACGAGACCCAAGATTTACATCCTGGCCATTTTAGGCTCTGATTAAGTTAACCACTTCTCTGCTGTACCACTACACAAGAGTATCTTTTGTGCAGAGGGATGGCTGAGTTAAAGGTACAGGGTTCAGCATTAGACTGCTATCACTTATACTTGTATGACAACAGAGTACGGAGAGGAGGCTACCATTTTATGACTCCATAAAGAAACTGCTGAAGACATTTAATGAAAGACAAACATTACCACACATGTATAAAACATCCCTGAAAACAGAAGCTGTAGTTTTCATAACGCCAACTATGATTTATTCCTCTAACCTGACATAAATTTAAGCATCACATTTTCCTATTTTATCTTCAGTGTCCAATACTGCTGTTCTGTATGATGAAAGTTCAAGAGGTATATGATGGAGGCAATATCACAGTTGTCTCAAACAGCTCTGTTATATATGTCAACATCACATTCTCTAGGGATGATGTTTCCTGGACATCCTTTTCTCTCATATAGCTGCTTCTGATAATTAAGTATCAGTATGGTGCAGTTTTATGGTATATGCTCCTAGGAGACTCCTGTCTCCAGCATAATCTCTTATTCTCATTTCTTTGGAAAGAAAACCCATCTTGTCACTTTCGGCTGGGTCCCAGAAGTGAAGTACTTTGCCTGAAGTACTTTGGTACTTGGTGAACAGTGACCATTCTGACAATTCAGTCCCATTCCCTGCACTTCCCAGCAATTTGCAATTTTATAATTTTATTCCATATATTTTTGCCCTTTAAACTTAGAAAACCCACCTTTTTGCCCTTTAAACTTAGAAAACCCACCTGCTCTGTGCATTTTGAATCTGATTTTGGTTTAGACAATAAATGTGATGAGGAAATACATTCTAGAGATATGCTAAGCTTCACTTTTATATTCACTGCTCTCACTTGTGGTTTTTTGTTTACCTTAGTATTTGCAGTTGGGTTTGTTGTTGTTGTGTTTTGAGGTTTTATTTTAAGAGTTTGTAGTTGCCCATTGTAAGCCCTTATGTTTATGTCTATTAAGAATTAAAAGGTAGCAGGGGAACAGCCAATCCCAGCTGAAGGACGTTACTGTGTGTCTTTACTGTGCAGTGCTGTGCCTGTGCTGTTGCTGAGGCACTTCGAAAGTTGCATTACAAAATTCCTTGTAGTTCCAGAAAAATCCTTAGTCAGTATTTAACAAAGTTTGGACCATAAATGCTTTGTATCTGGATTTAAATTAGTATTTTGATCTCATCAATTGTCTTAAGTGAGGTTGCTGAAGTGGAGGTGGAGAGTGTGGCTACATGCTTTTGTTACTAAATTGTCTCTGAAATCTGCTTCGTAAGCAGACGAGCAGGATTTGTTGACTTCCCGTGTTCTGTTTCAGGAGTGGATCGGCCTTAGCTCAGCTCTACGGCACCTCTGCTACCTTGGAGCACCACCATTTCAATCACGCTGTCATGATTCTCCAAAGTGAGGTACAAAAGCATTACTATTAATCTCACTGTAAGCTGTTGGGCAGTTTCAGCTGGAGAAAGGAAATACCATGTACAGTACCTTTTTAATGCCCTCTCCTTGAGGAATTATTTATTGGTTACCACAAAGGTCACAACCAGCACAAAATTAAACAACTACAAATGCTGATCATAGAGCCCAGAGATTATATTTGTCTCAATCAGCGAGGGGCAAGGAGAATACATCCTAATCATATTGTCGGCTTTTCTCAGTCTTCTTACATATATCCTGCTCAGTGGTTTATAGGTAGCTGAAACAAGTGCTTACCTTTCCCCACAGGTGTCATATTCAGAGTATCAGAGCCATCCTTTACTGCACCAATTTAATTTCTTTGGCAGCCTTCCTGTAATCAGTATTTTTATTTTTTTTTTTCGTAATTTAATACACTATTTTTTAAAATTAAAATCAGTAATATCATGCTGTCCAAAGTACAATAATTGCTTTGCAGATACCTGTGAAGACATAGCTCTCACCTAGAATATCTTGCATGTAACAGTACACAGCATGCACTACCCCAGAGATTTAATAACTGAGAAAAGTGGAAGGACGGACTTGCAGTCCTTTCAAAACAATGGATGTGTTTTCTTAATTTGCACAGATTGGTTGCTACAAAATGCATTCAGTAAATATAAAACCAAAATTGCCGTTCATGCAGCACAGCTGGAGACCATAGCCTGATCTGTAGTAGCTTCTGAAGAGATCTGAAATGTCTCATGATCACAGACAAATGGGAACAGGGTGATGGCTTTACCTCTGTGTACACTGCCAGGGAGATTTGGCACAGAACTGCACCTTTAGTGTTCAGTTTCTTGACGTTATATTTCAAAAGTAAACATAGGAAAGGAGAGCACTGGCACAAGATTTAAACAGCTCTAATCCATTTAGCCCAGGCCAGCTTATCTAAAAGGTGATACTAAGAATTAAATGGCTCTTTATGCTGCCAGGGAAAGGTGTACCAAAAAACAGCATTTGGATGCTAAACAGATCAGTTCAGAATAGGAAAAAAAGAAAGGGGTTAGGTGGGGATTTTTTGTTGTTTTTTTGCTAAACTAGTGACACTCTTCAGCCTCTGGAAGAAGCTTTACTGGAAAACAGTGAGTTCTCTAGTTCCTGAAATCATCATAATTGAATGTCTAGGCTCAAGATATGGACAACTCTGTAAAAGTTCATAGATCATGTCAGTCTAGATTCCTTTCTTTGTCTTTTCCAGCTTAAAAATCAAGAAATTCATGAAAAAAAAATTATTTGGACTCTACTCCAGCCTCTTTCAGAGATGTAAAATATTACTTGAAATGCAAGTCCTCACCTTCGATCATTCAGACAGCTTCTTCTCCAGGTCCTCATGTCTAGACCAGAAAATGAATGCTATGGAATTTTTATCCGACACATACAGTTTGCTAATGGAACACAACACTGCTTAGTTTGGAATAAATGCAGATTTGGAACCTCCAGTCTACTTAAAGATACACTGTCTGTTACCAGCTGAGCAATTGGTCTTTCTCAAATAAGCTGAAATATTCTAGTCTGTCTTTGCTGAGATGGAAGTATAGTATGTTGTATCATTTATTTGGATTTTTAGCATGTTGTACTAAGGGGCTGTTTATCCTTTACTCTTTACGTGCTAACCTCAATATAAGTGCTCTTGGGCTTTGTAGTGACATGGTTTTATACACCATGAAACAGGTCAGAAAAGCAGTAGGTATTACAGAGTAACAAACAACAAGGTAAATTAGCCCCATTGCAAGAACTCCAATTTTCTTCTGAGTACCTTGGTTTTAATTTTTTTTTTTTCATAAATAAGCTTTAGATTCATAAAGTCTTCTCAATATTTAGCTGAAAAGAAACTATTTTATGCATGGTAAATTATTTTTTTAGTCCAATAATTAGCTTCTCTATTAAAAAATGCCACCTCTTCCTCTCCAGACCTTACCTCATATATGTCCTCCAACCATCATGGTTATAGCAACACTGTTGCTGGAAAATTCTAGGTTTTAAGGGCATTTTAATCTTCCTAAGCAGTAGATGGCAGTGCATACTGAATGTGGGCACTACAGGACTAAGTATCACCAAAATAAGACTCTATTTAGAAAGAACTTCAATATTTATATACGTGATTAGGAAAAAAAAGACCTGTAATACTTTTATGTATGTTAATATACGTGACTGTTGTCACAAAGATCACTTCTTAAGCTTACATTTAGAGTTTTTCATTAATTTTGTTTCTTTCATCTTATTTTCTCAAGCTTTTCACAGAGAAATTATAGGACCTCTTGTTGCTTTCAGAAATTCAGTTACAAAAGAACCTTCCCCCTCTCAAATAGTAACATCAAATAATTAATTTCCTTTCATTTTGGCCATAGCGCATCTTTCAAATTCCTAATCCACAATCCCTTAAAAAGCAGCCAGCTGGGCCCACAAAGGGTGTTTAAACTGCACGTAAAGTTGTGGTTCTCTAGCCTACATAGGCAATGGTTGCATACACTGTAAGACAAGACAGTAATGGGCAGAGTGATCAAATGGGCTGTTTCGAATGAAAAACTGATTTAGTGTCCTTGACTGCTCTAACAGCAGTTTGTGTGCATGCAAGCAGCAGTACAGATAAATCTATTAGGATCACAACTCAAGAGCTCCAATACACAGCTCCCCAAAACATTTAATAAGAGGAGAGATTGAGATGTATCCATAGTTTTTCCCCATAAACTGAGCCTGTGCAGGGTCAGAGCAGAGAGTAAATCTTTACTCGAGAGGCTGTAATTTCAGCAGAGTTTAGAAAAACATACCAGGTGCTTGATAACAATCGTCAACTCTTCTACCTCAGTGTAATCTCAGCAGTATTAATATTATTCTTATTTTGTCATAGCTTTGCCATGAATCAGAAAAAGCTTGTGTTATGGGGAAACAGTAGACTAACAAGTTAGAAAACCTTTTAAAAACTTATATTGATTATTAGCCCTTTACCTCTTTTATCTCTTTCATTATAGGGTCACAACATCTTTGCTAACTTGTCCTCTAAGGACTACAGTGACCTTATGCAGCTTCTAAAGCAATCGATATTGGCAACAGACCTCACTCTGTATTTTGAGTAAGTATTGGCATTTCTTGTATTTGATGAATGAAAATTCAGAGAACTTACTCTAATGACCTATTAAATACCAATAAGGATACATAATATGAGAAATTAGTGTTTAGCTATGGTTGAAGAGGTTTAGTCTAATACTTAGTACTTTTTAGGGTAATAGAAATATCTCAAGTGTCCAAGTAAGTTTTGCTTTAATATGTAACATGTCTGTATCAACCAAAAGCAAGTGAAATCCTAGGTTTATACTTCAAAGCAATCCCAGGAATCAGTTACAGCTCAGTCCCATAATTTTTCTGTCCCTTCTGTGATCATTTCTTCAGGCATATAGAAAATCAATGACACTTGAGAATTCTTTTCCACCATTTCAGCATTTCTAAACATGTATGCTAAGAAATATTGTATTTAGTTACTGACCCAGTTGCAGAGGTAACAAAGCAGACACTTTGCTGCTTTGAAGACAAATTATGCCAATTCACATCACGTGATGAGAATAGGTCTTAAAAAGCTTAACTGGGGAGAAGTACAATAGGATCTCTCTCGTCCAGTTTTCTTCCTTTTCCTTGTTGGCAAATCAAATCTCAAAGTAGATTTCAAGTTGGTGCTACTTCCTGTATTTCAAATATTGTTAATTATTACCAAGCTCTTCCCAGTGAGGTTGTGTGGGTGGATGCATGTAGCCGAAGGAGTCATGGTGTCACCATAACACTGCACTTCTGACATCTGCACATGCCTGCGGCTGACTTAGGGGCAGAAGTGCTGGCAGATGTGCAGTTTCAGAGCACTGCCTTCCCAGTCTTGACAATAAGTCATCCTTAGGAATTTTTGTTTGGTGTCCATTAGCATCCTATCCTGTACAGTGCTGGGTGTCATTTAGTAATGTTTTTCTTAGGGTGGTGTACCTGGATTCTGCCCCTCCTATGTGCTGGTGGATAACACCAAACCAGGTTTCAAGAAAACTTCAGGCAAAGCCTTTATCCTGAAATTTTTCAGTTATCTATATCAACATTGTATCTTTAACTGTTAATTGTAAGAATACCAATTGGGATGCTGTCATGTTTGCTTTGTCTGTTTCTCAGTATTTGGTTCCCATGCAGGGACTGTTTCTAAACAGTACTGGCAGTAGACGCACTGACACTCTTTGTTTCCTGCAAGTCTATTCACAGAGAAGTATTCTTAGGAAAGGATTTTAGCAAGAAGTTTTATTATAAATAATTTCTAAACATTAGTCTATGAAGAAATTTCTGCTTGCTGACACAAATATTTTGAGCAGGACAAATAAAGCCTTTGGAGCATACTCTTTTTTCAAGCTGTCTGTGAGGATTGCTTGTTATCTGGGTGGCTGGTATGACACAACCATTTGCGGACAGCTTTAAGTGAAATGGGCTTAAGTGATGGGCTGAGGACAATCAGAAGACTTATAGCAAATGAGGCCTCTTTACTCAAAAGTCTGCAGATAAGTTATTTTTCCTCTTGTGTAACTCATATTCATTAATAAGGTGGTAGCTATGCTACTTTATTTCCAAAAGTGCCTGAAAATCACTCTGGAAACATCGGTGGTTTACACTTCTTAAAGCCACCCTATGTGAACAGGTGTTTCTACACAAGTACCTAATTTGTTTTTTCAGTTTGCTATGTCTTCAATATTTTTGTAGAGAGGAGAATTCTCATATCAGTATTCTCAGAATGACTAAACCTAATGATCACAAGCTCCAGGCAGAGAGAGGCTTTATGACCTTTTCAAGGCATTACTTTTATAAAAGAAAAAGATGACTTTCAGTGAAAGCTCAGATGGAAAATAGATTTGATTTTAGTTTATAATTCTAGATAACGATACTTGTAGATAATAGAACAAGTAGAAGCATGGAACCAAAATGAAGTTTATGGAAACTCACTCAAATGATATCTTGAGCCACTGGGCTGTAGAGAAAATAGATTTGTTATACATAGGAAAATAACTTTCCCTTTGAGGCAAAATACAGCCAGAGTCAATGTTACTCAAAGACCCTGGAAAACTGTTATAATTCAGTTTATTTCTGAAATGCTGCCATATTATATTTGCTTATTAATAGAAAACCTCATAATTTTGGATACCAAAGAAACCAGTAGGAAACACTAAATTGCTACATTATAAAAGGCTGCTTTCCTCCAGTTGAGCCCTTCCTATACTGAAACTTCTCTGTGGAGCTGGACTACTACTTCTGTATCCATTTACATGGATTTCAAAGAAAATCCTTAAACACTTTAGCCTAACATAAGGCTATGGGATTCACATTTTCAGTTACCGTTTATGGACCTCTACATTTTAAATTTGAATATTTTAGGTTTCTGGGATGCCATCTTCCTGGGCATTCAGCTTTAAACATTTTTGCCTGGTTTTTGTCCATGAACATATGAATTTCTCAGAATATCCTATACTTCAAAATGAAATCTTTTATTTCCCAAAGCATAAGGGATTAGATATCATCATGCAGCCCTTTTATCTCCCTGTTTTAGCTGCTGTATGAAATCCATTATAGAAAGGCCCTATAGTAGGAGTGACTGGTCATATAACCATGACAGTCAGGGACCAAAATAATGCAACATGCCCCACATAATGTTCTGTCCACTGATCAAAGGAGTGTTTCTGGAAGCGTGCATCTTCTTGTGTGCAGACGTGTACTGGCTGCCCTCAGACTGCACTGCCAATAATCACTGTTCAAAATTTCAGTCTAGTTGAAGTAAACGTAGAAAATACATGACTTTGCAAACTCTCTCCTGTTGAGGAATCTACCTGCATTTCCTCTTAACAAAGAGACAGCACAGTCTCATATGAGATGGGCTACTGGACTGTCACTCAGGACATAGGCATTTATTTGCTTTCCAGCTTTGATGCTTATATGTTGTGTCACCGGGGACAAGTTGCTCCAGGTTTTTGTACCTGAACTTCTGCTATATCTTGGGCAGGATCTATTACATATTGTATAGTCACACTGCAAGCAGTAAGAGCTGCTTGGAGTCTCAGTTCCATAAAAGATTACAGACTATGCTGAGTCAGAATTTTGATTCTTAAAGGCAACAATCAAGCATTAACATGTTCGGTCCATCTCACGTTTTGTCCCTGTTTGAGGACATGAAGAAGGCACAAGACAAACTATGGGACCAAGCAGGGAGACCTAGTTTCCAGTCTATAAGAACTATGAACTCAAGACAGCAGCAGCTCCTCTGTGTGTCTGTTTCTTTCTGTGTGCTGGAAATAACAGGAATCACACATCTCTGGAAAACCCTTCAGGATATAGAAGTAAAAACCATTTTGCAAGGACAAGAAAACAGAAGCGTGTGTGTATTTCTGGGGTGTTTCTATTGTCTGTCTGTCCACTGCTGTAGGTGAACATTTCATACTTCCATGGAAGACTGAACATTTCAGAGCCATTAATTTCCTTATCTGTGGAGACCATAAATCCAATATTGCTTTTACTAGGCAACTCTGACATTGATAACAGACATTTATAGAACATGTTCGGAAATTAGTATGTTTCGCTTAAATGGACTGTCAGTGTAACAGCTTTAACAATAATACATGAGGTGCAGTGGTTCCATATCATACAGAAAACTGTGTTTCTGCTGCAGTGCTGCCCTGGAAGTGTCTTGTTTCCTTCTCTGACAATCTGGCTTTTTGCAGGAGAAGAACTGAGTTTTTTGAACTTGTCAGTAAAGGTGGTTATGATTGGACTATAAAAAACCACCGAGAAATATTTCGGTAAGCACTGCTTTTTCTTGCTTTCTGGTTATTTCCAAGTGTAGCCATATTTGTTGAAGGAATTTCATGTATTGTGGACTGAAGGCTTAGAATAACAAGAGAAAGTATCTTGTTTTAAAAATACAATCCATTATATGAAATATATGGTTTGATTTTTAAACATTAGGAAACAACTGGGATTAATCAACATGACTTCACCTTCTCCATTCCTTTTTCTCCTATACACTCTGTCATGTTTTCTTCCCTTTTTCCCAGCCTCAACAGTTCCTGTTCAGCCCTTCTGCTCTTTTTCCAGGAAGTATCAATATTCTGCCTCTCTACACAAAGATCTTTCCTGTCTATTTCCCTGTTCCCTCTTCCTCTCAGCTGTCTTTTTTCACTAGCCATGCACTTCTCTGCTATTCCAGTCTGTATCTGGGAATTTTCATGTACAGAGTACTCTTCCAGACCTCAAGAATGCCCTGAGCATGCATCCTATTGAAAACCTCAGACTTTGTGGGTGTTTTGAGTAGATCACACTTTTTAGACAATAAAACGTGTGTATTTGCATATGCATGCATGATTATGTCTCATTTTATCTGAAATTTCATTAAAATTCTGTTATCTTTTGGTCTTTTGACAAATATTGGCCATTTTCTATTTTCCATACCATTTCACCCATTCCTAATTTTAGATTCAGGCAATATATTTGATGTTTCATTTTCAGTGCCCTTGTTCTTCATTTAAACTTTCTTAGACTTTTATCTGCATCATGTACTGTACATAAACGCTTTCTACAGCTGAATGGTTTCTTTCTCGTAATGCATATAAAACATGGTTGTAGCTAGGTATTAAACTACAGTGGAACCGTATAGCTCATAGTAAATCTTCAATTTTTATTGCAGATGAGCAGTAGAAACTGCTTAAACAGTGTCTGGGATGCCTCCTGTGATTATAGGCTCTCTTGCTACAGCAGTCACTTACAAATAGGCATATAAATTAATCCAGTTGCAGGTGTTATTATGCAATAATACCCTTACTTATATCATGTGA
This sequence comes from Gymnorhina tibicen, assembly GCA_013399875.1. NCBI lineage: Eukaryota > Metazoa > Chordata > Aves > Passeriformes > Artamidae > Gymnorhina > Gymnorhina tibicen. The sequence continues at coordinate 387,921 of VXAZ01000242.1, forward strand.
AGCACATGCTTTCTAATATATTATAGGTATTAATGTAAGTAGTGTTAGAAGTATTGCAAAATTAGCAGCTACTCCCTTGCAATATCATTTCTTCTCTGGTGTGCAATGCACAATACCAAAATTCATCATCTTACGACCTGCAACACATTAGGTTTCCGAGGCACAATTGTAATGTAAAAGCCACACTGATGGCTAAGATTTCAAACATGTCATTCTTTACTGGAGGAAAAAAAAAAGGTGCCAGGGCTGAAATTTTATATATGTATTATTTATTTATGCATCCAGAGCAGAGTTGTTTAGAAATTCAACAAAGGTTGATTCAGCTTGTATTGTTCATTTCTGTTTTTCAGATCAATGCTAATGACAGCCTGTGACCTTGGAGCTGTGACCAAACCGTGGGAGATTTCAAGACAGGCAAGTCATGATTAATAGCAGGGCTGGGAGGAGGCGGGACTGGCGGGACAATATTCCCAGGGCCCTGGTTTACAAGGGACCAAAACTGGAATCAATTTACAGCAGTATTAATGCTATAAAAAAATAGCAGGGGGTTTCTGCAAAAAATGGTTTATTGCATAATCTTTCCCTGTACACATGTTGCTGTGTACATCTGGCTTTACAATCTCTCCTTTTACTAATGTTTTAAATCCATATCCAAAAATGGATGGATTAAACAAAAAAGGCATTTAGCCACATGTAACTGCATGGGATAAACTTGTTTTATCCCAAAGTTTTCCTTGGCAGTGGCAGAATCTTCCCTAAATCAAAAATACCAACAGATTATCTGTAAATTTTCATTAGCAAATTTTCATTTTCGTAAAATCTTCAGTATATATGATAAAAGAAATTTGTTCATTTTCTTAAGAATATTGCAAAACTGCAAGTGTAGTATAGGGCTTTCTTTAACATCCTGTACTTAGAAATCAACAAATAAAAATTCAGAGTTCTGCTGCTGAGTAGGCTCTTTAGAAATATATATAAAAAATGGGTCCAGCATTGGCAAACAGGTACAGTATGAGAAAGCAACCTGTCCCAAAGCGCTTGTCCTTTGCCCTATGATATTCCCTCTTCTAGACATCTTCCTCTACACAGAAACCATCCGTAATATTTCCAGTATCCATGCTAATCATTCTCTGTCCTTCACTGAGGCCCAGAACAAGCCAGTAGAAGACAGACTGTCAGGTTTTGGAGGAACAGACAGCATCAAGAAGCAAACTGAAAAGATACCAGTGCAGTTGAGTACACACCTGGAGGAAGCTTGGTGTAACAGCAAGTAATAGTTACAAAGATGGGGTGAAAAAGAGAAAGCTAGGCCAGGTAACTAGTGATGCAGGAGCAGCCAGATTCCTTGGACAAGGAAGTAACAAAAGCTGAAAGGGATCTATGAAATTTACATGCACATCAACTGAATAAAAAAACATTTATGGGGGGAGGGCTTCACTTCAGCTTTCAGTTTTGCCAGGTGAGTCTTTTTTGCTTTATCAGCAGACTGTAACCACAGTTCTTCTAAGGCTGTTGCTCTGCTTGGCCAGAATATGGTCACCTTGCATGGAAATCAGGAAAGCTGCTTCTATCCTGCAGTGGGAAATTGAGTAACAAGATTTTTCAGTGTCACCTGGCCACTGCTGCAGCGTGTGCAATCCCTCCTCATTTTTTCTCCTTAACCCAGTTAGCTTCTGCATTTTCATTGATAGCCAAATGTCAGGTAGGGTCTGCTTTCCTTGTTGTGAATCTTTGTGCTATGCTGCTGAATTAGTGCTGGAGTCACTGGCAAACTGGTTTTTTATGCTTACCACTTCTGAGGTCTACAGGTGTAAAGTCCCCTGCAGCTTAGTATGCAGGTTTACTTTATATTGAAAAATCCAGTCTGGGATTGCTTGAAACATTACCGGGTTGAGCATAAGTGCTAATAAGTCCACAGAGGCAAAACAGGAAATAGTTGAACCTTAACTGTGCCACAAGAAAAAAAACGCATTTGAAACAAAGGGAATAAAGGCCATATATAAGACAGAAAAATTCAAGAAGAGAAGATTGAAACAGATAAAAGAAGAGAGAAAGGGACATAAGGAGAACAGGATCAGAATAGCACTGAGAGACAGGGATGATACTATGTCTTGATTATTTTTATACAATACAGTTGGCAAACCCTTAATTGCTACTAAGTTGTTAAATTATTTCTCTATCTGGACTATTGATCCAGAATTTTATTAATGCACTGGATTACATACATTATAAAGTTCCAAACTGTGATAGCCTGGCTTAAGATTTAAGAGTACTTTATAACATCACTTCACCTACCTCCAAATTATTTTGGTACTCTGTATTTCAACTACAAAAAGCTTAGCATTTGTGAACGTTACCTACCATGCAGTTGCTAGAGCAAGAAATTTTGAAATTTTTTGAAGTTCAGGTTCTCTGCTTAGTTTACTCTCTCGTGCCTTGGCATTACGAAATAATTTCCTAGCTTAAAAAAAATACACTGGCATGACAGGAGCCTTAGGATGTGAATGCCTCTTCAGTAGATTGGCTTCCAGTTTTTTTGCATCTCAAAATGTTGTATGTGCTTACCTTCAAAGCCTCACACATGACAAGAGTACAGTACTGTATCAGAACTGCTTACTGTTTGACTTCCTAAGATTCCTCTGGTTTCCATACATAGAATTATTTTTAAGTCTTGTCTTCTTCTAAGAAGCACAGACCTCTGCAGTGAATAGAACATCTTCATTCACGGAAGTCAGAAAAATGCATTCCAACGTTCAGCCTACCACTTCTTGATTTTAAATCAAGATGATCATCACAGTCTGAGTTCATACTTAGATACCCAGATCCTATAATGATGACAGTCACCGGGAAAAAAAGTAAAGCCTAGTGGGGGAAAAACCCTTTATGAATCCACATTAGATTAAAACAACAAAGGGTATTGGTTAATTAAGTTTCTTTGATAAGTGAAGTTGTTCTTATAGGGCAACAGCCTGTAAACAACCAGAGAGCTCTCGCATGTTTTACAAAGCATTTTTACAAACATAGTAGCAGATGCCAACAAGAAGCTATAATTTTCTGCTTTGGTCTCAGTTCTTGAGTAAGTGCCTTATAACTGCATTGAGTGCTACCTTGGCATTGCGATGTAATTCCCCAAGTCAATTCCCTTTAAAAAAAGGGATAAGTCCCTGTGCCTGTTAGTGACTATGGCTGTTTATACCCCCTGTATGCCCAGTCCCAAAAACTAAATGAACACATGCCTGATGTCAGTCCTGTAAGTGAGGTTATTCACTTCTTTAAAGTTAAGCACAGGCTGAAGTCATGGTCTGAGCAAAAACTCATTACTCTAAAAATTCTGTAACAAGAACTCTAATCTTTATCACAATTTTTATTTTAGGCAGCTGAGCTGGTAACCAGTGAGTTCTTTGAACAAGGAGACAGAGAAAGATCTGAACTCAAACTCACCCCTTCAGTAAGTTTTTATCACTTCTGAAATAGTTACTAACTTGAATAGAGTAAGAAAATATCATTGGGCTCATTCAGAAAAATGAACTGTATTTTTTACGTAAAGAAAAATCTTAGAATAAATAAAAGCTCTTTCCAATAAGGATATGCATTTATAACCATATATAAAAGCTCTCCAGTCAACACAGTCACTTTTGTATTGAGCTCTTTTACCCATTTTCTGTATCTATTCCTAAGGTTATACTATCAGTGAATTTTCTAAGCAGCAGGTGTTGGCTTTAATACACAGAATTGAACTAAAAAAATCACAGCTACCTATGGAAATCAAAAGTGTCAGATCTACTTTACGTTGCGGCTGTATATCTATGTATATCTATGTTATTTGATGTATCAAATGCTGAAATGCATTTCTGTAAGTATACATCTAAATATAGTACTGTGATTGAAGGGATAAATCGCAATTGAATGGATTGTAGGCAGATGGGTATAAAGTGTCAAACAAGAACTAGGAAATTTTCATAAAGATTTTCACTGAACAATTAGAAGAGAAAGCCTTATCCAGGTTAAATAACTCAAAATGTTGAGCAGCCATTATCTGGAGGCAACAGGAGAAGGGTAACAGAAACTATTCTAAAGAATTTAACTGGGAGGGAGAGGGCCAGCTCAGATCCATCACTGTTCTGCTGAGCTGGAAAACCCTACGTGAGAAAACAGAAAATTCTACTCAAAGGTATCTATTTTACATTCCTACAGGAGGTTATTTGCCAGCTCAACTCCAGCTGTGGAGCATTCATTTTACACCACAGTATTATAAAACACAAACACATTCAGCCTAAAAGTTTCAAAACAGAATTGAAAATAGTTTATTTTTCACGCCAGGCAAAGCAGTAGGAAGACAGCTGCAAAGATTGATTATGGTTTACGAAGTGTTCTGGTTGTGAGAATTTGATCATAGCTGCGAAGTGCTGGATGATGTGTCTGTAAAATACTCCAGTGTAATTAAAGCATGACAGTTTTGTTCCCTTCTCAATTCAGGCCATTTTTGATCGGAACAGGAAACACGAACTACCCAGGTTGCAGCTCGAGTGGATTGATAGCATCTGCATGCCATTGTATGAGGTAATTTTTACTTACTGCTCCTGTGAAGTCCAGAGAAGATTGTTCTTGTCTCTCTAGGGAAGAAATTAGATTTCAGAGCAGCCTTGAAGGCTATTTGAACTCTTATCTTACTTTGACTTTACCAAAAGTCTGAATTCCATGCAGAAATCTTCAGATTCCCTGAAGGTGGTAATGTCTGTAAACATAATTCCTCTCTAAGTTATAAAAGCTGATAGGGAAATTGTTCATTATGTTTGAGACAAACTGATTCTCATCATGGTGAGGTATGGAGCACTGTGCAGAGACGTGCCAGAGGGACAGTCTCAGTCAGTGCTGTCAAACTTGTCCAAATCTGTGTGACCCAAAGGGAAGCTCAAGCCTGAGCCTTTGCACTTCCTTCTGGCACATTCTCAAACTGCTAAGGGGCACTCTAGGCCAAGCCTTTAGGGTCTGTGACAATTTTTGGCTTAACCTGTGCTGTTTAACTCACAGCTTACTCTTTTAAAGGTCCTTCTACACAGACTGCCTGGGTGCTTGGCACACGGTGTGTAAGCGCCCGAGTACTCCTTTATTAAGGCTAGAGATAACCACAGAATCATTAAGGTTGTAAAAGACCTCTGAGATCATCGAGTCCAACCATTAATCTAACACTGCCAGGTCCACACGAAACCATATCCCTAAGCACCACATCTATAGGTTTTTTGAACGCTTCCAGGGATGGTGATTCCACCACTTCCCTGGGCAGCCTGTTCCAGTGCTTGACCACCATTTCATGAATAATTTTTTCCTATCAGAGCAATGCTTCTGCCTTTTTGGATTAAACAGCTTCAGGAGTTGACTGAAACCACACAGACTGCCTTGTGCCACCAAAGACTGGCCACTGATACCTGAGAAAACAGGAGGATGTACTCACTCGGCATCTTTGGGGAACTGCAACAAGTTCTCCCTGTTCCCACCACACCCTAAACTGCCCAAGACCTCAAAGCAATGAACGGGTGGGTGATGACACACAGCAATACCAGCTCCCATCTTAACATTAAAATGATGAACTTGTGACTGAATGTAGCTTCCCTACACACAAATAAAAATGGATTGGCAGTTCCTTTCATTTTATAGACCAGATATATTACCAATATCATACAATAAGGACATATTAAGGCCTGTAAGAAGGACAGTGTGCCCTCTCCCCTCTATACCTTGTGGAATCTGAGGCTGCCACCGTGGCAATAATGAAATGACTAACCAGCAGCAATGGCAATTCCTGTTGTGTGACGCAGAGAGCAGACGCTTGTGTAAGCAGCAAGCCAGGCTGCTGCTTTGCCAAGAGATCCTGTCCCTTTCTAAGGTCAGTCGTTGTCCTGATGAAATAAACTACAGCTACCGTTTTCAATTAAGGCAAAACAAGCATGGAAGAAGAATATAAATCTATATTGTTTAAAATACCTAGATAATTTTGGACAATATGGGGGAGGGACGATGGACACTGATCTTGGACAGACACTTTTGAAAAATAATGTGCCTTTCAATAAAATAGCTCATATTACACTAGAATGCATATTATACCAGAATTCATTATTTCTAATAGCATCTGTAATCCAAAAATGTACAGCAAAGCAGGAAGAGCTGATAATCAGCCCATCCTCTGCATGAGGAAACTACATCTGAGCACTAAGGCTCTGGTTAGTTAGTTCCATCTTAGCAGGAGATCTCTGGAGAATATATTCACATCTGATTTCCCTGCTTTCCACTGTGTTTGCATCATGCTGTGCAGCCATTAGCCTGCTGCTCAACAACTTAAAAAAGAGACACCATCAAACCTGGAAGTCATAGCAGCACCAGCCTTAGGGGTAAACAGAAAACTTGATACCATAGTATCACACTGCAGGAGATTCTCTCTTCAATGTGGAGCCAAGTTTTAATTTTCATATCTAGCTTAATCAAACTTCAATACACATATCCCATCAGCAGAGTATTCAGGCATTGTAAATCCTCTGTTTAGGACTGGCTGAACACTACAACTCTGGCCATATCCTAGATTTTGGGGTTTTTTTACATTCTTTAAAATTCTTGCCATTGCAGTACATTGTAGGAACTGCATGTGGTGAGAGAACAGCTTATATCATTACAAATGCAATATAAAGAGATTCAGTGGCAGCTGATAAATCAGTAAAATATTAGCAGTACTCCTATAGCTCAGTACTTAGAAAAACCACATTTGAAAAAACCTACAAACATTTGACACTTATTTTCATACCAAAATGACAACATTAAACCATAGAGAACAAAGTCAAGGCTCTTGTATTTATTTTTTTCCGTGCTAGTGATTAGAAATCCTGTATCCATGTGGGATTCTACAGCATCCAGAGCCCCAAAGGGAATGCTGTGGGGAATGCGCCAGTCCCTTCCAATGCAGTTGCTAGAGTAGGACCTAATGCTGTGCTCCATGTTATATCACACACACACAGCAGAGGTGATCCCAACAACCAGTGAATGCTGGCAACTCCCATTAAAGTCACATGTGAGATTAGCAGAGCTCCCTGAAATTGTCTTTTCACAAAGTAACTCCCAAGAGCAGGCTATTCCTGGCAGCTGTGTATGTCTGAAGTATGCAATACTGAAGGAACTTCACAGCCCAAACTTCCAGGGGTGGTCTGACACCATCCCAGTTCCTCTCACAGTACTAGAACAAACTGTATCCTCTCTACAGTCCAAGCTTATGAACTAGGCTACACCAGAGTGTCCACAAGGAATGGTTCATCCTTAAAATAGTATATAAACTTCACAGCACATTTTAGTTACGGCTTTTCTAGACTTACCTTTTTTCCTCAGTTCTGAAACATCCTTTGTGGAGATTGGGCTCTATCGGCTCTTCTTTCTGCATTTCCCTAAGGTAGCTCAAGACAGCTTACTTGGAGGTGCAGTAGTTCTCCCAAGTAAAGGGTAATGCAGTCTCCTTTATTAGGGAACATTGATCATATCCCTGTGCTTACCCAGCTAGAACTGTTCCTGAGTTTGGCCCCTTTTTGTGAGAAGGTTTACAAGTGACTAGCAAATCAACAAGATCTATGCAACTTCCATTAGCAGTCCTGTTTGACTGCCCCTTGGAATGCCCATCCCACCCAGAAGAAAGAAGGTCAGCGATATACAAAATGTACTACACCATGAGCTACTGTAAACACTGAAAGTGGATATAGCTATATATTAAAAAAAATGAGTATCTGGAATTATGCACAGTTTTCCCATATCCAAGCGTCTAAATCCAAAACCTTTGTGCTTGCTCTGTAAACCTGACTCTGCTCCTGGCACAAGGTAAGCCATGGCTCTGCTTCCTTGCTCTCTCCCCTGTCTGCTGCTCAATGTAGGAATCAAGCCACCTCCAATTTCATATCTTAGTAATCAAATCCATTTCCTTCACACTGTGGATCAAAGGTCTGTGAAGACAAAAGCATCCCAATTTTTCGTTCATTGCATTTTATTACACTTAGGACATTATAATTTTATTAATTTACTTTTTTTGTTACTGTAGTGATCATGGATCAGAGTATTTTTATGTAACAGTGGAGCTTTTGCCTTGATAGCAGAATAGCCATCGATTCACATTGAATATCAGATTTTAGGGGCTTTAGTTACATTTTACTGCATCACATTTGCTCTTCATTCAAAATGACAGTAAGAAGAGCATTTATCAGTAGAGATGAGAAACAAGTTTATTAGAATAATAATTTCTTCTAAAAATGCATTTTTTTAAATTGTAGAGCATTTCAAACCTACTACTGTAGCTTCAGCATAAAGTAATAATTCCCTTGTTTTGTTAGAATATCCTATAAAGTACATGCAACTAAAGCAGAAAATTTGAAGCATCCCACTGAAAATAAAACACTATGGCTACGCTGACAGCTGTGTTCACCACACAGAGAAAGCATTCTGTACCTATTTGAACATAAATGTATGTGTAACAGGAAATGGGATTTTGATCATTAAGACAAATTACCTCTCTGACCCTCCAGTAAAGAGATGCTAAGAGTTTCAACACTAACGGATTTCTCTTCTGGACTGTGTCATTTGTGTCTACCTAAGGCAGGATCAGTCACAGATTCTTCCCAACTCAGATTAGATTTCTCTGTGGGGAGCACACAGAGTGGGAGAGTGAGGATCTTATTCTTTTAAATATTTCTCACAAACAACATCAAAGCTTTAGCAATTCACATCAAACAAAAGATGCTAACAGAAACCCAGCTCTGTTCAGGGCATTGTTAGGCAGAGACAGTAACACTATGAATACCAGGGCCAAAGGCCATGCACTCTGCTTCTGGGCAGATAAATACATAGTCAGGTAGTCAGTGACAATGACAGCAGCTATTTAAATTTAAGGGAGATGTCTTTGTGGAAGATAAAGAATCTGCTCATGGCTTTTACAACTTATTCGTGCCTGAGATTGCCCTGCTCACCTCTACCTTGGTGCTCCCTTGAACTGCTCCATTTTAGTGCTATTTTTAGAGCTATTCAAGATTTTCTTGGGTATTGAGAACTTCAAACATATAATAGTATCTACAGAATTGAATTTGCATTACTCCATCCAGGATTCTCGGCAGAACCTGAGAAGAGTAGAAACATTCAGCCTAGCAAGTACTTTAAGTGTTTTGAATGGAATGTGGAGGGACAGATTCCTTCTTTATCACACTGTTTGAAGAACTTAGAAAGAAATGTGATCACTCCGTCTGCAACTCTAAGAGCTCTGATATGCCTACCTTCCTACAGAAGATAATGTCTGGCCTTGTAATTAAATCTATTTGTTGTCTATGATGATGTAGCTGCAAAAGCGTCTATTCTGCTTATAAACTTAGATTAAATGCACAGGGTGTCATAAATGGTAGAGCCTCTTCAAAGCACAGAAAAAATACACAGAAATATTCAACAGTCATGGCTCTCTGTGCTTTAACTTCTGTGGTTCACAAATTGACTGACACTAGAATTGGAAGTACACACACACATACACACACAGTGATTTTTTTTTCCAAAGGTATATACTCTACTTAAAATTTTAAGACAAGAGATTAACCTCTTATTTGCAGAGAACATTAAAAAGGTATTCTTCAACAATCATGCTTGCACTGCTATATCCTGATGCAGCCCTTCCTCAGTTACCACTTCTGTTCCTTTCCCTCTGTCCTTCAATTACAATTTTGCATGACGAAATATTGTATAAGAAGTTTGGGGTTTGGACCACACCTCTAAGAAGCCCTGCTTGTCCAGAGCAGACTGTATGGCATGGCTTAGTCCTTACTCAGGCAAGAGTCACTGGATGCAGCCAAAACAATGACTTCTTCCTTCAGATGTTTCTGTTCTGTCTATACAATTAGAACTGAAAAAATTTTAAAATTATTTAACCAAGAAGGCTTTATCTGTATGAATATTTTGGAAATGGTTTTCCACCAGTCACCCATGCCTGGGATTGTTGATACAAAAGTCAGGGCACTGCTCTTACATTTTAAGTTACCAACTAGTCAGGGGGCAGGGAACTCACTAGCTGTTCACCATGCACAATATATAGACTGTCCATGAAACATGTTCATAAGTTGTTAAGTGTTTTAACAAAAAAAAAACCAAAATCAGGACTAAGCTATTTGGAAAGATCTGTTCAATGGAAGCAATTTGATCAGCTCTGTGTGATTCTCATTGAAGCCAGCCTTTCCTTTGTAGCATGTTGAAGGAAGAGGAGGATAACTTCCAATAGATCCTAAAGAATACCATAAAGGTGCACACTTTTGGCAGGGCTTATTTTTGACATTTGATTTGGACACAGAGAGTGCGAGATAAAGCATTTATACTTCCTGAGAGCGCCTGGCTGACAAGGATTAGCAAGGCACATCAGCCCGGGATGCAGTATGTGATACTAGGGACTGAGGCAGATCAAAGAGATGTTGGCAGATCAAATTAATCTCCCTTTCCGTTGAAATCCAGTGGGCAATATTACCCAAGGAAGAGCAGGTGCAACATATTCTGCTGTGTTTGTAAAAAATTTGCTTCAGAGGAAACTTAATCAGGCCAAATGCCAGTGCTGGGGGGAAGTTGGTAGCTAAGGATTATATTAGGAATAAGGGTTTGGCCCAGAGAAAAGAGATTTTTGGCACAGTTGAAGGATCCCTCTGTAGCCTTGAAATAGGAACTTAAGTAGGTTCAGCACTTTTCTTGGTTTGTTTCTTGTCTACTAATGATGACTCTAAATGAGACCACCCAGAATGAATTCTCTGGAACTTTCAGAAAACTCAGATACTATCCCTGTATCAAAACTTCCAGTAATGGAATAAGCATTAGCAAACTGTTTTTCTTACCTATTGCCCTTAATCTCAGAAGTTTTTTTCTGCTACTTTCTTATTAATAGAAAAGGTTAAGAAGAGCTATACAAGAAAGAAAAACCAGGAAAATAAGAAAGAATGATTTTATTTCCAATTTTCATCTAAGTCCATCACTATTTAACATATGGAAATATGGAAATATTTCAATATGGAAAAGCACAATTTTGGTGGTTTCAAAGCAAAGATTTTTTTTTTTTGTCTGCGACTATCATGAACATCTTTTTACAATAGGTGCAAGAATCCTGGTCCTCTTTTTCTGTTTCCTGAGAACAGGGAGGGTTTCATTTTGCCTTTGAAAATTAGGAGAATATTATTTTTGCTATGATTTTCATAACTTGGTGAGATTATTGATGCAACATTGTATTACTATCAACAATTTTAGGAATTTACAAGTTTCTCCAAAATGTTTAGAAGAGGCAGCAGAAAGGAGTCCTTTTTCCCTTCAGACAAGAGTACTTCAGCTTACTTCTGAGTCATCTTATGCCAAAACAGTCTCAACTGAAAGGGCAGTTCATCAACAAAGGTATTTGGGAGAAGATAGAAAAACAAACATTTCCCTTTGACTTCAGTGAAGCTAAGCTTCACTAAAGGCTTCCACCTTAATCTGTGAGAAAAATTGCATCATTCATTATATTACAATTTCTGTTGCTGTTTTACTTAGAATTCTCTGCCCAATGTGTTGTGAAGGACATGGCAGTCATGTACGGAAACATACATAAACATCTGAGGAAGTAGACTGAAAAGTTGGCAGATAAGGTAGAAGAGACAGCCAATAGAAGGAACTCAAATTTTACAGCAAATCTGAAAGATGAATGGATAATTTAACAGCCATTCAGTTTTCAAGAAAGACAAAGCACAAACTACATTGCATCAGAAAAGGACTAGAAATGATGATGGATGAAACACTTCAGGTAAGTTTTTACACAACAGAATCACAGTTGCCTGCTGAATTCCCAGCTGAGGGTAAATTCAAAGAACTAAATTGGCATATGAGACTGATATGGTTTGAAGAATTTTTCAAAATCCATTTAATAGCAAGGCAGAAGACATTGATCAGCTGTTTGGTTAAAATGCTGAAAGGAAAGGAGTTAGAAACATTCTGTCTCTCGCATGCTCTAGATGCAGAATCAAAACCATAAACAGCAGAGCTAAATAAGAAGTTGTTTATGAAACAAGAACTTCTTTCCTGAGCAAACCCTTGGTTTCATGAAATTGTAATGAACAACAGATGAATCCTTTGCAACTGTAGCAATAAATCAGTAGAGCTACTTCCTTTGGTCCCAGTCCTTCAGAATCACTCTCCCTTTGGCAGCATAACATGCTTGATACTGGAGGAACAGTCGGAGCACATTTTGCTACCAGGAGCTCTGTACATACTTTCCTCCCTGAAGTACCCAGCACATTTTACCGATGGTTAATCTTACTTTATAATCATCCCTCTGTAGTTTACTTCCAAAAGAGTACAGTATTATTCTTGCTAGTATACCGTCACCAGAAAGAAGCTTAACACTAATTCATAGAGGAAGAGCTGAACACTTGTGCATGTATTAGATCCCTTTCCAGTCACAACTGGCTTCCATCCACTGACAATTTTTAGAGAGAAGCTAAAAGAAACTCCTGTTTTGTATCAGGTAAATTTGTAATATATTCATTTTATCTAATTACATTTTTAGGCATCAGAAAAAAATTCCCTGGCAGAAATGAAAAAGTAATCCACTAATGTATTATGTATGTGATGACTTGCACCCTTCCTCAGTAAGCCCTAGAAGGAATAAACAAAGTCCCCTTCAACCACAAGGAGATTGCAATAAATTTTTTTTTTTCATGAACTCAACCCTCTCACAAATACTGGGTTTTTTTGCAGAACATAATGATTAAACATAGTCCTGAATCAGTAGGGCAAATAATTAATTCATACACACACAGTCAAGGGTTCATAGACGTTAATCCCTATATCTTCCCTGTATCACTTTATCTTCTGTATTCTACTGTGGAAGGTCGAACTCTAGCAATTTTTTGGGGTTTAGTATATGGGCATATATACAGAAATACTCCTGGGTTTTCAAAACAACTTTCATCAAGTATTCGTATTATGAAGAAAAAATCTTGGATGACTGCAGCACGGGCTCCCTTTTATCTGAACTAATCTGAAGTTCAAGGACTTTCAGATAGATGGCTCACCTTTGGCCTATGTATTCTCATGTGAAAGCCACTTCAGCAAAACTCAGGAGTCCAATTCAGCTTTGCTGTAACTGGTCATGACTCTCTTGACTTCAACAATGCTTCATATGCTTACACCGAGTCTGAATTTATCCCTGTGGCTTCTCGGTCACTGGTCCTCCCTTTCACTAAGAAACTGCCTACATAATAAAAGTGATTCATTAGAAACCACTGGGTTCCAAAGTAGAGTGAACACTGAGACCTATAACTTTTTTATATGTGCTCAGTCATAAAAACGAATTTATATGGTCTTATTCCATAAACTCACTTTACAAATATTAGCCCCGCAACCATACTTTCATGAGTTGTAATCTTGTCAAAGCTCGTAAGTTAAGCAAGGTCAGAATTGGTCAATATTTGGATGAGAATCTCTGGCAGGGAGGGGGAAAAAAAGAAAAGTATATACTCTGGAAGTCCTGCAGTGTTTGTAAGTTAGGACATACTGTGCTCCTCTTTAAAGACATTTGGTACTAGTCTTAGAATGCAACAAAATTTTGTATTTGCTTTGGCAATAGTTTAGCCTCTGACCACACCTGTGCTGCATCTTGGCAGTTTCAGCTAATGTTCTTCCCCAGAGATGAAGGTGATGTAGCAGATGAAGTCTTCTCTCCCCCACACCCCACTTCAACCCAGGAAGTTGGTACCCAGAGGTACAAACAAATGCCTCCACTGCTCCCCATCACCCTCTCCCTGAAGGGGTTTCTTTCTACTGCTACTGTTCCTGCATTCCCTATGCTTTATCTGCCAAAATACACATCTCTATACAGAAGGAAAGAAAAAAAAACAAACAAACCACTCTGCCCTCCTTACCTTCTCCCATGAACAGCTTCCTCTGAGTATGTTATGCTCTTCCCCATTTTGAGCTCTTCTTTCAGGCAGTCCTGCCCCTCTCCCAGGTGCACACAGTGTAGTGCTGAAGTGCCTTTAACCTTTTCTTGTGTTGGAGGAGCTTATATGTAAGCAGAGCTACACCTTGGGAAAGAATGCTGTGGGCAGAGTAGTACACAGTCCCAAAAGACATCTAAATAATTGAAGGTGCTAAGAAAAAGTCACTGCTATACAGTAACTTTCTGACAAACAGCTTAGTCACAAATCCGAGGTAATACATGGATGCAGAAGGGACCTGCAAACCTCTCTGGCTTTTCCTAACGCTGGAGCAGGCAGTGCCTCTCCCACGCTTTATCACTCTGCGACTAAGAACAGCTTTTACAGTGAAGGGGATAGAATGGGAAAGGTCACCAATCCTGTACCTACTGCTCTGTAGCAAGGCAGCTGCATTGCAGTGGAAGGACTGCAAGTGGGAAGGGGGGTCCCAGGCCTCGGGAGACAGGAACTCCCCCAGGCAGGGGTTCCCTCTCCCCCGAGCCCAGCTGCCTGCCAGCTCCCAGCCTGCCTGCTGCACCAAGGAGGGACAAGGAAAAGGGCGTTTCTGGAGCTACTGAGTTTATGTGGTAGTATCCCATGTCAGACAGCTGGTAAAGACCAAGCCTTTTCCTAGGAAGGCAAGTAATAAATAAGCCTAGACACCAAATCAGACAGAACACTAGCAAAGCTGTTTGTAAGAGGCATGCATCAAAAAACACGGCATGGAGGAGCAGTACATCAAGGGGTTCTCATGCAATAAAATGGAAAGCAAAAACTGCAGCCAGGAGGTGGAAAACCCTGACAAGGCTACAGCCAAATAAACTCAAATAGCTTTGGGAATAAATTGGTGGTTTAATCCGGATCAGGAACAGGTGCTATGAATGTAATTCAGTAAATGGTCCAGACCCTGCCAGAAGGGAGAGAAATGTGTTGCTTTTGAGATAATTTCCCAGAAGCTTCATAAAAGCAAATTGATTACTGGAGTTTAATAATTAAAACAGGGCCAGATATATAGTAATCAAATGAGTTTTTAATTACATCTCAAGAAGAAATAAAATCCAATTTGTGCACTTTGTATCAGAGAAGCCCTACTGAAATGCTTTGGTAGCTGGAAAAAATAAAATAAAAGCTTATTTCCATAGGAATTAGAGTAGTCAGTGTAATTAAAAGACTAGATCAGAATGAAAAAGTCCCAAAGTGAAAGGATACTAAATACAGAAGCAGTGGTTCAAACATCAAATCAATGTCTGAATAAAGAGATTTTATAGACCAAGTGCAAAATCTGCACTGTCAAGTATTACTAATCTAAATAAATGTGTAACAAAATAAAGTTTCTTAAAATTACACTATATATTTTGTATGTATTCCATTGAATTAATTGCTGGTGCTATGGTAAAAATTAATATAAAATACAAGGTTTATTATTTCTTAAATACTCCTTATAATTTATTTCATCAAAGTTAATGGTAGTAGTTAACCATTCTTGTTATTTTCCTGGTAGCCTCTGTTGCACCTGGGTTATTAGACTCTAATGTCCGCTTAGGTCTATATTTTGAAGAAATATATGTGTATTTGCTTACAGATTTAAAATATGTTTACAGCTCATAAGATAACAGTGATTACCATAGAACTGTGGGGGTGCTTCCTGAATCTATTCCCAGCCTACTTGGGCTCCTGGTCTCTGCTGTAGTTGATGCAAAGCTAATTGATGTAAGCACCTTGAGCGCTCGCAGTCCTCCTGGCACAGTATGTGACAGGGCTGTCTCCTGCCATAAGCCATGGCATATGCCAAGGCCTGGAGGGACAGGCACAGCAGGAGGTCATGCCCAGACCTCTGCAATTGCTCCCTGGCACTAGGCTGGAAAACATCATGGTCTTGTGGTCAGTCTTGGCAAAAAAACAAGGTTACAGAAAGGACCCAGACATAGCCGAGAGCTGCACAGCCACACTGAGACAGAGTCGGCAGTCCCAGTGAGCTCCGGCTTCTCTATGTTGCCTGTAGCTGCTATAGGTTCCTGGTATAGCACTTGTGACGGGAACAGCCTGTATTGCATTTTGCACTTACAGATCCTGGGGCTGACGGGATGTGAGTGCAGAACATCTTTGTGCTTAGAGAGATTTGAAACACACTGATTTTTAAACTGTGATATAACCACTGGGGTGTTTGCTTACATACTTTTTTTTAAATTTTTTTTTTTAATTGAAAATGCAAATTGGAAAAATACTTCACAAAAACTTTTTGAAGATACTGACTGTGCACAGAAAGGATCTGATAGGTTGCTGTCAAGGGCTGGGTATCTCATGTGCTACCTCTAGACACTGAGCTGGTAATGCAGGTGCTAATGGTAACGGCAGTGAGCTTTTCAGATATTTTCAGCTGTTTATAATGCATTACTGCCCCTCTGTTTTAGACTCCGCCAAATCAGGTTTAAGGAATACACAACGGTCTGAAATAAAGACATAAAAATGGAGAGTTCTGAGGCATGGTGATAGGAATGTTAAAAATCCTTATCCATTCTATAAAATGGATGACCATCAGCAGTAAGAAATGTTCTATGGAGCAGAGGCTGCAGTGAACCCTGCCTCTTATCCCAGGCCCAAGATTGCAAAATTATCTGCCCAGTCTGTGCCATATTCTAAGGAAATAATTTCAAGTGGATTTGATTCAAGTCCCAGCTTCTTCCTCATGATGTGATTTTTCATAAATGCTGAGCATTCATATTTCCTACCGAAGGCAACTGAAATTACAAGTTTTCAGCACATCTTAAAATCAGGCCATTAACCCTTAATTATCATATAATAGCTCAATTAAAAATCTACCAACACTTACTTCAAGCCAAGCTCCCATAACTTGCAAGCTAGCTATAAAAAAATCCAGTTCTTTAGTGGTGTCTGGGCTCTGGGGACCATTTAAAGCAGTTGCTGTTAACCCTGCTATTTAAAGCAAAAACCGATCAACTGCAAAGGTACCTGCTTCCTCTTTTCTTTCTCTTATAATTTTCTGCACTTTTAGAAGAACAACTTTTGTTGCCTTCTTTGTCTTTTTTTGGTTTTTAATCTGGCACCAACCCTTTCTTTCCAGTGACAAATAACATAGTTTCCATGCTATCACAGAAAGCATGCTGCCCAGCTCTCAGCAAAAGCCACTGCTTAATAATCAGAAAAGCTGCAGAAGAATACTCTTCTGTCCTGAAAGGACACATTACATGACCACTTGGGAGGTAACTGGTTAACCCTTTCCTGGCATCCACTGCTGCTATTAATTTCTGTCTCATTTAATGTAGATACAAAACCAAGTGAAGCATTTGTGGTCTTCTCACATAAGCAGCTGATATTAATCTTACAGCAAAGGTATGCAGGAATTACGTAATTTGGGGATGTATTCAAAGCCAGGTGAAACCAGATAAAAGATTCTTACTGGCCTCTGTGAGCTTTGGACTGGGTATGTAGATAAGAGGTGATTTCAGTGCAATCTCAAAGAAAACTCATTTATATTTCTTTATTTTGAGCACACACAAATTGGTTTTTCTGCCAGCTTTGGAAAGCACAGTACTGTTGTGGTTTAGTCATCTAGAGCAAAAAAGAATCTAGCGCTAGGGAGATTATTTCAGCTTTGTCCAACTTGTCGTCCAACCAGTGGACTTCCTGCTCACAGATGCATAGATAGATAAAGAGATCTCAATGGCAACAATAATATTTACCTCCACTGGTACATCTGGGAGTGAGGAGGGCAGGGGTGTAGTGCAGATTAAACTCTTTTTTTCCCCTGTTATGCCGTGAACTGTCCTTCGAAGGAGTGGATATACTGTCAGTATTCTCTCATCCTCTTTTTAATCTTCTTCCAGTGTCTAGTGAAGCTGAATGTGAAACTGAAGCCTATGCTGGACTCCGTGGCAGTAAATAGAGGTAAATGGGAGGAGCTGCACCAAAAAAGACTTCCTTCTCAGGCGGCATCCTTGTCCTCCTTTTCCTCTAGCTTCACCATGTCTCTTAAAGACATAAATTAAGCCTGCAAATATCAGTGTCGCTTAACAGTAAGGGCTGTCTGAAAGGTTTTCATAAGCTCAGACCCACCGTTTTTCAAGAAATGCTTTCACAGACATGCTTAATTGATCAGATATTATGTTGATGGCAGTGTAGTTTGCTTTTCCTGAAAGGCTTAGTGGGACTGAACGGAAGGCCTGCAGAAGGATTGCGCTGGTATCTGGAGTGACACGGAAGACTGAACAGAAGAAGCGTTCATTCAGCTCCACTACATTTCAACTGCTGCTGTAAAAATCTGTAAAGCTGACAATAGACTGAAATATAAGAACTTGCAGCTTAATAAAATTAATAATACAGAGCAGGACTGGGACGCAAGCTGGCCAATTCATATGCAAGGAGCTGCAGAAAACAGAATAGTGTGTAATTACATTGTTGTTTTGCATCTCTTCAGTACATGTTATGAATCAATTATGCCTGCTTTTGTGATGTTCCTCTCTTACTCTCCCTCCTCTTTTATGCCTGAATGTTCTGAAAAGCCTGCTTTGTATTCTGAAGAAGTATTTTTTTACAACAAAGCTTCTTAGTGATTGATCAGGGCCTTTAGAATTGCCTACCTTTGCTACATTTAAAAACAAACTTTATTATCTTTAAAAACACCAAGCTGTCCCTTCTTCCCTGAGAAATTCATATTAACAGTGCAGCAAATTTCTCAGCAAGAGGAAGTTTGCATAAAGACAAAATATTGAAAGTAATTTTAGAGTGTTTTTTTTTTTCCCTTTAAAAAATGCTCTTGTAACACATTCAATTCTTTTAAAATTATAGTGTCTCCTAAGGAAAAGATTAATGGGTTTTTATGGACATAGAATACAAATAAAAAAAGGAAATCTGTTGCTTTGTGCTTCAGGTTTATATTACATTGAGAAACAGACCATGGATAAGCCTTTCTAGTATAATTTCCAGTTGAAATTAGTATTTTGAAATGGTGGAGAGGTAGAGTATCATCACACTGGACTGACTACCTCTTATTCTCTCGCAGTTCTTTCAGTACAATTTTAGATGCTATTATTACAGGTAGCACAGCACTAGTCAAGGCTCACATGTCAACATCTGTGGTAAAGGTGTCCCTAAAAGTCTAATCAAATATGATACGTCACAAAACCAAGCATGTCTCTGTGTGATGACCCTGGTATTACCTGAAAGTTGGCCTCCTTCCATTAGTGCCAAGATCCCTAATGTAGCAAACCTGTAATCTGTGATTTGAGGGGGCTTTCTCTGCTGTATGACTAGACACAAGAGGAGTCATGTTGCACTGCTTACGAGTGCCCATTCATAAGGGAAAAAAAAAAAAAGCCTTTGTACTCCATGAAAAATGGGATTCTAAATATAGGGTTGTCTGGCAGCAGAAATTAAAGCTGAATTCAGCTTAGTTTTACACCTGTGCCAAACTCCATTTACTTCAGTGGAATTACCTTGAACTGGAAGCAGCTTAATGGAAATCAGAACCTGGCCCAGCTGACCAGATGCTAAAAGAGCTTTTCTCCTTTCTAAGGAAACTGAGTTGTTAGAGCCTTAGAAAAGCTGGCTACATCTGTCTGACAATCAAACAGAAACAACAAATCTGCTGATCACTTCTTTAAAAGAAACACAACATAACAAAAACGCTCTGTGCTTCTAATGGTGTGTAGGACAATAGCTGGAAATTCAGTAGCATTGCGAGCCAATCTGTTAGTGCACAACTGAACCACGTTACTCTCTAGCAGAAGGAAGCAGGGAAGGAGCAGAAATGCAAACTGCACAGCAGTGAGTACATGCACCAAATGGAAATGTTTCTGCTGTTCTTTTACCGCTTCTTTTTTCTCTGAATAAAGCTAGATGCAGTTTAGTAAGCAGCAAGCCATACAAACCTACAACACGTACTTTATGGGAAAAACAGATACTGGGAACCGACAGTACTGCTGGCAGGTACACACGGCTTTCCGGAATTTTGATATTGCATATTGCTAAGTATAACATAATTTATAATGCATACCCTACAGCCTCCCCGAAGGTTGAGTCTCCCCTCATTTCCTCTCCTTTTTATTAGCTTCAGTGCACTGTTGCCCATGGCAACACCCACTGGCAGGGATGGGGATTCAGCAGCTCGGCAGCCTGACACACAGCTGAAGCCCTAACAATGTCAACCATCAATCAAGTGACTGTTTGTAATTGCCTCCATCTATTTCTCCTGTCTTTTGGTATCTTTGCCATTGTGGGTCAAAATTCAGAAACTGCTGACTAATGTTATGGTTCTGTTCCTCCATCACAAGGAAGAAAATGAGAGCGCACGGCTTGATCTTACCAAATTGTTCTCAGGCAAAACGAAGCAACCCTACTGAAACTGGGGGGCCCAGCAGTGCATCTCAGAACATCACTTGGTCTCTGAAAGTTATCTAGCTCAATATTAAAAAAACCAACCAACTAAACAAACAAAAACCTTAATTTTTTTTTAAGACTTAGCTTAGGAAACAACAAAAAACATTTTGTGAGAAAAAGATAATTCTTTGGGGAAGCATGTAGTACAGTAAAGAAACATATTTCAAGTCTATTATATTTTAAGATTGTGGAAAACACTTTTTAGCTACTGATTATAAACTTGATGATCAGAAATTGTATCTGCTTTTCATTATTTCTGATAGGGAAACAATTTCCTAATATTTCAGTCAGTTTTGCCAGACTGTCTGAGATATGCACAGGAGACAATGATTGTGTAGGTTATTTTAATCTCATTCTCTGTCTTTTACTTGCTTCTCTGCCTGCTGAACAAGGAGAGCTTAAAAA
Source organism: Gymnorhina tibicen (assembly GCA_013399875.1). NCBI lineage: Eukaryota > Metazoa > Chordata > Aves > Passeriformes > Artamidae > Gymnorhina > Gymnorhina tibicen. Next base: position 408,701 of record VXAZ01000242.1, read on the forward strand.
AAAGCCACACTGAAATCAGCCTAATTCTGTGAATGCATATAAAACACGGGTCCACAAGAGGCAAGGACAAATCAAGAGAGCATGTGGAGAAGACAACTGTTACCCAGGACAGTGCTGCTTGGGCTTTCCCTTGAGATGCCCAGCACATCAGCAACAGACAAGTCACCATTTCTTTGCCCCAGCTGTAACTGGAAATTTGGCCTTGAATGAGGCCTCTGGCACTTACAAATCCAGTGCTAAAATCTGATGGGCACATAGATTGTCCATAGGACACCCAGAGGTGCTTCAAGTTGGTTCAGTGGCAATGCCTTTTTTCTAGGTGTCCTACTGACTTGTGCCAACTACAGCCTAATCAGTCAGGTTTTCGGCCCATGAATTACAGGCCTTAAGGTCTCACAAGATCCAGGCAGCAGCTCTCATTTTGTCACCAGAAAATGCTCAGGAGAAGATCTGGGTCTTCATCCCCATCCTCAAAGGTAGTTCAGGCCAAACAGTAATTTCACTCAGGAGTCCCACCTGTGAAACCACTTACCAAAATCAACCTTTCCTCACAAAAAAATGAAACCCAAATAAAACAATAATTTAAAGAAAACCAACATGAATGTTCTACAATTGTAAAGGCTAATCAGGAAGGAGCTTGACATTCAAATCCTGCTTGATTTCAAGCAGGCTTTCAAACTGCAGGTCCATCTGCCCCACCAGCTGGTGGCAAGTAATAAGGGTGGGCTTGCCTCCTGCCCTTCAGCAAAAGCCCCTTTCATGTGCTCAGCAAGGAAACAAGGATGCTCACTGGGTACAGCCCCAGTTTCGCCTTCACTCCTGGGAGGGGCATGGAGCAGACAGGCTTTGGTGGAAGAGCTTAGGTCTTGTATGTGCACTGCCCTGGACTAAAGTGCTCCCCTGCAACATGACACTGTGACCCCCCCAGAAAACTGAACACTGTTCAAGGCAAGGAGCACCTGGGGTAGAGGTTCCCCTGCGGTTCAGACAGAAGAACCTCCCAAGAAGAAGATGTCCAAAAGGTGTCTTTGGCCATAATTCAAGTAGTGAAATCAGACAATTCCCTCCCAGCCCGGGTCCTACAGACAAACAAGAACAGCTTCATAATGTGATGGACATGCAAACTGCTTGTCAGGACGTGGTTTTGCTCCTGCTCCAAAGCAGAGTCGCACAAGGTCAGGCAGCAGTAGCTCACTGTGGTTTAAACTGGATGCCTCACGTGGCAGGCGGGCACAGAACTCTCCACACAGCTCTGTCACAGACAACCCCTACTATTTACAGGGCGAGGGGTTTGCCAAAAAGGTCAATTGTATGTTTTGTAACCACAGCATAGACAAGTATGTTTCATTTTAGCTCAGGTATTTTTTCAGATGGTGTCCTTGGTACAGCAGCTGCATTTTTCTGGTCTGGTGACCTTGCTAATTGCTCCTTCTTAGAGTGCATTGCAATCTCATAATGTGCCTGTAGTTACCAACAAAGCCAATACTAGTACTCACAAATTATTTTTGAAAACTGCAACCAGCAGTGCCTAACGTCATTTGTAATATTTAGATGAATTCATTCTAGTGGAAAAACAGGAGTGTTTCAGTCTACAGGCCAAATACTTATTTTCCCCTCATAAAATTAAAACTATTTTAGTTCCTGATAAGTCATTTGTGCATTGAGTGAAATTTTAAAACTGGTTTATTTCAAAGTTATGTAAAATGTATTAACAGGCACTTCAATGCTTAGAGTGTTATGGTCAAGAAAATAGAGAGCAAGAAGGTTTTTTTACTGGCTTTGCCAAAGGAAGAGTTTCCAAAGAGTAAAATCATGTGAATGGTTTCTAACATAGCAATGAAGTGGAATATATAACCTGCTGAATTGAGATGCCCCAAAGATTCCCGTCACTGGAATGTGCCAGTATTGGAATACATCCTGTATATTGCTTGTTACCTTTCCTTTCTTGGATTACTTTGTATTTAATTACGAATTTATAAGCATGTTGGCCACTGCATCTTACAGTTTTGTGGGGAATACCATTATAAACCCTGAACCTTTGCCTGTGGGAAACAACTGACACATGCACAGAAATACCATGTATCTGTTTTAAGGCAAGTGAATCCCAGATACTTACAAAATATGTAACTTAAAAAACTTTGGCATCCTTTTCCTTTTTTTTTTGCATTTTAAAACCATTACTCTTATTGTTTTGCTTAGTAGATCAAACTATTCTGGTTCAGCTTTCAAAGCATGCTTTTGAAATTAGAAACTTGGTTTTACTGGTCTTTAAGAAAATAAATAATTTTAATGGCTTAGTATGATTTTTTTATTATTATTACTTTTCCTTGAAACTACCTTGTTGGGATCAATCAGAGCTATATCTATTGATTAGTGAATCACACAAATAGAAGATCCTGAAAACATGTGAGACTGAGTGGCCCAGATACGATTTTTGACACATAACCTTGCAGCACTCATTCCTGGGGGCAAACCAAACTTCTTCACTGGATATACTTAGCATTAGTCTGGAATGACCAGAAACCAAATCTGTCTGCTGACTCTAACTGAGCTATTCACATGTACAGAAATTACACAGATTGTACAGTCTGTGCTCTGGAGTATCACGGTTCAGTAGGACTATCATGGGGGGAAAAAGGCCCTCCTAAGTACTATTACACTGTTGAATAAGGAAAGTTGGAAGTAATTTCTGCTTTTGAAAGCTGTCGGATTGTGCCAAGGTACAAACATACGTCCTGCCTTCCACCAGCTTTAACCAACTTTGGATCTTGATGGGCTGTAAAGGGGATGTTTCGTGTTGACAAAGCCCAAGACAGAAGTTAAATGCTTCCTGCCTTGGGCTACCTGTTTAGCTTAGAGCCTGCTTTTACACCACGTACTGCTTAAGGGAACTACTACACAACATTTAAAAATACAGGAGCTGCTTTTTACTCTTTATTCCTCCCAGCTGCACGAGATCCCGAAACGAGGGAAACATTCTGACCCAGGCAGCGATTTCAGGAGGCTTCAGCTCTTTGCGCCAGTTCGGAATCGGCACTGAACACGCCGTGTCATTTCTCGGGAGACGGGCGCAGGGACGGTAACAAAAGAGGGAGGGCAAACGCAGAGGACGCAGCTCCGATCCCGGCACCAGCTCCCACTTGCGGCAGGGCGGCCGCTTAGGCCCGGGCACGGCGGCCGCCTCCATCCCCCGCCGGAGGGGCGGGCGCGGCGCCGCGCCCACAAGAGACAGCGCGCGCGGCCGCTTCCAGGGCAGCGGCCGCCCGCACGGGAACACTTCCGCCTCGGAGGCGCCGTTGCCATGGCAGCAAAGGCCCCGCTTCCGCCCCGCTGCGGCAGTGCCGGGGCCGGCCATGGAGGCCGCGCCGGTGCCCGACGGGCAGCACACGGCCGTGGTGTACGGGCTCATCGGCGGCGGGCGCTACGCGGAGGCGGTGTCGCTGCTGAACCGCGGGCTGCAGAAGAGCTGCCGCTCCCGGGGCTGCCTCTCGCTGCTGGGCTACTGCCACTACCAGCTGCAGGAGTTCGCGGCGGCGGCCGAGTGCTACGAGCAGCTGGTGGCGCTGCACCCGCAGCTGCTCCCGTACCGGCTGTGCCATGCGCAGGCCCTCTACAAGGCCGGGCTGTTCGCCGAGGCCCTGCGCGCCGCCAGCCCGCTGCTGGACGTCCCCGCCTTCCACCGCCGGGCACTACGCCTCCAGGCCGCTGTCCACTATGCCCAGGGTGACCTCCCAGCAGCCCAAAGTCTGGTGGAGGAGGAGCTCGCCGCCGCTGCTGATGGCGGCCCCGGAGCAGCCGAGGACCCTTCGGAGCGGGCTGATGCCGAGGTCAACCTGGGCTGCCTGCTGTACCGACAGGGCCGCCACGAAGAGGCCAGCGGCAAGTTTGCCAGCGCCATGCAAGTGTTGGGGTACTGCCCGGAGCTGTCCTACAACATGGCGCTGTGCTCCTATGCGGCCAAGCAGTACACTGCGGCCCTCAAGTACATCGCCGACATCGTCAAGCGCGGCATCCACCAGCACCCAGAGCTCAGCGTGGGCATGACCACCGAGGGCATCGACGTCCGCAGTGTGGGCAACACGCTGCTCCTGCACCGCACGGCCCTGGTGGAGGCCTTCAACCTCAAGGCGGCCATTGAGTACCAGCTGCGCAACATGCGAGCGGCGCAGGAGGCGCTGACGGATATGCCGCCAAGGACTGAGGAAGAGCTGGATCCGGTCACGCTGCACAACCAAGCACTCATGAACATGGACAACCAGCCCACTGATGGCTTTGGGAAGCTGCAGTTTCTTCTCCTGCAGAACCCCTATCCACCAGAAACTTTTGCTAACTTGCTACTCCTCTATTGCAAGCATCAGTACTACGACCTGGCAGCTGATGTGCTGGCAGAGAATGCCCATCTGACCTACAAACTGCTCACACCTTACCTGTACAACTTCTTGGATGCCATTATTACTTGTCAAACTGCCCCTGAGGAGGCTTTCCACAAGCTAGATGACTCAGCAGGGACAATGACTGAGCAGCTGAGAAAACTCACAAAACAGGTACAGGAAGCTAGGCAAAATTGGGATGATGAAGCTCTAAAAAAGGCAATTAATGAGTATGATGAGACTCTGGATAAATATGTACCTGTCTTGATGGCCCAGGCAAAGATTTACTGGGACATGAAGAACTACACGATGGTAGAAAAGATCTTCCACAAATCAGTGGAGTTCTGCAAGGAACACGAGGTGTGGAAGCTCAATGTGGCTCACGTGCTCTTCATGCAGGAGAGCAAGTATAAAGAGGCTATTAGCTTCTATGAGCCAATAGTTAAAAAGCACTACAACAACATTCTCGATGTCAGTGCCATTGTGTTAGCAAACCTCTGCGTTTCCTACATCCTGACAAGCCAGAATGAAGATGCAGAGGAACTAATGAGGAAGATCGAGAAGGCAGAAGAGCAGCTGTCCTATGATAATCCTGATAAAAATACCTACCATCTTTGCATTGTCAATCTAGTCATTGGTACCCTCTACTGCGTGAAGGGAAACTATGACTTCGGTATTTCAAGGATCATTAAAAGCCTGGAGCCATACAACAAGAAGCTGAGCACTGACACGTGGTATTACGCCAAACGGTGTTTCCTGTCCTTGCTGGAGAACATGTCCAAGCACATGATCATGCTGCGTGACAGTGTGATTCAGGAGTGCGTGCAGTTTCTGAAGCAATGTGAACAGTATGGAAGAAACATCCCAGCTGTCATTGAGCACCCCCTTGAAGAGAGTGCAATGCACAGTGGGAAAAACACTGTCACCTATGAAGCCAGGCTTTTGAGGGCACTGATGTATAAGATCACTGGGTGGGTTGAGTAAATGTTACCATACAGCAGAAATGAGAACTTGTTCTTACGCTTGTGAGGTGATGCTAACCCTCACAAAAATCTCTAAAGATTTTGTGCTGTATTTTAACAATGTTCAGTAGAAAATAGAGTATTTTCATGAAATTAAGCTGCACCAAATATTCTGTGTTCAAATAGGGGCATTCTCAGTAACCAGTCACGTTAAATAAAGCTTAAGATGTATTGACCAAGAATGTCATTATAGAAATACTGTAAAGTTTTCACCCATAAGACAATACTTTATCCTTCTGAAATCTTGATCAAGTTTCTTTTCATCGGTTGACATTTGAAAAAAAAATTGTTATCTGTCTCTTCTAGGATGGACTTTGAAGAAACAGTTGTTTTAATTCTCTAATTTGTGCCTATGTGTAAATGTTTCTTCTGCTTTTTCCAAGGTATTTTTAAATATGTTACAGATCACGTCGATAGTATATTTAAACACAAGAAATGGCTTTATATTAAAAAATCAGTTCTACAAACATAAATATTTCCATTTGCTAACTCATTAATAATGCATGAGTATTCTACCAAATTCTATAACTAATACAGGGACCGGGAATATATTCCAAGAAGGCTCTGTTAGAGTGATACCTCAGTTTAGATCTACCTTTGAAATAAAATTTGTTATGACAACTGGCATCGGAGACACTGCTCAGTGCTGCCCCTGCTGTTGCCCTGCAAACCTGTTTGGTAGCAACACAGTAAGCAACATTTGCTTACATAGTAATTCAGTCCTCCGTGTGCAGTTTTTAAATAAGGATCAAAAATCCATGGCTTTACCTCATTTGCTTACCTTTGATACTGGCTCCCTGAAGAACTGTCCTACGGGAATTTTGGAATCAGGCTGCATCTCCCTCAGAATCCAGTTTCTATGCTGTGGTTTACCTGAAAGAAAGAGAACAGCATTTTTGAAGTTTTGAAGCTATCATAAAGGAATAGAATAATTAATCCTTCCAGAGAGTTAACATATATAGGAAGTGCATGGGCCTACAACCATTTCAACATAGAGAAAGCCAACTCTTGTGTGCTGGGGGAGAAACCTGTCAGGGCTGAGCATATCATGTGCAGCTTAAGGAAATGCTGTGGGTTAGGTAATGCTACAGTTTACCCTAAACTTCCTATAATAGTAAAAGAAAACAAAATTTAATACTGTCAAGAATGGAAAAATGTTCTAGAGAGACTAGAGAGTGGACAGGAGATGCAGCAAGGTGTCCGAGAGAGGCCTCCATAGCTCATCACTATGCCATCAAGCGTACCTGATTATTGTGATATTAAATATTTCCCACAACTGTTTCCCCATGGGGAGGAGACCTGTGATTTCAAATTTTGTTCACCTCCATGAAGCACAGCAGCAGGCTGTAAAGCATGTCTCTAATTTACAGTGCCATTGTATTATATATTATGCAGCATAAACAGCATGACCTTTAAAAAAAAGTTTTTAAAAAGTCACACCACAAAGCAGCATCTGAAATGCAGTACTAGGCAATGCCCTTTATTTAATATTCATTGTGCGTTTTCTGTAAAAGTCACTGGACATTAAAAGAAAAAATTCACTTTGCAGATTCGTGCCCATGCAAATGTTGAATGGCCTCTAATGGAGAGCAGTTTAGATACTCATATGCTCTTGGTTTTCCATACAGCCAGTGGCTTTCATGAGCGCACTGCTGCCAGGATTTGCAGCCCCAAGCGCTTCATCACTTCCTTGCCTCCCATGCCCACACAGGGTTGCACTGCGAACAAGCGGAGGCGGCAGGGCCCGCCGGCTCTGGCACACACTGCCCGACTGCAGCCTGCAGCGCAGGCACCAGCTCCTTGGCCACAGGCTGGGAAGGGAGAACGGCCATGCTCCCAGTGGAAATAATGTCCCCATAAAGGGCTGTGGAGTTGTGCAAGCTGTGGCTGTTTTAGAAGAGACGGCTAGAGGGCAGTCGGCATGCCTGGAATTTTCTTCATCCTGTTACCTCACAACAAATGTACAAAAAAAAGCCAGGAGAAAATGTCAAGAGCAGCATTTTTCCCGTTCTTCCGTTTTCCTACCAGTTTTATGTGCTTTTCCTCAGGGAGTACACTGTGCACCCAGACAACCCAGGGTTTCTGAGCAGGTTGGGTGATGCTGGACACAAGGACCTCAAAGTGGAGAGGCCTCTGCTGCTGAAAGAAGAGGGAGAAGTGGCAGAGCTGAGGCACAACAGGAGGAGGTGGCCTGGAACAGGCACTTCCTCCTCTGCTGCATGAAGAGATGCTTCTGCATGGCATCTTCTCTCCATTCCAGCAGTATTTTCCACCCTGTCCACCATGGCCTCTTCCTCAGCAATAGCCACCCAACCTTCCCATGGCAGCGACATGCTGGGGCAGACGCCCTCGCCCTCGTTTTGTCCTGGAGAGCTGCCTACCCACCCGCTCTGTGCCCAGAAGAACTGGGGCTTGCGCTCATGTGGCTGACATCATCTGCAGTGTGGGACTGTTGCTTCCTCCAGTGGCAAGCACGCATTTATAGCATCTCCCACTGCAGAGCACTTTGGTCATGAAAAATATATAAATGTTACAACCACTTTTATTTCCGTCTTTATACCACATTTAATGTTATCACTATGTGACTTACACACAAAATACATTTTTAAAGGAAAGCACATACATTTTTATTTAGAGAGAAGGGAAGATAGCAAGTAACAGTTTATGCTCCCTGTACATATAGTAAAATCCATTTTTTATCCATCAAAAAACACTACCCAGAAACATCTGACCGTATTCCCAGGGCCTGCAACGGGCAAACAGCTGCAGATAAGCCCAGATTCCTAAGCAAGAGCCTCTGCTTTTTTTTTTTTTTTTAATTGGGAGCAAGGGGAAAGAAGCCCTCTGTTGCAGCATCAGTGTCTGAAAGGTGAACAGCACAAGATGCTTCCCATGCACATCACCACCATACCAAGGCCAATATCCAGGATTTTATTTGCACTAATAGCCTCTTTTGCATTTTGTCCTTACAGGAGATCTTGAAATGTTCTTGTCCTCAAACCTTGCAAGGGCTTGACACCCATGTTGCAGATAACAAGCTGTATTGTACTGCAGTGGACACATCTTTTTTTTCCAATCACCCTTGCAGTAATCACAGCACACATTGCACAAGCAAAGGCCTCAGACCGCCATTCTGCCAGCAGCCCACCTGCACTGGCAGGAGCAGGAGAGGCCTGAGGGCCTGAGATACAATTTACTTTGTGCCCCACCTTGGATCCCCTTGGTGCCCAAATCTCCATCAAGTGTCTGCTGACACCATCAGCAGAACACAGGTAGTGAATGCCAGGGACCCTTGTGATCAGCTCCATAGTCAGAGCTGATCAAAAAACTTCTGTAATCAAGAGGTGGCTGACTTTATGGTAAGACAGAGATAAAAGGTGAGACAGAAGAGTCTTCCTGTACAGTTCTGGAAGGAACATGATTACTGTTTTCCTTGGGAAAGTTGTGGATACTTCTACTGGATAAGCAAGCCCCTTTTAGCAGATGAACAAGTAGAGAAATGTTATTTCTCTAAAAATTGTGAAGTTACATACAAGAATAAAAGCTGATTTTGACAGCCCATTCCATATCTTGCTGACAACATCCTATTTTAGAAGGCTGAGTTCAAAACTTCCACAAATCCATACTGGCTTCAGCCTCCAGCAAAAGCAGAAGAGTCCAACCCTGAAAAATTCAGATTTGGAACACTGATGTGATAATGTGGCTGTGTGGGCTGAAAGATAAGCACTGAAAGATCCATCCCCTCCCTCAGGCTTCTCTTCCTTTATTTCTCTTTAACCTTTCAATAAATAAAGTACCTCTATATTTTGGGACTCTGCTAAAACCTGCTGTTTTCTTAAGGAGTGGGTATGGCCAGGACAATATACATCTTCATGTTTTTGCAGGAAGTGCATTTGCACCTCATTTGGACAACCTGACCTACACAAAGAAACAGTTTCTAAATGAAGTAAAAGAGACTAACTACTTTTAGGCAAACTTTTAGGCTCTATTTTCAGCAAAGCATCTCTTTTTTTTTTTGGCTGATGCTTTTCCATTTAGTAGAAAAATTGAGATTCATTTTCCAAAGAACCTTTTGATTAGCATAATTTTCCTAGACCTTGCCTGAATTTAAACTAATAAAGCCCAGCCACAGAGCAGGCCTTGCCAAAGCAAACAATTCAGTCCAGAACATTTCTATTTTTGAGGATCTTCCCTAAATTCACTGTAGTTTATAGACCAAACTGCAGCCCCGGAAAACCAATAAAAAAGTTCACATTGACTTCAATGAGTCTTGAATTGGCATCTTAAAAAATACCCATTTTCACAGACTACTATTTCAAGCCATCCCAAGAGCAGCTTCTGGAAAGTACTGGAATGCTACAACCCCAGTCAAATTCAATGACAAAACCCCTTGTTTCTACCCACTTAAAATGCTGCTTAGACATCAGTTAACCCCATGTGTTCCATGGCGCAACTGCTGCACATTAAGAAATCACTGTTTGCACAGCGGGAAGTAGAAGTTGGCAGGGGATTCTGATCCTTCACCTGGACCTGGCCAGGCACAGCCTCCGCCAGCAGGCAGGGAGCCGTGGCGGCTCTGAGCACAGGGCTGAGCACTCCCATCCACCTCGCGTAGGACTACCCTGCAGCGCAGCCCCAGCCCCGGGAGATACCCGTGTCCCGACAGCCAGCCACCCTACCAGGAACGGCTCGGAAAGGGAAATCGAACTCATAAGTGCCACATTTTCTCTGGAACATGGGAATCATCACTCAGCATCACAAACTTTTAAACTTCCCGGGGTGAATGTACACACTGGCTCTGAACGGTCTGAGCTTCTCATGGCTTTTTAGTCCTCTGCTGTGCATAATCATCAACTTGCCTGAATTTCAGCCCTTCTTGCTGCTTACCTTCTCCTTCCCCCTAACTCTGCCCCTAGGACCCCGTCCATCTTGTGTCACGAGCAGGGAACAGGTTGACTAATAGCTTTTTATGAGTCGGTTTTATTTTATAGCTCTCTTTCCCGTGGGAGAGGGCAGAGGGAGTTGGCTAACACTCAGATCCTGTTGGGTTGAACTGTTTACTAACAGCCGTTTTCCAAATTAAAATTAACACAGCTGGGATTTTTCTGAGCTGCACTTCTCTGGTGCCTCACAGAGCTCTTTGTGTGCCTCTTCGCTGATTCACGGCAGCTCACACGGCCGGCAAACAGGAACGCGAGAGCTTCGACACGGCGTGTCGGACTTTCTTGCTCTGTCAGTAGTATTTATCACTGCGGCTCCCACGCGGAGCAGGAGGAGATGGAGAAGCACCATCACCGCTGAGGGACGGGGGATTCAGAGCGCACATAAATCCTTTGCTTTTCTCCTGCTGAGCAGCTCAAGGCACATCGCGTTTTTACAGCGTCGAGCGCCACACGCTGTAATGGCCGGCCCGGCAGCAAAGGCACAGCCAGCACACCGACACCCCCGCGCAGTTGCCGCAGGTGCGGAGACACGGTGTTTCCCTGAGGGAGCACGGCCCCTTCCGTCAGGAGCCGGGTCCCGGTTCAGCGGGAGCCGCGCCCCGTGTGACCCTTGCGGCGAGGCCGGGCCGTGCTGCAGAGGGCGCTGCTGGGCCGGGCTGGGCCGGGAGCGGGAATGGGCCGGGAGCGGGAAGGGCCGTGCCGCCGGCTCAGGGCCGCTCCCGATACAAAGGGAGCGGGATCCCGCGCTTCCCGGCCCACGGTAGAGCTCCCAGCGTCGCATGGCTGGAGAGAAGGAACGGAGAAGGGAAGCCCGAACCGAGCGGTGAAAGGCAGCATCCCTGCTGCCCTGGGCACGGCCCCGGCCTGTCCTCGGCACTCCAGGAAATCCCTACTGCACTTCCCCCACGTTTAGGAGGAGCAAGGCCATGCACGGGCCAGCAGAAAGGCGTCTGTGCTGCCTCTCAGCATTAGCAGGCGGACAGCAATTTTGGATACCAGTGCCTTCAGCCCAGAGATGCAGGCAATGCCATGCACCACCGCAGCCTCTTGCACCCCTTCTAGCACCCTTACAGAGACTGCACATTGGAGAGGAACCTGCCCTTAAGTGGCGTAGTCTGACCTCTAGGCAGGTATCTGCTCAGTCCCGTGCACACCTGAGTTCACCAGAGCGTCCCAGACTGGTGCCGGTGGCAGCGCGGGGAGCGTTTGTTCACACGAGACAGCACCGCCCCATCCGTCTCTACTGAGCGCTCGCAGCTGTGAGCAAGGCAGGAATCACCCTCCCCTTAGAGATGAGGAGCAGCCACAACTTTACCCGGCATAACCGGGGCCACCTTCTTTTCTGCCGCATGTCAATGCCTCTCAGCCTGCACAAGAACCGTATCAGGGCTTCGGAAGGCATGAAATGCTGGTAACAAGAGTCGGTAGCAATGAAAGAGTCAACAAAATATAAAGCTGTTAGAGCGGGATGGCGTCTCTGGGAAGGGAGATGCGGGAGCCCTGCCCTCTGCCTTTGTGCTCAATCCAGGGCAGAAAGCGAAGAGACGCCTCCCTGATCTTGTGAAATGCCTGCCAGCGAGCATGTGTAATGTACTGTGAAATTTTTGTGACTTGCTAGGTTATAAAGCTGGTTATAGGAGAATTTAATAAAAAAAGGAAACCAGTTTATCTCTTTCTGATAATTTCTCTATGGCTTTAGGGTCTCATTCTAGCTTCTTCTTCATGCCTAGAGAGGTGATCCTAATATTCAGCATAAAATGTACAGATTCCCTGAAGGGAACTTGAAAGAAATTCTCTGCTTCAAATTCAAACCTGACAGTATATATCACATCAGGGGATCCCTTTTATCAGCAGGATATTCAGAAGGGATGAATGATTTACTCACATAATCTCTTAAACCTTTCACTTGCAGAGTCTAAGATAGAATTTATAGCATTTTTATTATTTGTGCCTAAAAAAACCCTAGTAAAATTCCTCTATGAAATCTGAAACCCTACTCATTGATTTTCTAGCTGATGAAATTTCAAAGAAACATGTTTTTCTGTGATAGAGTAACAGCAGGCCTTTGCCCTGGCTTTGGTGTTTTCTCATGTTAGAGATCAGATAATTCCTCCCTAGGGAGACACATTAAATAGAAACCTCCTATCTTTTGCATTTGAAAACACTTAGGATGTGTATTAACCTCCTGTAATTTAAGATTCTACCATGTTTTGCAGAATTATTTTCTGTAACTTCCATTTTTCAGTTAGATGCATATTTACACAAGAAACCTAAACAACCAATGCTTTAATTCTGAGTATTAACCTAAGTAATTAGCCTTGATTCAGGATGATGAGGAAAGCAACTTAGGTGACAACACTTACTTAATATTTCTGCCATGAAATTACTGCAGAAAATGAAACCAAAAATGGGCTGTGAGATATTTCTCTTCCTAAGATGTTTTTCCTGTCTGATATGTTCTCCCTTTTTCTGATGAAAATATAAGCTGGTTTGAGTACAGGTTGTTTGTCCTGTTGTACCAATAGAGTGCTATCATTTTTTATTCTTCTAAAGTAATTCTTGAATTAAACTGGCAGAAACGAGCCCAGAATGAGAATGCAAAACAGATTATCATCTCATTTGCTAACATTGTCATTTTGTTTGTTGTCTGAGCCTAGAACCATTAAGTGTTAACCTGAGCTGATACAAGTAAATATGTAATAATACCAACAACTGTTTCTTTATTTGAACTTAAGAGGTTCCAGGGGCAGAAAGTAAATAAGCATGACTGGACTGGTAATCAACACATTGGAAACAACCAGAGGTACAAAAACTGAGATTTCATTTTAGCTGTTGGTGAATGTTTGCCCACCCCTTAGAAGGGGGTCGCTGGCTCTGAACTAGTCTCCAGGAGGCTGTCTGCAAACAGGGATGCAATTCCAGTTAAGACTTCCCACCTCAGACCACATTTCTATCAAGCCCCCAGGGGGCCCCTCACCCCTATTTTTCTGCCTTACGGAGCTCCTACACGAGCTGGGGATTTGCTCAGTCAGGATACTACTGACCTCCACGAGGCAGGGTCCTCACTGAGTCCTAAATTATGCTCACACTCACCTAGTGCAAGCCCCAGTACTTCCATGCAGTTCAGCAAAACAGTCAAATTTACACCAGCATAAGTGACAGCAGGATTTGGCCCTGTGGAGCAGGGTCTGTAAGGCCAAATCCTCCATGGGTATAAGTTAATTTGGCTCAGTTTGCATTTGCAGTGCCAAATTTACTTCTTTCCATTTATGTGGCCAAAGGTCAAGTTAAGAAAATATTTCACTGTCATAATTATTCCCATGAAATCCAGAGCAGTTTGTATTTGGCAGCCAATGTCATTTCCCATGCCTTAAGAAGCTGGCATTAATTTTCTGACACTGAACAAAGACAGATTCATTTACCCATTTTTCTGACTGCCATTTTCTTCACCTTGTGTGTCTGAATCCCTGCAATCTGATGCAGTCCTGGAGGAGCCTTCCTGGGCTCTACTATAGCACTAACAATAACCACATCTCCATTTAGTTAGGATTTGTGCTGGATTTCATTCAGGGGGAGTTTTACTTTAAACCTGGGGAGTAAGCCTGGCAGCTTTGCCTCCCAAGGGCTCTTTGCTGCTGCATTTTCTCCCCTAGAGCCCACCCCCATTAGATCAGAGGCGGGGATCTCACAGGAAGGTGATTTCAAGCCGGTCGCTGTGTGTCAGTAGCCCTGCAGCTGGATAACGCTGTGCGATGTGCAGCCCTTGGGAGCAGCTTAGTGCTCTGCACCTCCAGCACCTTCCCTCTCCCAGCATCCTGCATATGCAGCAAAGCTCCCAGGGAGAAGCATTCTGCCATTTTTCCCATCTGAAATGAATCCCAGACTGGGAGCAGCCAAGCAGGAGTACTGACAGCAGCAAGGGCACTGGGATGGGATAAAGTCTTTAAGGGCTGCAGGGGAGCCAGGGTGCATTTCTGTGCCTCCAAGGGACTGAGTTCTGGCTCTGCCTGCAAATGCAGTTGCAAACAGCCACCCCCTTTCTTTTTCACAAAAATATTTCAGTCCATGACATGTAGCTAATATCCTCAGCTGATGCTGGCTTGCCTGGCTCCCCTGAAGCAATGAATATTTATAATAGCCAAGTACCAGCATATATTTCATATCCTTCTGATTATTGCTTACAGCTATTCCTGTTTGTTTTCCCATAGTACTCAGAAGGCTGAATACCTTTTTCATGCAGCATGTTTCCACCATCATTTTTTCCCCGTAGGTTTCTTCAGATTTACACATTTTGAGATCCCATCACAACTTCACTCTAATTTAAACAGGGCAGTGGCAAAATTACCTTAAGTGCATTTGCCCCACCCTGATACACAAAAAATCACGTCACCCCTCTCTGCTCCCTGCACAAAAAAAAAAAAAATTCAAGCCAGAAAATTCTGCACATCCATGGCAACAACACAGACACGGAAACAGTGGGGTGGACCCTCCCACACCCTGGCCAGTGCTGCAGGATTTCAGTAAAATTTCCCATTTCTCAGGATATTAAGTTTGACTGCAAGGAAATCTAGACATCATGTAATCTCACTCCAGCATTGGCACTAACAAAGACACATAAACCATGCCACAGCCTGGAAGCTTGCTCAGAGGCACGTGTTTAGGTTTTGAAATGAGGACAATGGGTGCAATGGGACACAAAGCAAAGGAGGAAGAGTCAAATACAGATAGCATAAGGAGGCACAGCCTGCTGGAAAAATACAAATATTCATAAGCAGGGAAGGCCAAATGCAACTCAGGTTTGGATCATACAGTTGCCACACTGTGGCAGCTCAGCCACTGCTGCATGTGTGCTCCCCTCCACTCCTTTGTCCCCCAGAAGGGATCGCCCATGGCAGGGACATACTCAGGGGTGCCCTGAGTAGGGGAATAGCCCCCAGTGCAGTGGGCAGCAGCTCTTCTCCCTCCCCCAGGGATAGGGAAGTGGGACCTCACCCGTGCAGGCACTGAGGCTGGGTTCTGACCACAGAAGTGGTTTTTAAGGATCATCATATCCCTTCTGCCACTTCCCTCTCTAGTCCAAAGTCAGGGGTGAAGCAACTGTGGATGAAGCAACAGAGCCCTCTGGCCAAGATCTGCATGGCATGTAGGCACCTGAGCTTCACCATTTCAGCAAGAGGTTCCCAAATACCTATGGGAATCTGTGCTTAGGATATGGCATGCTGAGACAGCACCTGAAAGCACACACCTGCGCTGGGGCTACATAGCTGCTCTTGCAAGGTTGCTCACCCCTGTGCAGAGCAAGGAGCTGGCCAGGCTACAGCTCCTGGGGCCAGAAGGCCAGCATCCTGATGCCTGCAGAGCAGACCTTCACCTCCTGCTTTGGGCCTTGCAAATGGAATGCTGTGCTTACTGGGCTGTTGACTACATTTTTAATAGCTCGGCTTATTGTCCATCTTAAACCATCTCTTCTTCAATCCTTCAGTTGTGGGTTTGAAAACAGGTGCTGTCATGAAACACAAATTGGGACTTGTTTATTCCCACACCTGTTCTGCTGTTATATGCAACACTAAAGCCAGTCTCACCAAATCCATGACCACGACTTTGTGGCAGCAATGCATTGAGGCAAAACGCACAGGGATAAGGAGGAAAAGCGTGGTTTCTGTCACACAGTCTAAGCTCATGACACACGAGAGCACTTCATTACATGCTCAGGAAACATAAGATGGTCTCATCAGCTTGGGTGGACATCTGAATCTGAGATGAGACTGTATGTGAGACACAACACTCCCTGGGCACAGGCTGGTGGAAAGACAGAGGGGTGAGAGGAGAGCAAGCCTTGCAAGCCAGCAGGACAAAGTCCAGAGAATGAGTGGCTGGGATTTCCCTTGAATTTAACAGTGCTTGTACAATTTGTCATGTCAGGACAGCCTCCCATAAGTATGTGGCCTCAGCAACCTTTTACTTGCTTTTGAGGATTTATCTTTTTAATTGGGATAGCTTTCATAATGCAGCAATGGACACCCATCTCAGTTTTTATAGGGCCATTACAGCAGAAGCTGACAGAGGTGTTGAGAAACCTAATGATTTTAAAAGAGTTTTGCAAAATTTATACTTCAGGGTAGATTTTATATTTTCTGTGCTCATTTACAGTAAATAAATTTGTTATCCCTTGCCTCATTGTATTTGGTCATTGATGGGAGCTTCTTGTATCCCTCCTCTCCAGGAGGAAATTCCCAGCTGGACACAAGCAATGATAAACTGGTTTGGATAAGAAAATTGGGTGCAGAGTGTATAATTCAGCTCTGAATCATGATGTCTTAAGGGTTTAGTGAGGAAATCTAATTGACATATATGAGTGTTCAGGAGTTAAAACTATGTGATGGAGGCCATCAGGTGATTTTGCAGAGCTGCTGGCAAGAGCCAGGCTGAAGGAAATCCCCCTGATGATTTGTAGTTTTGGGGAAGGAGGACCAGAGCTGCTGAACTGCCAGGAATTTGATTTCTGGCCACAGCTGTTTATTCCATCTAGTACTGTTCCCTCTCACAAGGCAAACCCACACCTTCTGAAGAGGCTGTGACACGCACTGCTTATTTTTACCACATCACAGAAACATCTGACTTGGCTCTCCCCCTGTATTTTTAATGTTTGCCAGTTCTAACACTTCAGATACAAAACTTGCAGATCATCCTCTGCCTAGCTTTTGGTTTTCAGTTTGATTTTTCCCTAGCAATGGGACATGCCCCAAAGTATTTCTGAGGGGAGCAACTCTCATCTTAACAAACGCGAAGTCCTTGGCTCTGTATGATATATGCCCTAGTTAAAGTAAACAATAACATTCATATTTTCCCATAGGCTGCATCAGAGCACTGGTCAACCATTCAGTAAGTAGCCCATATTTCTTATTGCAGTTTATGGCCTTGAGATGGACAGGAGCTAATGCAAATGTCCTGAGCTTTTGTGAGGGACGGTGCAGGGCACATAATGGCTTTGTAGTTACAAATGCTGAGCAGATACACAGTTCACTGATCTGTTAAGCACTTTTGAGATCATGCAGCGTGTAAAAAAATACTATGTACTTGTAAATGTCAAGGGGAGTTACTGATATTTATAGAAAAGAAACTGTTTTACTATTTCCAGTTCTGTGGAGCAAATATGCTGTATACTTTAGGATTCAGCTCCATCAGCTCAGTAGTTTCCTTGTGGATCGGATTTTTAAGGTCATAAATTGATTGAGGTGACCCCAGCAATTCAGCCCCATGCCTGGGTCATTTAAAGCCCAAGGAAAGGCAAGTGACATTTAACGGTGGGAAAATGAGCAAAGCAAAGCAAAGGGAATACAGAGGTTTGTAATATGACAATAAAAAACAAGGCATGTGCATTTCATCAGTTGGATTTTATAAAGAGCTTGATCTTCCAAGCTCTCTTTTGCAAAATATGCCTGGGCGTAGGAATTTATACGTTAGCACAGAACACCAAAGAACTCACTAATAGGACTTGCCAAACACAGAATTGAGGCAAGCAAGAAAAGAAAGGATCAAGTCTGACAATAAACACACATTCTGGAAATTACAGCTCTAATTTAATGCACCACATGGAAGGCTTTGCATTTTAATTTATCAGTTTCTTTTTAATTGACCAGATTAATTATTTCCACCTTGCCATTTGGCAGGTAGGTCACTGTTCTTTTTCACAGCATTAATGAACTAATTCCGTTTTTCTCCCTGTAATTAAAAGTGCTAGTTACAGAGACCACATTTATAAATAGGCTTGGCACACTATAAAATTTACTCTTTATTAAAGAAAATATAACATATTTCCCATGTCAAAAGGGGTTTCTTTTCTTTGTATTTCTCCACCAGCAAAACCAGGACTAGAAAAAAGTCCCCTCAACCCTGTACTTTTCAATCAGTAATGAAAATAGGTAAAATAAGATTACCAGTGAACTCCTAAACATCCACAAGTCTCCCCTGGGCACACCATGCTCAAGTACAAATGTGAAAACAATTGAAGGCTCATATTATCCATGTTTTATGCTCTAATCAAGGGCTCCCAGGATCAGGTCAAAAAGCAGGACTCAGCAGGATCCCGCTGCATTAGCTGAGGCTGTCAGCTGCCCATTAGCTCAGTTGCTCGCTGTTAAGAGAGGCTTGAGAAACATCTATGCTTGTCCATTGCAACCAGTACAAGTCAGACTCACTGGGGTGGGCTGATTTGGGGGCTGCCATGCCTTCAAAAGCTCATCTGAATTCTTAACTTACCCTCTCAAATTACTTTTTGTGCTTTTCCTGTCTTTAAATGTCATAACCCAGTGAACTTACCTTAACTGCTTAATGGAACGCAGTTCAGATAGAGGCTGGATCTCACTGGTTGTACTGGCTAAAAATACACAGGATAAGATAGGAAAACTGAAGGAAGAGGAAGAAGCAGAGGCCTTTGTATAGGAGTGGGGCTGGACAGATACACAAACAATTGCCCGAAAACATTATTTTGTATTTCTAATGAATTCACTACAGTCAGGATGAAGGCTCTTTTCTGTTTTGATGTTAGGCTCTTCTGAGTAGCAAATTCAGGTATGTTCAGCATCAACACCTTCTGCCACCATTTTGATATCTTCTCATTATGTGCTGGCACTGCACATACCTGAATTTGTCCAGTCAGAGATTGGACAAAAACCTGTCTTTTTTAAAGATGCATATGATCTAGCTGCAAGGTAAAAAAAAAAAAATATATATATATCTATGCTAAGTATGTTGTGTCTACCTATTAATTCTTGTGCATGTGAGGAAACATGAATGTTTTCTTATCTAATCCCTTGCCTTTCTCTAGTGCTCAGGGTAGCTATCACAGGGGTTGAAGAGGGCGTGCAGAGTGAAGGAAAATTGTAAGGGTGGTAGAGAAATGAGAAGGGAAACCAAAGGGATAGGATAAAGTCAGGGGGTGCCAAAGAGAGTTAGAAACTAAGGTACTGGTGCTGGCCTGGGAAAATAAGTATCCCAGTCCCTGAAATTACAGCTGCCAAGAACAAATGTGGCTGACAGCCCTCATCTCTTTCTGCTCTGGTGTATGCATGTGAAGCCCAGCTGTTACAAAACACAGTTTTCTCTCTACAGATTGCATTTTTTCCCCCCACAAAGAAATAGGCAAATATTTAAACCTGCAAAACAGCCTTAGGACTCATTCTCTGTGCATCTGGGAGACTGAGATTAATTCAACAGGATTGTGAATAAAAATACAGCAACTGGTATTTCTAATTCCATTTCTCAGTGGAAAGCTTCTAGTAACAGCTAATAACTAAGTCATACTAATCAACTCAGTGACAAAACCTCTAAAGTATGTAATATAACATAGTTTCTGGTTTGTTTTTTTTTTTTAATCGAACCTACATGTTGCAATCTCCTACTCTGCAGTCATAAAACTTTATAGTCTTCTCTTTTGTCTACTGAGATTTCAGGTGTTTAACCACTGACTTCCACCCAAAGTCTGTAGTAATAATAATGCTATCCATGTGCTGCAGTAAACGAGCATTTCAGCTTGGTTGGCAGTGACGGCTTTTACATACACGGGCAAGCAGAGTAGTCTGAATTCTGCCCTCTGCCTGTGTAACTTCATTGCAACGTTCATGGCTGTCAGTGGAATTACTTCTGATTTACTTCAGTGCAACTGAGGAAAGAGTTTGACCCAGTTTGTCCATATTTATGGGAGGAAGCCTAGAGAACAGCGTCTGTTCTTGTTTAAAGTACAGGGGGAATTCCAGCATTGCTGAAGGAAAGCATGCAAGCCAAGACTGCAGCCAGCAGCACCGTTGCTATGGCACACCATCCTCAGGATGTTCCTGAAATGCCTGGAAGTTTGGTACCTTGCCCACTATACCTGTGGGACCAAGGCATGCTAAAGCATTTATGTTAAATGACTTTTCAATTCAGCTTCGACCCAGAGGCACCTCTGGAGAGACAGGGTGGAGGAGGAGGGACAGCGTATGGGAATCTGAAACAATTAAAGCTGTTCCATGCTCCCCTAGTCCATGAACTGCCTCGGATCATGTTGAAGCCAGGAAAGTTTGGTAATAAAAACACAGAGGTTCAATTAAATAAACTCTTACGGCACAGGAATGTAACAAAACTAGGGAGTCTCCTAAACTCATTACGAGTCCAGACTGGCCATAGCATTGCTGCAATGATAAAGAGTCATTACAAAAACCTGTAATTTATTTTCAGTGTCTTACCTTGATGAAGAACTGGCAAGAGATCCTTGTAGTAAGCACGGTCCCATTGCCCACGGGGAAATTGTAGCTTGCTAAAGTTCTACACTCTGGATTTCCTTTGGGTAGTAACAGAGACCAGTCACAGCACTCAGTGCTACTATGCATCATTGCAACCCCTGCTAGCACAGATCCAGTCAAAGGCCTAGGAGTACTTTCAGTCAAATAACTTGTTTGAGGGGCTTGGAACCTGATTATTAAAATTTGTTTAAGGTTAAAACTTTGTGCTCTGGCACTAGAAAATGACAGAAAAATAAACTAAGAACTGGAAATAGAGCTAGATATTTTCAAGGTAACAATGCAGAGAGAAGGAAAACAGAGCCAATCTGGAACTGCACAATTTGGGTTCAGGTCTGCAAAGCTCTGACATCTGTTTTCTTCATTCAGTCCTTGACAGGAAAGACTTAAAAAAAACTCTAGAAAAGGGCTGTGGAAATACGTACCTTGAAATCTCTGTTTAGATTTTATCACCACACTCCCAAGGTGACAAATTTCCTGAATTTTCTGGACTTACGCTTGTTCTTTTCCACCAAGAGTCTCTTGGCATTTTGAGGAGGGGAAGCCAGTGTCCTCCTTCTGCCATGTTACATTTGCATGCTCTACCTCCAAGTATCAGTTCTTACTGTTCACTAACACCAGAAATGTGCAAAATGAGGGCTTGAAAGGATCAAAATAAAACTCTTCCATGTGGATGCACATACTCCAGCGTGGCTTCTCCCCACTCTGTTAGTCCCTGCTGACTTCTTGGACACCAGTGAAGCTCAGCCAAAGCCAGCAGCACACCACCATCACTGCAGACTCAGGCAACCCCACCTGAATTCTTACACACCTTCATGACTGAGCCAATCCTGGACAACTACAAAATCCACCCACAGATTTTCCCTCCAAAATAGTTTCTCCTGACACTAGTTATCCACTCCTCAGGTGTCACCACTCACATTTCATTCCAGAGTTGTGGCCAGGTGGAGTCACCAAGCCTGGTGACAAAACAGAAATGCCTACTCCAGAGCAGTAAGGCCTGTGTGTCCCAAATATCACTGAGTCTTCATGCTGCTAGCTACATGACTGGAAACAGCCTCTGCTGCACTGAGCTTACCAAGGGATGCACGTAAAGGGAGAAGGGACAGTGCACAAGGCACCTGCTGAGAAAACACTTCTTTTGATCCCAGGGCAGCCAGGAGCCAGAGAGGCAGCTGTCCGTGGGTGCCCGAGGTCAGTACAGACTCATAGAGTGTTAGTGTAGCATCTTTGCCTGGTAATATCAAACTCCGTAATATTGTTTCAGGAAGTTATGGGTGCAAATTTTCAGATGCCCAGTTGTTTTGATTTAGAGGGAGTTTATTTCAATGCAATCCCAATCCAGAGAAAAAAATTAATTGAGGTGTAAGAGTAATGCAGAAGGAGATGTAAAAGACACATTTGGCTTTTTCCTGGAGCATTATCGCTTACAGTCTAGTAGTAAGAAAATTTAAAAGCACCAATGGAAAATAAAAACAAGTCAGTGCACATCACATTTCTGTTGTTTCCAGATCTTCTGATCCCAATTAGTCTGCCTGCAAAACGATGGAGACCTCTTATGATTTTATTCATGAGAGCCATCCTCACATCTGACTTGCTGTGCCCCCCTAAAAGCACACTATGGTTTGGGTGGGCTGCAGGTAATTAGTGTCAGGATCCCTGCAGACAGGCTTAAAGTTGCTCCTGCCAGCTCAGGGTTTTTCATAGAATTTCCTATTCCAAGGCCTTCCAGTTCTCCTCAGACCAATAGTCAGGGTGCAGCTCTTACAGAGGAATAAGGATTTTGGTTACATAGGTTTTGTTCTGCTCCCAGTGTATCGGGAGAACCTGCACCTTTTCATCCATTGTGTAGTAGCATCCAGGTACAAGCGAGATCTGAAACCCAACCCAACTCTGTCTGAGGAGTTAGGCAAGAAACACTGAGCTACTTCAAGTCCCACACCAGGTGCTGGGGATGAGGATCTGTTTGTGCCTACTGCCAAGGCTGTCAGAAATTTCCTTTTTTGTTGTTTTTTTTTTTTTTTCCCTTCACCCCCTCGGGCAGTTTCCCATCAGATTCATTTGTCCAAGCATTGGGCCAGGCTGGAGCTGAGGGAAGAAGTGATCAGGAGGAGGTCAGGGAGGACCAGGCCTTTGTGTCTAAGGCCACACTGTAACTCTGCATCGAGGGGAGCAGCTCATCACATCAACAAACGCCACAGAAAAGAAACTTTATGCTTAAGTGCAGTAGATACTAAAAAAACTTTAAAGCAAGGAAATTAAAATCTTTAGACTCAGCATGGAGGCTGTTTAAGAAACTTGTGTGTAATCATGGAAAGCACAAAAAGAGGTGTTCTTTAGGGAGAGGAGGCAGGAAAGTATGGGGGAAAGCAATAAAATGGTTAAATTGCAAGATATTGTTCAAGCCAAACAGGTGCCTTTCAAGACAAAAATAAAAAAAAGAAAACCCAAAGACTCAACTTCAGCCCAACTGAAGCCAATAGAAAGGGAATATGAACTAGAACTAGAACAAATAAAATGTTGGGGCATGAAAGTTTGGAAGGCTGAGAGTGCTTATGAACAACCAATAATGAAAGACATAAAAATAAATAACTAGAAATTCTTTTAGCAAATCAGCTGGTTTACCAGGGATTAGAAGCAGCATTTTGTAGTAAAGAGGCAGCAGATTTGCTACACAGTTTCTTTGCATCAGGGAGAATTTCAGAAACACCTACTGCAGCTGCAGCCTTACACATTGCTAAGATGAGAAGCTGTCAAAAGAGGGTTAATGAAACAGTCTGAAACACTAAACCACATGGGTGAGGGCAGAGAGGCAAGGATTTATAAAACTCTGCTCTGGCACAAAAGGCTGGGGTCCTTTCCCTGGGGTTGTTAGTGCTGCCATAATAAGTATGAACACATTTACTGGCGTGAACTGGAAAGGGTTGACTGATGGTAACAGGGCAAGATGATTCATATTAGCACTCTCTCAACAACACTTCTATCCAGGAGAGAATAATTGCCATCCAGTATTGCTTTGGTGGTCCAGAAGCACACAAGCCTCCTTTCAAGAGTAAAGAATAGGGCGCATCAATGGGCAATCCACACACTAAAAATCAACTAAAAAAAAGTCTCCAGAATGGCATTGTAAGTAGTGCATCATAACACCACTCACCTTACTTCTCACCTACTTCAGATAACAAATCAATACCTGATCTCAACATCCAGTCTGGTAAAGAAACCTGGTTACAAGACATCTTGCATTTTTGCTTTTCCTAATTCTCTGTATAGATCTGGTAACAGTAGGTTATTTGTAAATTCTTGTCAGTGTGAGCTTGGCCACTTCATTGATCATACTGTGCAATGCATCTTCTGTATCTCCTAGATGGTCTAGAAATAAAACTAATCACTTATTAGCAAAAAAAGCAATATGAATTCATAGATGACCAAAATCCTGCCAGACACAGGCAGCCGGGCATACTTTATATCCATTGTCGCTCTAATTTCAAATAAGGCGAAATGAAGAAAAGGTGAAACAGACACAGAACATTTGGTCTGCATATCTGAAGAAAATAAGGTTTTCTGTGTAATAACTTACGGTCCTCATACTTGCAGCATTTGGATTGAGGTGGCCACAAGGTGTGATTCAATTTGGTTTTTAATTCCGTTTGCTATACTGTAAATGCAGACAGGTCTCTGCTACAGGTCCCTGTAAAAATCAGAGGCTGGCGTGGGTAGGCAGATGTGGGTAAAACATTCCCCTAGGATCTATAAATGTGGGGACTGGATTCAAAAACTACTAAACAAGAAAGCCATCAAAAAGAAGTGAGGGGGCGGGAAGAGAGAGAAAAAAACCTATCCCTTAAAATGACGTAAATATTTAAGAGTAGACAGCTTGTAACTTCTATTCAGTTTCATTGAAATTGAAGGTCCAAAAAAATCTTGGTGGTGGAAAGCACAACTGGACCCACACACATTCAGCCCTGAAAAGGAGGGTTCAGCTGTAGGCCAACAGCTTCCTTCCTTGCCACCTGACCCAGTGATAAAAGCAGGGAAGACCAAGCAGAGGGGGATTTTTAAAATTAATTGTTTTAATAACTTCATCTATTCAAGTACTCCAAGATTTTGAAGATATGCCAGGCAGAAGAGGAGGCTTGAAAAGGGTCCCATGAATTGCAAATACCATGACCAGGTTTAAAGTCATGGCTCAAATCAGAGGAGATGGGAGAGGACTCTGTAGGATTTTCCCATTTGGATAATTTGTCTGAGAAGAGCCAAAAGAGAAATAAATCCCTCTGGGCTTGGAATTAACCCAAATGTTAAAGGATTTTCCCTTATGTTGAAGTTCAATAAGAATATTATCTTTAGCAGTAGGATGCTTTACATGTAGGCCACACCAGATAGGGTGTAAATCCAGCACTCAGGCTGTAAATTGCCTCAAACTGATCACTCTGGGAAATCAAACTACGGAGCCAGGTATGGGACCAAAGGTGACAGGAGTCCTCAACTTTACTGTCACTCTGGGTAGAGATTACAGCTCAACAGCAAATCCCACACAGTCTGTGCTCCGAAATAATTCATGAACAATATGAGAAAAGAGGTTTATCTTGTGCTTCTAGTCCATTCTGGAGTTATTCTGGCTCGTTTATTTCATATAAAAATTCTGAATTAAATAAAAAAAAAAACAACCAGAGGTAAGTTACACCTTTGCAGCCTTTGAGCTCTAAATAAGTTGCCTCCAGGTGGGTTTTGATTATCTCCAGATAAGGAGACATCTACCAAAGGGCACTGTCATAGCAAAACTGGCTTGAAGATCAACTGTTGCAACTGTATTTACATTTAGAGTTGCATTAAGATGTCAACAGCATCACTTAATTCCTGCCTGACTGCCCTTATAGCTGGTAACTGAAGTCAACCACAGTTTAAAATTTGATGCCAGAATGCAGCAAGCTGAAGGAAACTGCTTATTAGTCAGTCTCTGCTCATGTTGTTTAAACTGAGACAGAGCAGTTGTACAATACGCAGATGGAAACTAAAAAATTCCTGAGGCAGCATGTGAAATTTTAGCATGCTGCTACTTCTGAAATACATAAGCATCAAACACTGAATTCAACTGGCATAGCCTTTTGGGGAAGCAGTTATAAATAGCACAAGAAAATGTTTCTGAAAGACCAGTCCTTCTGATTTGCAAGCTAGCTGGCCAAAAATATCACCATGGAAGGGAGGGCCAAAAGGGGTAATGGAGAATTCATTACTTAACAATGGATCACTCCAAATCATAGCGCTCTGTCATTCCAGTTCTCCCTTGAAGAAACTGCCATTTCTGGTACATCCAACTTCACACTGCTGTTCGCAAGCCTGACATTCTCAGCAGAAATTGCTGCTACTCAAGATACACATATTACTGAGAGGAAAACGACCTACCTTACAGTGAGACTTCATGAAAAATGTTAACTGTGAATCCTGCTGATTTGTTGAGCAATGCTTTATTATCATCAGCTAATCAAATTCAGCAAAGTCTTCTGTATTAGAATAAGCCAAATCATTGCAATCATATTTCAAACACACACAATGTGTTTATACCTCTCATGAGACACACTGTCCACTCCATTAAAAATAACAACCTTTGTAGTTATGCATGCTAAAGTATCAGTAATCAAATCTCATGCTTCATGGTGTAAGATGATCACTAGAAATGTCAGGAAGAAATTATTTCCTAAGAGATGGCACAACAAGATGTGTTTGTTGCCTTTGAATCATCACATGTTGTCAGTAACAGCATACTCATGTGTTAGATCATCGATCCAACAATTTGTTATAGCAAATTCTATCTTCTGATGTTCAGCAAATCAGTCACTCCAAGACCAGCAAAATATAAATCTGCTTTCACTGTAAAGTAAGCAGCACTAAATTTTGAGATGGTGAGAAATGCAAGGCTACCTTCCATGCAAGTTTTAAAATACTTCTAGAACTGGCTAAATCAAATCTCCAGATTTAAAAATCTTCTCAGTTTTCAGGCATCAAGATTTGGTTCTGAAATGTGCTACTTGGTGCCAATCTCTCTCAGTATACTATTAACTTTCTGTGACAGTCTCGATGGCTGAATTAATTTCCCTTTGTCCCCTGCTTTTCTGATGATTCCTAGGGAAATTAAATGTAGCAGAACTGTCACTCCCATACCAGACTAACACTATATAACAGCTGGAATTAGGTGGGGGAGGATTGCTGACCCAGTGGTGCACTTCTTCACACTCCACATTAGCTTCGTTTGCCACTGATGAGCTTTTGGTAACTACAGGAGTCAAGAGACAATCTGTAGCTGATAGGATCCTTCCCAATAGATGGAAGTATCAATAACAAAGATGCATGATTTTGTTGCTGTAATACAGATGTTATTATTCCTCTTGTAAGTCTGATATTTTAAATTCATCAATGAGTATTTCTAGAAGAGAATCAGAGCATTTGCTCTTTGGTAGATCTATCCCAGAAGTCTAGAAATTACCCTTACAAAACTGTCAGATTTCTTAAATTTGAAACACATTGTTAATTCCTGGAAGTGCCTTCAGAAGCAGTGTTTTATTATCATCCTGGCACTTCTTGCTCACACTGGATGCTTTTCAAAACCACCTTGGCACCAGAGTTCTGGCCTAGCTGTAGCTTCACATCACCTGGCATCAGTAGCCTGGAAACAGTCCTTTGAGATAAATTACTACGGCACCAAATAGTGGCATAAAACTGGACAATAAAATGTTTTCCTTTCAAGAAATAACTCTGATGCTGTGAAGCTTTGCTGTCCTCTCCTGCCAGCTCCCCAGAAGCTGTCCATGCACAGTCTACTCATGGCAGGCACCCTTGCAGAGCCTGAAAACTCAACTGCCCTGCAAAAAAAGTGCTCAAATATTACTGCAGCAGCATGGCTCCATGTGGCTCCTCCTCTCTCACAGACTTATGTAAGGTAGAACGTACCTGTGGCTTGGTTTTTGGAAGATCCATGAAAAGGCTTCCAGTCCAGCATTTCTCTTCCAGCTCACTGCCAGTAGGCACTTCACTGCCAGAACATCGCGCCCGCCTCCACACCCAGCACTTGGCTCATGTCATCCCCCACCCCCTGCACCAAGGGAAAGTCCTCTTAACATTTCCAGTTTCCTACCCTACTTTGGGTTGTGGGCAAGAAGCTCTTGCTCATGTGTACTAAGCTCTCTTGTCTGCAGTTTCACATTCTTTGGCACAACTAAAAAAACAAAAATCATAGGTTTGGTATCATAAGGAAATAAGCAGACATAACCCAGGCTAAAGTCCATGAAGACAAAGAGCCCAGACAAATATAAGAGGGTTTGTCTCTGCTGAAACACCACTATTCTCAGTTCTTAGCTGTGTTTCTCTGGGCTAGCTGAAAAGGCAGTTCTGCCTGCCCTGCCAGCATTGAGGCTGAAGCCCGGTGTGCAGCTCCGCACACCCACCCACACTGGCGTATGGTCCATACAGCTGCTGCTGGCTACCAGGGCCAGGGTCTGGCAAAGATTATCTATAACTGCAGAGCCTTTCTGTCAGCCCACCCACGCTGGCCAGAGCTGGCAATTACATTGTTTATACAAAATACCTTTTGATTAATGGTTAGAGAAATAAAAGCTGTAGCATATGTTGCTCTCCATATAAAATCATAAGTCTGTCAGGCTTACGGTGCATCTGGCCAGGAAGGGGGGGACAAAGATTTATTCTTCCTGTTATACCCTGTACCCCCCGCGTTTAAGTCTGAGCTCCCTCCATCATTTCACCTATTACATTCTCAACCAATTTGGCAAAGAAATCTAGGCATGGCCTCTGTAGCAAATCCCACCAAGGTGTCAGAAAACATGAAGAAGGTGGGATGTTTTCATGCTGACAGACCAAGTGGTAAATCTTCAGTACAGCAGCACAGCTGGGACACCTGCCGGCAGTGGCTGATGCGGATCCCCGGAAAGGCATTGATTTCACTTATGCTTAGGGAAACTGAGGAAGTGGTTTCCTTGCTCAAAGAGGTTTATGAAATTCCTGCTTTATGTATGGGCCTCTGAACACTTGGTGCACACAAGCATTGAAAGGCATTGTTGCCATCTCTGCTTCATGGGGCTCTGTCATGCCAGTTGTACTGGCAGCCAAAATCACACACCAACACCTGGCGTTCACTCACACTGACCTGTCAGCTCTGTCTGCCTGGAGAAAACAGACAGCAGTCCTCACCTCACTGTGTCCTGAGGTTCAGCCACCACTGCTGAACCCACACCTCAGAGGGGGACCTGGCACTGCCCACTCATTCAAACAGTCTTGGCCATTTTATTTTCAAGTCCCCTTTGAAGAGGTCGTGAGTTAGTAGTTCCAAGAGTACATCCAAATCAATATTTTCTAACTGCATTTGATTACTTGTGAGATACAAACCGCAGTGCTGGACACGTGACAGCACAACAAACCAACACTTGCCCTAGGACCTGGGGGAGAGGGTGAAATCACAGGTCCCAGCCCACCTATGTAAATCCAGTGAGATGGTTTTGTGTGCTCCCTTCTTTCAAGGGAAGGGACAAGCAGCACTCCCAGGGAGGCACAGCCAGTTACCACACCAACCCTAACAGACCAGCTCGAGGAAGAAATAGGGTCAGCTGCATGGGGGAGTGTCAGATCTGGGGAGAGATGACCATAAGTCTTCTTTTCCCCAGGTGAGACAGCTATGACAAAAGGGGAGGGCTCAGTGCAGGGAAGAGTGCAGGACCCAGGAGAGAAAGCTCAGTGCTTTGTCATTACTCACACCTTTTTCATGCACCTCTTTGCTGTGAATAGACTTATAACAATTTCTATGGCATCCTCAGAAGATGAGGATACTAAAGATACTTCTCTCTGAAAAGAGTCTTGCATGCCAAAAAGTTCTGTTTCCCACCTCCCCCACACTCCATCCTCAAACAAATCAAGGGGGTCTAATAAAAGATATTATCTCTCTCTGCAAATTTTATCTCAGTTATAAAAAAGACATCGGGCCAGATTCTCAGCTGGCATATATTTTGGGTCTCTGAATCGAAGCTCAGGAGAATTGCACTGATCTGGCCTTTTGTCTATAATGCAGATTAATAGAGGGATGGGGTTCTAAAACAGTATCTGCAGGCAGACCACAATTTCAGGCACTTCCTTGCCAGTTCCTTGTGCCGGGGGCCATAGATCACAGAAAGTTACAATGCAGATCAGAACAAAGTGCAAATGTATGGACACCCCAAGTATGTTAATTTTTGAGCAAATCCTTACAATGACTAGAAGAAGCCCAAGAAGGAAAAAAAAGAAAGAGTACAATCTACTGGCATTAACAATTGAAATGCACAATAAAGTTAGGATCAGAACGATTCTGCCCATTTCCTAACGGAACACAACATTTATCAGCAAATCACTGGCAATGCTGCTTCAAGACTCTACAAGGCTGCATTTCTGCACGGAAGAAGTCCCACTAAACTTCTCAGCCTGGCAGAGCAGAAAAGCCAGCAAAAACAATGGGACAGGGGTAAAACCAAACAACAAATGAACACATATTCAAGCTGTAGCATAGAGAGAATGAAGCAAAGCCCCAAAGCAAGCCCTAACATGCTCCAGGGCACAAGATTGCTCTGCCAGGGCCCATTAATGCTGTGTAATTGTAACCCAGCACCCACAGAAAGAACTATGGTTTTATATAAAACAACATGAAAACCTATCTAAGCTCAGCAAACCACCAAAAGGTAAATCAGAATAGCTAATAGAACGCAATTATTTTTTAAAAAGGAATGTAATATGAAGCAAGGAAAGCATCCCAAAATTTTGGAATGGTCAATCTGGAAAAACTCATGGATAGTCCTTGACTAAGAGCCACTTATTATTACAGCTGCACAACTTGGACCTGTGCTTTTGTGTGGGAAGGGAAATACCCCACGACAAGAAATCTCCTCTTGGGGGCTGTGTGCCTTGTTGGCAGTGCGACCACAGTGTGGGAGAGACCAGGAGAGCAAACCTAGAAATGACTGAAGGACTCCTCAGCACAGGTGACATCCTCTGTCACTAGGGTCGGGGGAACACAACAGGCTAGTTCTTGTTTCCAGCTGAAGCCTTTCCCCAGCTTTTTTCTATCATCATCCCTTCTAATGTGGCAGCCTTGCATTGAGTGGTTGCACCTCTAATTCTTCCCTCAGCCAGTGATTAAAGATGGCCCTGAACCGCATTGTTTGTACAAAGACTCTGAATGTCTTGGACTTTGGGATCTTTGGAGCAGATCCTTTGGCTAAGTCTATGAGAGAGATAAAGATACCTGTCAAAAGGGGAGCCAGGGAATTTCTGTTTATAGCAAACTGCCCTGTGTGGGCTCAATTCACATCAGAGTTTGTCAGGGACAGTTCATTACTTACAACTGGGCTAGGGGCCCACCAAGCATCTGAGGAGCTGCTGGCCTTTAGTAAGGCCATTAAAACCAAAAAGCAGTAATAAATACCATTGTTATGCCTCCAGAAAGCCCAAAGGTTAAATGAACTGGGAATCTTCCTCTCTGACTAGAGTTCCTCCTGGTCACAACAGCCTCTGTAACAGAACTGACTGAAGAAGCTTGCCAGCCACAACTGGTACTTTTCTAGGGTACACTGGCATAAGCAGCGATCAGGTTGCTCAGTTTTTCCTATGAGATGTTATGATTGATATATAATAGGCAAGTAATGGGAAAACAAAGATAAGGACTTTGAAAGGCATTTATTTAAAAAACCCAAACACACAACAAAATCAAACAAAACAG
This sequence comes from Gymnorhina tibicen, assembly GCA_013399875.1. NCBI lineage: Eukaryota > Metazoa > Chordata > Aves > Passeriformes > Artamidae > Gymnorhina > Gymnorhina tibicen. The sequence continues at coordinate 440,060 of VXAZ01000242.1, forward strand.
CTTGCTAATTGTCTTTAAAACTTTTGTGTTAATATTAAGCACCTTAAACACATTTCAGAAAACTGAAATATCATTGGACTAATCTTTGACTGCTGCATGGTGGCAATAGCAAATGCTTTTCAAGACCAGAGAAGTCCATCAACTCTAAGTAAATACTCCATTATCCAGTTGTTGTTCAACATCTTTCCTCTTAGCAATCAAACCTGTACCACCTGGCTTTAAGCAGGACTAAACTTTCTCTGAAGTCATAATATTTGAGCTTGAGTTAAATAAAGATTTACTGTATTTTCAGACTGCTTTTGGCCAGCACTGGAGAAGACAGAGGGGAGAGACTCACTCATCCATCATGTCATTCCAGAATGGCTGGTAAGAGACAGCTGCAGCTTTATCAGTCAGGGAATGCTTAGCTCCAGTGCTAGGGAATGGGCTTGCTTGCTCTGCCAGTGAGCCTTGAGACAGCTTTTCCTGTAGCTCCAATTGATAAAAAAGTTGGAGTTTTTCTAAAAGCAGCTCAGGAAGCAATCAGGCCAAACCACACAGTCATGTAGCACTTGCAGGAAAGGGCATACCTGAAAAAGAGACCAGAAATATCCACCTAAGTCCAGGGTGGGGAATTAGAAAATAGATAAATGCATGTAAAGGAGGGGGAGGACTGAGAGGTTCACATGCCACCCTGAACCCCCACTGTATGGACCCATAGGAGAGCCCACCAGGCAGGACTCCACTCCAGACACTGCTCAATGCATTGGTTTAAAGTGTGCTGGTGTATGTTGTTGTGATTCTGGTGTATATCATTTGTTTCTTTGTTTTTAAGGAAAGAAAAGAGGTTAAAAATTAAGTAGCAGTAAGATGTAAGAATTGCCAGTCTTTTCACAATAGATTTGTATCACATAACAGAGCTCACACCTTTTATTCTTGCTGAGCTTTGGTCAGCACTCTTCTCTGAAAGCAGTCATTTTGCATAGCAGTTAATCTCCATCACACTCATGGCTGCTTAGATATTTTCAAATCTGATTTTAAAAAGAATAAAATCCAGCTACAGATCTCCCATGGGTAGAAATATGTTAGGCAATTTTTTACACATTGTTTTACAAGCTAGTTTGCAGGTCTGAATTAAAATGGAAAAAAGAAAAAAAGGAGGGGGAAAAAATTATCCACCTCAGAAATGTGTTTTCATTGTGGAGATATCCATGAGGTACATTTTGATTCCACAGTTTCCTAGTTTCAGAGCTACCAATCTGTTTTTTAGCAGGGGATGCAAATCACAGCAGAAGTGCAGCTCTGTGCCAAAAGTACTTCCCGTCTAAGAAACACGTACACAACCCAAACTGGTTGTGTCTGGCAGCATGGACTTTGTCCAGAGAAAGGCAGCAAAGCTGGTGAAGGATGTGGAGCACAAGTCCTGTGAGGAGCAGCAGAGGGAGTTGGGGTTCCTTAGCCTGGAGGAGGCACAGGGATGACCTTACCACTCTACAACTCCCCCGAACGAGACTGTAGCCAAGCGGGGGTCAAGCTCTTCTCCCAGGCAAACAGCAACAGAACAAGAGGACATAGGCTTCAGCTGTGGGAGGTTTATGCTGGACATTGAGAAGAAATTCTTCACAGAAAGGGTGGTTAGATACTGGAATGGACTACCTGGGAAGGTGGGGGAGTCATCATCGCTGGAGGCGTTTAAGAAAAACTGAATGTGGCACTCAGTGCCATGGTGATGTTTGGTCATAGGTTGGACTCCATCTCAGAGGTGTTTTCCAACCTAATTGATTCAGTAATTCTGTAATATTGTGCTAGGCCGAGGGTTTGCTGATGTCCCCCAATCTTCCTAGACATTTATACTTCCTGGGCAAACACTTTGAATACTTGAACACTTCAATGTCCCTGTGCTCATTACGGCATTCGGCTCCATTCAGCTGTGTTCACATGCTGACTTTGTGAGTGCCCCATCTCCCTGCAGACCTTACCCTAACAGCCACTGCCATCTCAGATGCATCGCTAAAAACATAACTGCACAGTCCAAAATAGCCTCATTTCAAGATTAGTCAGATTTCCAAACTGCATATTCCAGTCCAAAATCTTACCCAGTGTACATTTGTACCATTTTTCTTCAGCTATCTCAAGGGATTTACCAAATGCATACTGAAATTTCTTGGTCTTATAAGAGAATCAAGTATATGTCACACTTAGATATCAATATATTTAAATCAGATTTGGTAAGCTTAAATTTGACATAATTGCCTTTCCTTCTTTTTTTTTTTTTCATATGGTAAGACCATTGGCATCTGTCTTAGCTTTTAATCTGTTTAAAACTTTATTGGCATAGTCATATGAGGTAAGTAAATATTTTTTTCATGAGCCTATAAAACATTATTAGTTTATTTTTTCATCATGTCAGGTTGGATAAGTCTCTCACAGTGCCTGTACATCTTCATGAGGATTTTATTATTTATTTTGATTTAGACTAAACTAAAATGAAGACCTGTGCCAAAGCCCTGAGCTTTTTTGACAGTCTTTAAAATATACACTAATAAAATTGAATTAACAGGCTCCCTCAGTGATTTCCAGATGGCAATACACTGGTAACAGCAGAGAAACCACAAGAGCTTTAGCCCCCTCTGTTCTGCCCCAGCATTGCAGCAGACAAATCCTTTGCATCTCTCCCAATTCCGAAGTACAAGGGCCAGAAGGCAGTGGCAATGGGGCAAGTAAGAATGGGATCCAGTCATCAAAATAATAACCCTGCCCATTTCCAAATGTTAGAGGGGAACATGAGCTTTGTAGGCTGGTGCTGGACTTCGCAATTTTTGAGAAACAATAGCTCCAGAACAGATGATTTAGCATTTTATCCACACAGAGAATTAATACAGATTATCTTCAGTAATGCATCGATTGTGTTGTAATTCATTTTCTAGTTTACTTATACAGAGTTAGTGTCTCTGTGTAAACTACCTTGATGTGAATTAAGAACACCATAAAGTACACAGTTGACCCCAGACCTGAGGGGAGAAGAGTCTACATAGGTTTATTTTTCACCTGAAGAATCCTGAGTGCTCCAGAGTAGACAATTCTGATTCGGGACACTTCATTATAAATGTCATCTTTTGTCCAGTTGAAATAACCGAAACTATTTCTCTCCAGCTTTATAAACTGGTCAAAACAGGTAAATTGCTTTCTTTGAATTTATTCAATGCTAAAAGAACCAACTACAGAGGAAAATGTAGTCCTGCATAGAAACATCTGCATGACTTTGCCTTTGTACACCCAGTCAATGTTCCTGTCATCCAAAGAAGAATGATATAACCTACATAAGAAACTCAGAAGAGTGCAGTGTTATATCCACACTGAGCAAACCTTATCTGAGACCTTAAAATGCATTGCTCCTGCAGTCTTTGCTAGCCAACTCTTTATAGGAATAGGGCAACACTCAATTGCAGGTAAGTGAAAAATTGATTTTTGTGCTTGAAAGCAACCGTTGTACTTATGAAAGAGGTGACTAACCTTGCCAGCCCCCTGTGGATGGCACCACTCTAGATGCAGAGTAGCCTTTTAGACTGATTGTAATGTGTGGGCTTCATCCATTACAATTAGTGTGTCCTCAAAAACAATGGTAATTGTTAGGGCTTGGTACTTGCAGGGACTTGGTAGTTGCAGGACTGAGCCCACAGTCCTACAAATGAGGTGGAGACAGAGGATAAGCAAATTAAGCAGAGTTAAACACTTTTTCTGAAGTAATTTCTCTCTTCCACCCAAATGATTCCTTCTTTTTGTATCCATGGCAAACACAACATCCTTTTTGGGTAGGAGATGCATCCTGCCCACTTACACACCTGCTCCTCCCTGTCCTGAACCTTCCTCACAGAACACACTGGAAAATGCTCTTTTAAAGGAATTACAGTTTCTTCAATGTGAAGATAATACATTCAGAAGAATCCAGAAAGGAAATGAGGGTTCTCCCTCCTTACCCCAGCAGATCCTGAAGCAAGAGGGAAGACTTCACCTTCAGTGAAGTTAAGCAATACACATCGATGATATCATCAGGTAAAGAAATTCAATAGAATCCAAATCACTCCTGCTAAAATTGCTGTTGAAGTACAGAGAAACTGTGCTCTGGACACTATCATTATTTAACTAAGGAGATTTGATTAACTAATAGTTAAACAGCCCCAGTGCCAGCAGACAGCATCCTTGCCCCTGCAGTTGTCCCTTTTCTCCTCTTGCCCCTGTGCCACGTGCAGAACACCTGGAGGGGGCTGAGGCACCACAGATCTGCAGGACAGAGGTGGAGAGTCCACAGCTGAGGCAGCTGCCTGCTCTTGAGGGCTGGGGAGGACTGGGAGGTGTGGGACACTCAGCTCAAGGCTTCCTTCCCTGTGGTAAAATAAGGAGACTGCTGGGCTACCCTACATTGCACTGGTGCCAGGTGGTGGCAGACCAAGGAGCTGTAACGAGCTCTCTGTGGTTTCCCCTTTCCCCTGTATTTCCCCTCCTTTCTCCATGGCATCCCAAAAGTGAAAGTCATCAAACGCACAAGCCACCATCACAGTTGGAAAAACACTGGTATGCAACTTCAGTAAATATAACTCAGTTGTACCAATAAAATTGAAAACAGAGAAATGACATAAAAAGAATGTACATTATTTTAAATTGCAATTTTTATATGTTCACTTTTATTGCCTCACTCTTTAAAATAAATCCAAGACCTGATTTACTTTAATAAAAGTTTAATTTCACATCTTGCTTTCAGTTCTGTACTCTTAATTTATTCTATGGCCAGCCTTCTGACAAGAAAAGAGCTAGAGCAGCTGGGGAGTTTTACAGGCAGGTTATACTCAAGTCACTGTAATACAGTGGTTAAAAGCAAATTCAATTGTAGCTTCCACTATCAAGGAATGTTTTTTGTCTTTCATTTTTTCATGTGTATTGTTTTGAAATAGAAATGGAGCCATTTTTCACACCTGAAACTGTTAAACAAATGTATCGACATTTCACAGTCACATTTCAAAGTCAACAGCAGTGGCAGACAAGAGGCCAAACCCAGAGTACATAATACACAAGTGACCCACAGCAGCTTTCAGGAGCCTCAGCATACCAAGCAAAATTTGAATTATGCTTCTTTTAACTGAAAATTGCCAAGTGATTTCAGAGCACAAAGGCAAATATCAATTACTCGCCTTGCTCCACAGCTGAGCAGTTGCTGACCTCAAGCTCATTCAACACAAATTAGCAAAGCCAGGTTGGATACGTGGGCTGGCTGCTTATAAACAAGGGCAGAACATGACTTGCAGAATGATCATCAGAAGTAACTAATACAACAGCACAGAAGTGAAATTGCCTCTTTAAGCCGTTGGAGACTCACAGGTCTCCTATTTAAATGCTGCCTCAACACAACTGAGACACAAGCAAAGGCCAAGAGATGCCCACAGACACACCTTGGGGGAGACTGGACTCCACACAGCCATGCTCAGGGCTCCCCATTTCCCCAGGGAGCACCTGGCTCTCCCAGGCCTGGAACAAGAGTTTCCCCCAGGTCCCCTCTGAGGGGGCACCTCACGCAGCTTCGTCTTGGCCCAGGGAAGGGAGCCCTTGCTACTCTGCCATCACCTCCGAGCCTCTACAGGGCCTCCTCAGGGCAACCTGTCCAGCCGAGAGCAGCCCCACTCGGACCTCCATCCCCGACCCGCACTAGCCATCGCCTCCAAGCCCCCGTGCTACTATCAATACGCAGCCATAGAGGCAAAAAAATCACCAGCATCCTCATAAGCATGTGCTCTTACCTGGCGGAAGAGTGTCCGGCCGGCCCTGCTCGCTCGGGCCGGCAGCGCTGCTCCGTGGAGAGCCGCGGCTCCGGAGGCCGCAGCCGCCCCTCACAGCCCAGAGCGGGCACAGCGCCCGCGGCTCAGGGGAGGAATCGCCCCCGGGCGGGCACAAGGACACAGCTGAGGCCTGTTATTGGCAGTGGGGATGGGGACACATCGGTGGGAAAGGGCCAAACAGCCTTTCAAACGGCAGCCCTCAGGCAGCGATTTTTGACCTTTTCCTCCTTTGTTTAACCATCCCCTCCCCAGAGGAAAGAGCTGTTCCTCAGGGGCTGCCAGGATGGGGCAGGGGGGTGCATGTGGCAACACGTGCCATGACCAAGGCAGGTGGGATTTGCTCAGGCAGGGCTGGAAATCATGTGAAGGACAAAGCTGCCTCTCTCAGGACCAGAATACACACAGCCAGAGCAAGTAAAGTATATTTGGAATAAAATGGCAGGAGTTTGCAGATGCAGAAAATGAAAACAGCCCTTGTGAGGCAGCTAAGCTCTCCATATGTCAAACACCCACACAGCCCAGCCTGGCAGAAGATCAGCAAACCTCTGCTCTCACAACTTGTGACTCCCCAGTCACCTTCCTGGGAAGTCGGCACACACAAACATGCTGTTTCTGAAGAGCTTTTAAGCAAGAAATCAGCAAATCCCATCCTTAAGTCTCACAGTAGAAGCATGACATCACGCTTATGACGTGAGATGCCAAGAGTCAACATGGAACATGCGGGGCTGCACACAGGGGGTAAGAGATGCAAACACAACTGCTTCTAGACACTAGTCCCTATGTTTATAAACCCGCTCAGCTCCCTCTCAGGGAATCTGCATTTAACTCCAGTGGTGGGTGCTTGTGCTCTGGCTGCTGAAGGTCTTGCTCATTGCTACAGTGTCCCTGCAATTGCTAACTCATCACTAATGTGGCATTCACAAGGTTCCCTACCCAGCCACGCACAGCTGGTTTAACTTTGCTCTGACTGGTCTACAGCTGTAGCATATCAGCACGTGGTTTTAAGCAAAAGAAAACTAAAGTGACCCTATTGCTCTCCTTTCCTCCTTTTTTTGGAAGGGACAATAAGCCTATGCTTTCTGCAACAGCAACAAGGATAATTTTGGTTTTAGTAATGTAAATCATGCAGTGACAGAGGTGAAAAGGAAGGACCCAAAGCGCTGTAGCATGGCTGAGCAGGCAGCCCACAAAGGCTCAGCTGTAAACACCTACTCGAGCCCAGATATGCACAGGAGTCTTACATGAGCTACTGAAAAGAACAGGAAATAACATTATGTTTTATTCGTGTCTGCAGAGCAGCACACAGCTCTACAAACGAAGAGATAGTGATTTCCTCTCATCAGCCTTAAAAAAGTACTAAATTGTAACCAAGGCAGCAGATTTGTTTCCATCTGAAATTTATCATTTCTCTGTAGCAACCAGGTCCCTTCTGCCTGGCTGTTGGTGCCAGATGTTCATTTCACTGTAATTTAGCCATATACACAAGACACTGGCTTGCACTGCCCTTGCTCTGTTTTCCTCATTAGCAATTCTCTTTGCTTCCCGGTCATGATTTCGTTAGCAGTAAGTCATGCAACAGCCAGGTGAAGTTGTACAAAGAAGTTTTTATTAAGCGTGCTGGTGGGCTGTGCTGTCTGCTGAAGCTTTGCAGAGGGAAAGCCTCTGTGTTCCAGGGGGTGATGCTAAACCTCTGCACTGCACAGGAGAAAGGACCTTGAGAGCCTTTCTCCGCCGTCCCTTGGGTAGCTGTCACTCATCTCCTCCGTCTAAAACAGTAAACCCTGCTTCCTTAGCCACATGCTGGGTAACAACACGGACGGACTCCACCCTTGTAAAGCTACAGCAACATCCTCCAACATCTCTTCTCTTTGGCCTCATCTCTCCCCAGTCCCTTTTCACAGCTTGTTTTTGTTCTCTGCAGACTGTTTTTAATGCTGTGCTTTAAAGGGATCTCACCTCTTAAGGAGAAGGCTGCCAATTACGATCCATAACTTTTGAGACACTTCTGCACGAATAAACTGAGCTCCAATACCATTTCAAGGAAGCCAGCGGCTTCTATTCTTCATTTTCCTGTAATAGAATGTGTTAACCTGTAAAACCGAACACAAGTGAGAATTTAGGCATAACAAGCATGAACAGAGAAAGACATAATTTTCATTTTTTTATTAAAATGTTAATTAAAAAATACTTGACAGAAAGAACAGTGTTGCCCTAGAAGGAACCGTACTAAGAAGGTAAATTTGCCTTGTGGCTTACCCACTTATCAAAGTATTGCGTTCAGCTCACCCACATCTTGCTTTCTAACATTAGCCAGATTTACTTTCCTTAATAACCAGCTTTTATGGCCTCATCTCTACATGTATTTACCCAGCTGCTATGTATTTGCTAGGTGAGCATGTGTGTCACTTCATGTTTCAGAAGGGCTTTTAAGCCTCGCCTCTAGGCAGTCAGGATTTCCTGCTCTGCGGCGGCAGGAACAGAGCGAGACAGGAAACACTGCCGGCTGCTGCCACAGGCTGGGAGGGAGTAAGGTCAGCGGCTGGGTTTGTAACTTCTCATTACTACCACAGCCTCAGGACTGAGTCTAGTCAAGAACTGAACTCATCAAATTGCCTTTTTATGTTTTCAGTATTTGCCAAACTTAATTTGAGTACATAACATCAGTGATATTCCTTGTCTTTAAAATGCTTTGAATATCCTGTTGCTGAGCCAGCACTGACTGATGCAATGGCAGTGCCGGATATCCACACGCTCAGTGTCCGTGTCCCTCATGGGAACAGAGCCAAGCCCTTCCAGCAGCCTGAAACGGGAGTACTTGTATCACGACCCTGTCTGGAGACCTTCCATTTTATATTTTGCTACATAGAAGCATCGTGGGAAGTCAGCCACACTCAGACAAGCCAGATGATACTGAAGAGCAAAGTTGGGACAATAATTTGACATTCTTCATAATTTAAAAATAGAGTTTTAAAGTATCATTTTTAAACAAAACCACTTTTCACTTATTTCCTAATTTGATCTCAAGTTTTAGAAGCATCAACTGAAACTTTACATCACTAGTCACATCATCGAATTTTTGTCCATCATGTTTTAGCACACACACAAATCCACTGCTGTGGTCAACACTTCTGTTTTATCCTTTAGAAGGCTGCTATGATACTTTACAGTACTACAACAAATACATTAATGTAAAAGTTGCTATAGTCCCTGTTTGGAGGGGAGGCAATACTACGTACTTCCACGGTGGGAACAGGCAGAGTGCTACTCAAACAGAAATGTTATACTGGAAATTATGAACAGTCAGTTGAAATTTAGATTCATTCTGAATCAAAATGAAAGATTCATAAAGTTTCCTATAAAAAAATCAATGCTTTGTTTTTCCAAAGGGCAAAACCAAATTAATAAATGAAACATTTCACAGCATTTCAGTAAAGGTACATGTTATTGCAATTTGTATTGGTAAATAGTGCAAATAACAGTATGATTAAAAATATCATAGCCCCCATATTTTTGAAATGGAATTTTTAATTTCAAACTGACAGTGCTAGTATTTTTCAGAGACAGCACAGCAAATGTCTTTGCACAGTATTTTTGACCACCTCTGCCCTTTGAGCAAAGCAGACCCTAAAGCTGACACTGAAAAAAGCAACCACCTGCCAGTTCAGGTCTCCATAGAGAGCCTGAGGAAAGACATCAATTTATGTTAAAGGTAATGTGGAATTCAAAGTCAGTGTTGGGATTATAAAACCATAAACAGTGAGCCCGTAGTATTTACACAGCTGTGAGTTCAGATCCAACTTTTTATAAAATTTATGTATTTCAAACAAAAAGAACACTGATGGGGTCTGGCTGTCATCCTGAGACAAGTATATCATCATCTCAAATCTCCTTCAGACTGAGACAACATGGATCCAAGTAAAAATACTGCATTTTAATGCTGTTAATAGAAGGAAAGCACAAAATGCTTGATGATCAGGTATTTTCCTTCCTGTGAGCAAGCACACAAAAATATTTGGATCATATTGAGAAACTGTCATAGTTCTACAAGGTGATCCATGTCATTAGTTCTTCTGTCCCTTGCAAACTATGACTTTTGCAGGTTTTGTGCAATGTGTTAAGACTGAATAATGGTGCTAACACAAGACAATGCAACATTTCTTCAAAGCAACATGTGATTTCAGCCAGTTTAGCTTAAAAAGCACAAAGACTTTATAGCAATGATGTAGATAACTGAGAAATACTGCTTCTGCTCACACGTGATGCATTGCGGCATGCAGAACTCTAACAGATTCCAGGACCTGTAACAAGGAGGTTTTACATGAGATGAGCACAACAGCAGGAAACTATATACCTGTTGCAACAGCTTAATACAACAGGGCTTTGAAATATGGGGAAGCTAAGTAACACAAGGTCTGCTTCTGTATTCTATTGAAAGAACTTTCAAAGAGCAGCTCAACATGGTGCCTGTCCTGCCCTCACCAAAGAGGTGAAATTCTGAACCAAGTAGCCTGGTGTTCAAGTGTTGTTTTGTCCTTCCTTCCTTGAAATTCTCTCTTTCCTGTTTTGCTTTACATGGGACACAAAAGCAGAGCTTCTATTAGCATAGATTTATAAATTCAACCTCTTCTCTCCCGGAAGTGCCAAAGCTTTCCTATAGTTTTCCTTAGGTAAGAGTTCATCACCAAATTAAAATGAAGCAATATGACAAGTTAGTAGAATATATTTGTTTAGTTTGATCACAAAAAAACACATACTGGTTTAAGCCGATTTTCTTTTTATTAATAATATAAGGTTCTGTAGTCTCTTAACATTACAACTGAAGCTTTACAGTTAATCTCACACTAAAATGATAAACACCGTTTGGCTTTATTTGCAGAAAATTAAATTACAACCTTGATAAACATACATTTCCAAGATTGAGAAGCAATTTGTGTTTTCTAGATTTCAGTGCTAATGTATCCCTGCCTTTGAAATTGGTTTCAGTTAATTAACGTTGCTACGGAAGAACTATTTGGCCTGGCCTCTGTTCACAGCTGTAAGGCAAAGATGACTTCTCTAACTTAACCATTATACTGTAAGTCAAATCAAGACACATTTTTCTTTGACTGTAAGATTTAGATCCTGGATCAGCTTTTAACAGATTTGCTTCTTTTCCCTCCAAACTTTTATAAAGGTTTCTCTAATGTAAACATATTTCACAGTCAAGTCAAAGTCACTCTGCACCTTTCCTCCTTCAAAGGGAGCAGAAGCTGTGCAATGGAAGTCATTACAAGTTTAATTAAAACTGCTTGTAACTTACATACGGCCAAAATAGTCAAGCAAACGCAAAAGTTGTATTATGCATCAGCACTTCTAATCTGCATGGATCAAACTCCATCTCTGAACAGGCTGCAGCTACAGGAAGTGAAGTCTGTAGAAAGAAAGTAGAGCATACAGAAGGAAGAGTGGTGGAAGACTATAGTATTAAAGAAAGTATGATTTAGTTTAAATGGTGAATAATCTCGATCTAGGTCTTCTGAACTTGCATTACAGTTTTTTCTATTTTCATTAGCAATTTAAATGTGAAATTAAAGACAGTAATACATATGTTTCAACTGCAGTTTCAACTAAGCTCTGACCAGTTTGTAAGATAGTATTTAGGAAGACAGCAATATCCATTACAGTTGTAGTTAATCTTTTCCTCAGAGCTATCCAGAGACAGTGCTTTGGGACCCTTGTAGCCTGTTATTTCACCTTCCCATGGGGCAACTGACATACAGTAAAAATCTTTACTGCATTTCAAATCACTTCAGAAGTCAGTGGCTATTAAAAGGTTAGAGAGTATAAGGAGTTTTTACCTGTGTACTTTCAACACAAAAAAGGATGAGGAAAACCATAGTCAGAAAATTAAAAAATGGGAAGGATGTTGTGGAGCTGTGTTGTACTTTAGTCAAAATCTTAAGAGATCAGTATTACTAAGCTATGACTACTTGTTCTACTCTTTGTGCTGTCATTCTGCAAAAAAGCTTCACATGCTTTCCTTCAAAATTAACTCTTCATAGTTACACAAACTTTCATTGAGGCACATGAACACCCTTCATATTTACCAGCTCCTAGAAAGGTCTCCACTGGGGAGTGACACAAGTCATCAGCAAGATGCCAGCCGTGGCCACGGAGTCACCACCGTGCAGCTGAGGTGAGGAAGCCCCTGCACCACCATGTGCAGATTCACTTCACTGAGACACCTTTGTGTACTTAAGGAACACTTAACCACAGTGCGAAGGCTGTTTCCTAAAACAGACCACACCTACTGTTTTGGTTACTGCTGAAATATGAACTCTGGGGACAAGAAAAAAGAATAGATTTTTATACTGAAATGTTGTGAAATAAAGACCATTCAAAATAAATCCAGCTGCATTAAAAGTATCACATGAACATTCTGTCTTATGACCTGCAGATCATAAAAAAGTTTTCTTTCATTACCTTGACAGCATGCAGTTTAAACTCATGTTTTGAGTGGCCATGTTTTTCAATCATTTGAATTGTAGCATTGAAATTAATCTTAGAACAAGTTCAGAGTTGTCTGATACGCAGTAATTTTTCAAGCGTTTGGTACTCTTTTTGGTATATTACCAAAACTTAGAGCTAATTAGAGTATTCTAAAATAGTTTAAAAACAAAAATGCAATTTATCTTTTTCTCCTCATTAAGGGCACTACCAATACAAAAGGTGTCCAAACTGACACTACAGAGCTGTGAAGCAGTTGCCTAGAGACAGTGTCCTCAAAGGATAGTCTGTATTTTTTCTATCTTATGCATATACATTAATTATCAAAAAGTTGGATAATTTGCTTTAAGAAAGAATCCACCTTAAAAATGGATCATGAGTATTGACAAATACTTTATTTTACTGATTAAGATTCAAGTTTCAATGTAAAAATGCTTACTCTCACATGATGCTGATCAAGAAAATATTTCATTTTCATAAAGTTCAATGGACAATTAAAATTGTGGCTACTGTGAAGTAAATAAATGATTCATAAAGGCCATAGGAAACTGTACAAAACATAAATGGGAAATCTCACTTCCAGGATGACAGTAGGTTGTCCATTTAAGTGTTTTATTAAACTGTTGTGACTGTTTCAAAAGACAGTGCTGGGCAGTTTCATTTGAATAACTGAAAAAGATATTTTGCATCTGTGCAAAACAAACACAACAGGAACAAAACCCATACACACTAGGACTGAAGTACAGATGAACACAAAATTTCGTTACAAACCTGTTTTCAACATACAGTGAGAAATGTCCATTGTACAAAACTTAGTGACTGACCTACAATTAATTTAAGATTATCCCAGCAATGCAAATACAACTCGGAACAGCTCAATTGTGTAAGATTTTCCAGTAGTACTACAGGGATAGACTACCGAATTTTTAGTAGTTTGACTTGCACCGTCTCTTTTGATTAAAGCCTACATTTTTACTATAATTATTTGCTGGTTACAAGTCTGTTACATACTTAATCCAGCACAGGGAGGTACTCCTTGGTGTTCTCTTATCTGTCTCTTTGCAGCTTTCCTTTAGCAAGAGGCTGGGCTGAGCAGCTGCTTCTGTAGGAAACACTGTTGTCAGTCTTTGTCCTCCTTGCAGGGGATGCTTTAAGTAAGAAACATCTGGCAGTATCCAGCACTGAAAATACTGTCAGCTGTGCCGCCTAGCTGAACTTGGAAACCCAAATTTGCATTTCCTGGTTGGTACTTTGTGCCCAGTAGGTTGGAACATTGTTAAGTAAAAGTCCATAAACATTAACAGTGATGTTTACACTTTATTGGGGGAAGGGAGTAGCAAAAAAATCAATGTAAGTTACTAGTTTTTAAAGTTTAGTCTATGTTATATTTGATTACTGGGATATCAATACAATGAAAGTGGAGGAATTTCAACAGTAATTTTTAATTTTTAGTACATCATTTGTGCAGGGCTTTATAAAAGATTTTTGTTTCCAAAGATGTTATTGGGGTCCACATATTCTTTAACAGATCTCAGCATTCCCAAGCCAACATCAGAGATGCTCTCCTTCATCCAGCGCTTCCGCAATTTGCCTACTGGAAAAACAAAAACAAAGTGTTTCAATATATGGCAGGATTCTAGGAGCCAATCAATCTTGTGACCATGAATGAATAAACACTGTGTGATAAATGCTTTTATTCAAAAATGAGAAATGTTTTGCTTTATTTGATTTATTGAGCCCACCAGACTATCAAGCTCATTAAACTCACCATACTCCCAGAGGAGGACTGTGTTCCACACTGTCTACTTTCTCTAGAAACTATGAAATTTAGATGAAGCTTAGGCTGAAATCACATGTTCTAATAAGACAAGGAATCAGTAATAAGTTTTAAAAAAATACAAACTAATTTTAAGTAGGAAACTGTAGAGGAGATTACTAAAAAGCAGAACCCCACATTTCTTGATTACTTTAAAGTGAAAACATAACTCAATAATCAAGCTTAAACCAGTATTGGTTTAAATAGCAAAAAATGTTTTCTATGAAGAAGGCTTAATGTTTCATTTAAAAACTTCTATGCTGGCAGGTAATTGCTCAGTACCATTACACAAGAGCTTTGTTTCCCATGTAAAAATGGCTATTCACAACATATACCAAATGCAAACAAAGCTGAAACAATCTTTTAAGAACTCATTTCACTAAATTCTCACAATAGTCCTGTTAAATGGCCAAGCGTTCACATGCTAATTAACCAAATCATCAACTCTGATTAACAGATCATTCAAAACTGAGGACATTTTTTTCATTAAACACACTCTAGCATTTAACTTGTCCGCCTGAAACACAATCCATTTGTCAGTATGATAAGACATAGTAAAGGTTTGAGAGACAGAAGCTTTAAGAGTATCTGAAGCTAAATTCAAGCCATCTTTTGTGCCCTGTTTCAGGGTAACCATCAAACTGTCATCAGAATAATAAATTACAGGGACACCTCTGGAGAACAGAGTATATTTGTTTATACCTTAAGGAATACGAGCCAGTCACAATGCCAATAGAAAAAGCAAATAATGTGAGACAGAATGAAATTTGCAGTTTGCTAGAAAACAACTATTAGTAGCCTGTGTGTCAAGATCACAACTGAAGGACAAAAGAATTTGTCATGTGGTAGGAACTGTGGCTGTATTTTGCAGCCCCAGCTCAAGAAAGAATCCCCATCTGTGAATATACTATCACTACAATGTGACTGTCTGAGCAAGCTGATGTGGTTGAATTTTACCTGTTAAAACTTTAATACTACTACAAAACACCTGAATCGTGGATGTGGCTTGACCATCCCCTCAAGTCACTCACCCTGGCTGTTACACAAGCAGCTGAAGAACAATCATTACTATTCTCAACTGTTATCTGTAATATAGTTTCAGTGAATGTGTTCTGTGGTTATGGATGTAATTGTCCTGAAAAGACTGCAAACAACTGCTCCAACAAGATGGAGCACATTAGAATCACAGCAGGATGCCCAACAGCTAGCATGCCTGCCTCTTTTACACCTCCAGTAATAATGCAATTCCACAAGGAACTGAACTACTGTCTGAGCAGCACCAAACAGTCGTTGCATATTTAATGAAGTCGCTCACCAAGTGCTGGAAAACAGAAGGTGCTTGGAGTGCATCATTAGTTCTGTCAAAGTGATAATTTACACATCTATCTTGTCAAATTTTCTATGGTTTATACTTTTGCAATAATAAATCTAACATACATCTGATTAGTGAACTGGAAAGAAAAAAAGCTGTACTACAGTTACCAGCAGTCCTTCACAAACATGCTCAATAAAAAGATTTTAACCCCTTGATAACAGCAAAGTTGATCCCCTGCTCCTACTGTTCATGTCAATAAAATATACATGGAGTTTTCAACTACTCAAGTTTTGATATTACTTCAAGGCTTTTTAACTCTAATCTCTCCAAATTCTAAGCTGGTCCATCAGACAAAATGGAAAACAGACCAAGTGAAGGAAATAGACCAAGTTTCATTTTCTCTATGAAAATGAGAGCAGAACTTAGAAAAGTCAATATATAATGTTGCACTTCAGGTTAGTGCTGTGCTATACATTTTCTGGTCCTTCTCCTCCACAGGACAAACCAATTGGCTTCAAGGACGAGAAGGGAAAAAGAGGAAGAAAATGCCATAATAGTAAAAGATGTTACTCTGAACATAAAACCAATCCCAAGTGACAAAGTTGCGTACCTCCGCTCTTAGACCAGCTAAAGAATAGCTTTGCACTCAAGAAAGCCTTAACTCCCCTAACAATAAGGTCTCAGTTAAACCTGATCTTATCACAGACTACAGAAAACCAACTTCCCATTTCCAGCCTAAAGAAAGTATATTTTTCAGTTTTAGCCCTACATGATGGCATTTACCTAGAACTGACAGGGGACTGAACAGAACCAGAATGGATACAAGCATCTAGCACTTACAGGCTTTCAGCACAGTATACTCTTCTCAATCAAAAAATGAGATCAGAACCACCTGATTCTATATGCTACATCATAACATTATTAACAATCAACTTGTAGTAGCTTAGCATAGCTTACCATAGCAAGTTACTACTTGTCCACTCAGCTATACACACCATCACATGCACAATCCTTGTGCCCCAGCTGGAAACAAACACATCCCTTCCTCCTTGCATCTTCTTCCTCTGAAAACAATCTTCCATCTGAAGGGAGGGTGTTAAAGAGGATGGAGCCAGGTTCTGCTTGGTGGTGACAAGCAAAAAGGACAAGAGGCAATGGGCACAGGAAGTTCTGTCTAAGCATGAGGAAGAATTTCTTTACTGTGCAGGTGCCCCAAGCACTGGAACAGATTGCCCACAGAGGGTGTGGAGTATCTCTCACTGGAGATATTCAAGAACCTTCTGGACACAACCCTGTGCAATGGTGCTCTAGGAAGGCTCTGTCTGAGCAGGGAAATTGGATGAGATGACCCATTGTGGCCCCTTGCAACCTTACCCATTCTGTTTCTCAGTGATCTCATTTATCCAAGATGAGGTACAAGAGAATTAGTTTTCAAGCTTTACAGGTGGCAAGTGGCCCGTTTGAGGTGTGCTGAGCAGTCTAATAGTGCCTGAAAACATTCACTGCTAGAAAGCCAGAAACCTCCAATCTGAACCCCAGCCTATTACACTGAGTACAAACCCCACAGCATGGCAGGGAGCCTACTTCACACAAGGTACTTCAGATCAGAAAGCCAAGAAGCTTGTTCAGCAGCAACTCCAAAGACAGTCCAATACCAAATTTAGTTTTAGGTTTTTATCTATCATTCTAGTCACATATGAATGAGAAATACATAAACTGTCTAAGTAACTTCTCCCCAGCTCTGATACATGCTGTTCCATGCTGGTTTCATTGGAAAAGTTGTTCATCTTTCCATTGCCGTTTTTCACTTGCTCATCTTCGAAAATGCATCTGGATGGCTACAAAAAGTCTGGCTGCTAAAAATGGAGTGAGCAAACAGCAGGCAGCAATTGGTTTTCTCACTTTTGGAATATGAAGTACCACAGCACACATGAACAGTCTTGTAAGGAAAGTTTTCATATAGCTGATTGATGCCAGGAATTACTCTACACCCAGGCAGAACAGATTTATAGCACTGTGTGGTCCCAGTGGAAATAGGTTCTGCTGGCACTGCACATGGCTCTGGATTTCCTCTGCCCCAACCCTTTCAACTTGAAGAGTCACTTACTGCGTAACAATAGCTTTGCAAAAGGAGCAGTAGTGACAGGTCCTAAGAAGGATGAAGCTCATCCAGCTGTTGCATGCTCTTCCTGAAGCTAGCTGTCCCTCCAGAAAGCAGCTCCCTGCCCTTATAAACGGCTTAACATGCTATTACTCTTCCAGGGAGAACTCTGCAATGCTGAGAAAGGTCAGTGCAGTAATGTAAAACATAGCAGCACTGGAGTATATTGGACCAGTGTATGCCAAGTCTACTACATAATTAACACTTAGCATCCCGTAACACTTTGCATATTTTCACTTGGTATCTTAACAGCTTAAATACTTCAAAGTTGTGTGTTGGTGAATCAGGAGGTCCTTTCCCTTTTTATTTTTTTTGAAAAGGCACTGAAGATGACTATTCTATTAAGACTTTCAACAGACCAAGGAGGAAAATAAAACTGTATTATTGTACTGTTTCGCAGGAGGTTACTCCATGTCACCATTTCAGAGCAAGCTCTAGTATGCTTAACCTAAGGACAGAAGATATTTTTCCTGTGTAGAAGAGAAAAGAATGTGCTCCAACCCCCCCTCGTAAAAGAACTTTATAATTTCAGATTTTGTAGTTTGTCGGGGTAATTATTGCAGTGTATAGTTTACGCCACAGCCTCTTAATGCCGAAGAATTGCAATGTCAAACGCGTAATTGAAGGCAAATGAGGTGTAAGGTTTGGTTTTTTCTTTGTTTGGGGTTTTGCTGGGGTTTTTAGTGTTGTGGGATTTTTTTCTTATTTTTTGTTTTCCTATATAAACAGCCATTGATACTATAGATAAACCTGTGCAGCCTGGGCTACCTGGTTAACCTTTATTCTAGCCAGTTGTCTAGAAAGTAGAAGAAAATTAGTTCTATTATGTTAAGAGGCTAAATGGGGCTACTTTCCTCAACCCCACAATCTGATAATTGTTTCCTTAAGCAACCAGTTGTAGTTAAGACAGTCCCTCAAAGGAAAGCAATGTATCATTACTTTTTACACTGTTCTTTAGTTTTACATAGGTCCTTAACTTGGTAATATGAAAAGGATTAGGCACAAATCCAACCTTCTCCCTTTTTCCTGCTGTACCCCAAAGGGGTTATAGTGGTATTTATATACCAGTCATACCTATTGATACTTCCTCAGCACATTATTTCATGCGTACAAAAAAAGGCATGTTTTATGAAAAAGAAATTCAAGAATGAAAGGTGTGACACATCATACGGGTGTTTTTAGGGCTTGCCATAAATGATTAGAATAATTATTTATCTAAACTTAAACTTTCATCTACAAGAAATTGTCGCTCCTAATGCTGCTTTTTAAATGCTAAGTTTCTAAACCCTATCTATGGCTCTTTAGCAACCTTACTTATGTGGCTCTCAAATGTGAAGATACCCAGTGCCCAGGAAAGAAGGATCAAAGCTGTGCTTGAAGATGTGCAATGTCCCTTTCTGAGCGTAGGACACAGTCAAGGCAGGGTGTCAGCTATAATGAGGGGGTGGGGGGAAGGAAGATGTATCCACAGTAAAGTCCTTCTGAAGCTACTCCTCCTAAAGTTAAATGTACCATGATTTCAGTTCTCACAGTGGACTGCAGCTGTGTACCTACCTGCAGTTGGTACTTCCCCAGATGTAAAGTGATTTAGAGATTTACACAACTCAAACTGCCATATATGACCATTTCTTCACTCAAGGAGTATATGAAGATTGACTTAAGCAGGCTTTGTATTTCCTATAGCCTCAAGTCCCAGACTACATCTGTTTTCTTTGATACACAACCCCAGAGTTAAAATAGCTCCATTTATCACAGTGTGATTGTAGGCAGACAAATCAGCCTGTCTGTTTCCAGATAGTGAAAACAACTGTTATTAATCACAATTACAAGACAAACACCAAAGGAAATTGCACCAGTATTTTCTTTTACCCCACACAATAGACCAGGCAGTGCTAAGAGTGACAAGGCCTGAAGGTCAGTAAATAATACTGACAATATTAGGCTAATTTTCAGCAGCACATCTACTAAGCACTGGAAAAATTTCATCTTGAATATTGAACACAGTGAACTGCCAGACAAAACCACTCAAAGTGGAAAATATGTATCCAGTATCACAGGCAGTCATGCAAACAACAGGAGCACAGGAAGTGGAACAGAAACCCAGTTTCCATAGCTGTGGAGTCACAAAGTTCAAGTGTGCAAGGGTTTGAAAATGCTATAGAATTTTTTCTTTTCTTGTTTGACACATGCTGTAAGCAAGGTTTTATATGCTCAGGGCAAATACATCCAAATGTGTGACAAGCTCCAGCTGCATGTGAGTTAATGGATGAAATGCTAGTCACAGTAAAATAGAGCTGCCACAGCAGGGAAAGCAGGAGAGTACATCATGGAGGTAATTCCACATCCAATGTGTGAGAATTGACAGGTCCACTACACCACCATATTAAAGATTTAATCAGAGGACCATAAGAGCATATCAAACAAAAAATACTGAAACTTTTCACTCATGTTATTACCTACATATCCTTCAATATCCTGATATTGCTAAACCCGAGTCCATTTCCGTTTCCATCACAAAGCAAGATGCCTGAAAACAGCCCTAGCTAAAATTTTCCAGTCTAGGAATTCACTGGCTGTTTTAATGCACAGCTTCTGCCCTTCAGGTTTTTCCCCCCACAAAGAGCTTTTAGAATTACCAAGTTTATCTCTAGTTTTAAACCATTACACTTCCTCTTTGCTCTTATATCTGTGACCAGGCAATGCCCCAAGAGAGCAGAGAAAAGAAATGCTTTAAGATAACCAGTTTCAAGAAGGTAGATGCACAAATCATACCAACTTCACAAGTCTTCCTGATGTCCAAGGTTACAGCATTAAATAAGATGCATGCAATCAAATTAGGCTATCCATGTACATGGGAAAAGCATATGTAAAGCATCAGTATAGGGAGTATCACTTATACATGACAATGGCTCTTAACATTAAAGCACAAAATACCTTGCAAAGATGCTACTAACACAGGGCAAGTAACCCCTGAACTCCAAGAGAGGAAACTAGATAACTAGAACTTACCAGACAGCAGGCAAGTAATGTCAACACTTACATAACCTCAATTATGCAACACAGTCCAGTTTAAAGTCACTGACTCTTTCATTCAGACACTCTGCCTAAGTGCTCTGGAATTTGGGCTAACAGCATTCACAAAGCCACAAGGGACACAAAACTGTCTCAAAACTGTGAAACTCGCATTTGAAGTCTTTGTAACTGAATATATATCTGCACAAGGATCAGTAGAAGTTGTTTAAGACAAACTGAACAAACTGGAAAAAGAATGAGAAGTTTCTAGATAAAATGCCAGAAGATCTCCTTTCCCTTGACCCTCCCCCAATAATTTCCATTAATGCTGCAAAATATTTTTCAGAGTTCTACTACAAATTATTTTACGTACTCATGAATATTTAGCAGTATCAAAGAGACTAATATTAGACTGAGAACATTACCTCCATGGTGATGTGAAAGACTTCCTCCATTGGCAAGTATTTCTTCTCTAGCAGCCCTCTAAATTTGAAAGATATGGTGTTTATTCAACAGAAAATGCACAAGAGTTTTGGATTTCATTAAATGCTTGCTATTGCACTCATACACACAGGTGTATGAAAAGTTTCTGAAGTAATTAGGGTACACTATATAGGTAAACATTACAGTTCAAGCCTGCAGATAAAGTTAAGTAAGAGTCTTCTAAATAAACATCACCAAAGTCAAGACATTTCAAGTGGCATCTCTTGTAACAAATGTATTACTCAAGGATAGAATATTCTGGATCACTTTTCCCTTGCCAAAACTTAAATAGTCCAGTGGCTGGGGTGCTCATTTGGAAGATGATTAAGTTTCAATAAAGAAGTTTGAAAACACACTCGTCAGAGTGATTCGAGGTCCTTATTCAGATCAGAATTCAACCCAGATCTCCAAGATCCTGGTTGAGGCAGTGAGGTACTTTACAACTGACAACCCTTTCATGGGTGCAGTTTGTGGCAGAAAACAAAATTTACTTTTTTATGTTAATGTTCAAGTTGTAGAATCTTTGCCATTCACCTCTGAATAGTTAGAGAGCTTAGAAAGTGCAACAATGAAAGCTTTTCTAAGCCCAAGCACTACCTGTTTTTTTTCAAAAGAGTGTACTTTTTTAGGAATACCATATATAACTGTACCTATGCAGTTAGATTTTTTTCAGTTTGCCCTAGAGTACACATACTGCGTTAGCAAATTCACTTTGTTAGGTTAAATTTAGTCACTACAATGGAAGATGTGCATCCAGGTCATCACACTAATTCCAATAAAAGTAATATCTAGGTATTAGTAAAGTTTCATTAAATAAACACTCTAGTATTACATTCTTCAGTGCCCTACATGCAACAGCATGGAAGCCTCTGAACTTGTAGGTAAAACTTTGTATCCGCTTGCCAAATTCAAGAGAAATTTCTGAAGAATAAGCATGAGAAGTATGATATCCTAGTTATAAATACTATTTCTCCACAGTCCTGTTAGCAATTTTCTGGTGCTGAAGTTTGAGCATAGGAACCAGAAGGTAGGACAAAAAGCAGTTTGGCCATAGTCCTTCTAAGAACTATGTCTTCAAGGTAAAAAGGATATTAGTTTCCCCTAATAGGGGAAAGTACAGGTAAGTACAGTGTTTCATCAGCCAAAGTGTTAAAGCAGAATTATTGCAGAGCTTCTTTGCCAATGCTGAAGCAACTTACAACTGGCCTAACAGACTGGACTAAGACCAGTGCTTATCTGGGCCTAACAGAAATAGCATGACACACTCCCATTCCTTATTCTCTACACGCAGCACTATTAATAAGGTGTGATCTTGATAGTTTTACCATGCATTTTACAGACTGAGTATTAAGCAGAAGAAGTAGCTTTGTAAATAACAGAACTAAGGAAGACTAGCTTCTCATGGATTTGGGGCTTAAGGTTTGAAGTTTCTGTCATCCAAGAAACTCCAGGCCAAGCTCTTCTATACTTCAGTCAGAACTACTGATTTACTGATCTCTAAACCAGTCACCCGGTAGTCTTTTCTCTACTTGATGAACTACTAACATGTACCTCTTATTAATGATAATGATCAAAGCTTTCCAAAAAGACTTTTGAGATCTTTCCTGCAAAATTCAGTAAACTTGGCCAACAGGTTCAGAATATAATACAAGTCACCAGCTTTTCCCCTTTTATCTATTGTTCCATTTTGTATACATTACCTCAATTTGTTCATAGACATGAATAGGATCACTAATTCCTCTGTAGTTAAAGGCAAAGTAGAAGTAGACACATGCACCTGCATCATAAGTCTGTGTCACCCTGTTGAAGAGAACTGCATTACAAACAAAGCTTTATGACATTAAGCCAACCACTGTGACATTATAAAATTCATAACATTACTTATCTTATTCAAAGGGATAGCATCTTCTTTTAAAATATTTTTTATCCTTTTTGCTCATAATCCATGAGCAACTCAGTGCTCTGATTTTGAAAGTTGAAGCTCTTAAATCATTACACTTGACTCTTGTCCATATAAGCAAGAGTTTAAAGCCAAAGCAATTGCTACTAATCCCTTGAATTCCCCACTCTTACATGTAATCCACTTGCCGGTTCAAGAGGAGGGTCAAGGCTACTAGTATTTGTAATATCATCACTAGATCTCTTACTAAACAAGGATTCAAGAAAAATTATTTAGATTATTGCGTGGCTTACCTACAGGTGGAAAGAGGAGCAAACTGAACACCCTTTTCTTTGCATTCTCGTACTATCCTTTCCTTTACATTTCTACAAAGGTCCAAAACCCTGTAACAGGAAACATGTTAAAATATAAAATTTTAGTATGTGATTTTATACAACTTCAAAAAAAAAGGAATTTCAGCAACCTTTTAAAAAAGCATAATCTAATACAACGTAAGAGGACCTTCTAAAATCAGTGTTAACTAGCTCAGACTTTGTTCTAAGAACAGTCCTCATCAAGACTCCACTGCTTTTTCTGCACGTCTCCTGAATAGCAAGTTTACTCAGAAACAGAAAACCTAAAAGCTCTGTTTCATGAGGAAAAGGTGTCAAAAAGTGCTCAAAAAAAAAAAAAAAAAGGAGATTACCTACTTCTGTATGTCTTTACTTTCTTAGCAAAACAGCCTCAAAGTTTTGGCAAAGTAGTTAACAAATACAGGAGAAAGCTTGAGAACTCAAAGGTCTGGCAAACTCTGCTAACCTCATACTTTTGTTTTGCTGCAAGACCAAAACTGGAGCTCCTTCAGCTGTGCACTACTGTGCCAGCTTGAAACGCTTTAATTCTAATATGGCAAAGAGCGGTTAGACCTTTTAATAAGCCATACTTGTTCTGCTTTTAAAAAAAAATCATCTAGGACAGACCCAGGTGCAAACAAAGTGCTAAAGCAACCAAAAGAAATCACTGTTTCTCAAATTACCATTTCTTCAGTAATACATTCTCCCACAAAGGCAATGCTATAATTCAAATTAAGATGTTTTACACAGATTTAAAACTACATTAAAGATTCACAGAATACAAGAGAATTTAACCATTTAGTGAATAAAACGTCAGATAAATATTTTATTCAAATATCTGCTACCCGTCAAAAGCAAGTTACTCAGTTTATGGAAAGTTACATGGTTCCTACAAGTCAAAGCAGAAAAAGGTTTTCAAAGCATTTGCTTTGATGACAACAATTTTAAATACTTTCTTAAGTTCTTAAGTAAAAATTCAGTGTCTTCTGAAACGAGGGAGAGGCAAAACAAATTGGTGACTAAGCAGTTAGCGTGCTTCAAAATCTGTAAAACTAAAGTAAAATAAGAAGCACTTTTGCTTTAAAATTGTCCTCAGATTTCTTCTACACAGTTAGGATACTTTGCCAATTTCAAACAGGCTGCAATTTACCATTGCCACTAAATTCAACAGCAAGGGTATAGGCTTGCCAGCTTAAGTCATCAGACTTTGCACTGAATGCTGTAAAGCTTTGATTCAAATCACCTTATATCCTACTCAAGAGATTTCTGGCTTACCAAATGGACAGGAGCATCCAAAATTATTTTGTATATTAAACTCTGCTGTGGTCAAATGTTTCTCAACCATAGCTAACAGATAAAACAACTTTAGGAAAAAGATCTCAGTCTTGGGCAAAAGTTACCTTTTCAGTTTTCATTTCCCTATGTTACTGGAAAAAGAAAAAAACTTATTTAAATATACTTAATTATTTTCATCTTCACTACAGACTCATCCATTTGAAATACACTGCTGATCCCACACATGTGGCTGCTCATCACCCACTGCAGTTATTGCCACCAATGTTCTGCTTCCTAAACAGGGTAATTTCAAGTCCTAGATTTGTTGCAGTAAGCTAACCTAAGAAGAAATATTACTGAATACTTGATACATTGCATTTACAAAATCCTGGTATGTAATTTATCAGCAACTTTAGCAAGAACATACAGCTGCAAGACTTGAGGTATGTCAGGGTGCATCCAATACACATAAGGCCTAAATTAAGCATCCTCCTGAGCAAACACGAGTTAGGAATAATTTGAATGAAATCAAGTTTAAGAAATTCTAAAGAGTAATCACAGTTTACCTATCCCAAGGAACAGATGTCTCAAATGATTCTCCTATTACATAGTAATCCAGGCCCAGGTCCTAATAAAAAGAATAAGGAAATTATTAGTAACATTCAGCATCAGCATCTGGGATTCCAGTGTATGCTACACAGCTAACAGCTGAACAACTTTTTAGTTTGCACGAGCAAAACAGAAATTCTAATCTAGCAAAACAACCCATATGTCCCAGTGATGTAAGTTTATTATTATGGAAATAGGGAAGCTCTTAAAAGACAAAGATGACAAACATTTTGATGTCACGGCTGCAGTGAAGCAACTTATCAGACTGTCAGTACGTCTACACTAATCAAATATTTGTATCACTATAGTATCAAGCCAAGAGCTTCACTGTGCTAATCAGTGTAACACCTAGTAGAAATATTTTTTTGGAATGTAGTTGCTATCTAGAGAGAAAAAAGACAAACATCTGCCCATCTTACACACAGCCTGCTGAAATAAAGGGAGATTCAGTGATTTGTCCCCAACAAATCAAGCACTCAGGATGTGCATATTGTTCTGAAAAATAAAAAAAATCTCAAACAGTAAGACTAAAATTCGTAAGAACAGCTGAAGCAGTTTAGACTAAAAGTCTGTTATGCTGGAATTCTGATTTAAAGCACAGTCATAAGCAGATCTCCAAAGAAGAGTAAAAAGACGAGTGAACACGAGTATTTCAAGTACACTCCAAGCCGCTGATTTCATTCAGCCTGTGGATTCTTCAATCTAATTCCCCCTACCCTTTATAAGAACATATTTTTTAACAAGAATATAAATAATGTCTATATGGTGTTTTGCAAATGAAATTCCATGAATAATCATTGCTCAGAAATGGAAGAGATACAACCTCTGGGAGAAGTCTAAGATACCATCCAAGGCAGCCTGCACTCAGATTTCAGAGAAAGCATCTTCAAAGAAACATCTCTATGTTGTTACACTGATTAACAGAAGTTTCAGCAGACAGACAAAAGCTGACCTACCCGAAGGTAAGCAATGACAAATGTCAGCATGTATCCTCTCTGTCCATTATCTTCTCCTGCTGCCAAGCCACTGCAATTTACAAGAATTTAATTGATTTTCCACCCAATTAATCACCAGTTTACAAAAATATTCATAAAATTACTCTGATTATTAAACATATGTGCAAGTTTAGCTGCCTAAACTGTGTTAAAATAGTTGTTAATAGTAAGGTCTCTTCAACAGAAATCCGAAGTTACTTCAGACCAGACCTTTATTCATTTCTCTTTTCATTCCATAAGCTGGAGATGAACATAACAAAGTATTTTATGTGATCTTAAAATAACAGTCTTCAAAACTCGAAACAGAGTGGAGAAACACAAGTAGACACAGTATATCCTGGATATTAATTTACAGGAACATGGGTAACTACGTTTCTAAGCACGTTGAATTCGTGTACTTGTATGCTCACAGGTCATGAGACCCCAAGACTTAAGATCCCCAAAGCCTAAGAGATCTGAATGAATTTTAAAAAGGCACAAAAGCCACAGCACTAAACAAAAAGGAAGCCTTGCTTTCACAAGTCTATCAAGGATCATGATGAAAGCATTTGCTTTTAACTGTTGGTTTCTAAGAACAAGAAAGTACTATGCATCTGGAATCAGTCTTCCTACAAGCTCCCATAAATATGAGAGAGGGATGTGTGGGGGTGTGTGGGGGGTGTGTGTGTGTGTGTGAAATCAGACACCCTGAAGAAGCATAGAATTAAAGTATTTTATACTATAAAACTGTTAAATGGTTTAGCATTTTAAACCAGGTTAAACTATTAAACACTTCACTAATAGCCTTAATAAAGCAGCCCAGACAGCACCATCTTCTAATGGATCTCGCAGTGAACTTTCCCCCTTTATCAATACACCATCATCTTGAAATACCAAAATACAAAAGAATTCATGGTTGAAGTAATAGAATGAAAGCACAATAAAAACACAAATTTCAGAAATTATAACCTTGAAATGAATAAAACAACACTTATATGTATATTTGAATAGCTGAGACTAATATTAGCAATAACAATACCTTCTTGACAAACCAGTTTTAATGATGGTTTTTATCAATCACACTTAATCAAGGCAGAAGAAAAGAAACTGCCTGATCATTACTCAGCCTGCCACTTCAATGAGTGTTTTCTGTCCCTTTGTGGGACAGAAAATCACTGCATTCTTTTAGCTAAACAAGTTTCTTGTATTCATATACTCACATGAATTCTGCAAAAATTCAGTATCACCCTTATCATTTTTGTCTCCCTTTCTGTAGTCAAAATACAGTCTAGTACTGCAAAACAAGCTGCTTCCATGCCTGTAAGCAATTAAAAGGGCGAGTTTCCACTTTATTAACATCCATTCTATATTTAGTAAAATATTTTTCTGCAATACAGAGCCAGCTGAAGTTTTTCAGCAAAGTTACCTAAGAGTTAGTGCAAGCCATATGTACCAAAGGAAACATTCAGTAGGTAATTGATTGCTGCCACTTCAAACTAGTAAATTGAGAACATATCCATACAACAACCACTACAAAAATATGGTAGGCCAATTTTTTCCCAGACAGTTCATTGTCAGTTGCACATTGAAAATGTTCTTTGAAAAGCATACCCAAACTTGGTGGCAATATCATAGACTTGCTTCTCATGCTGAAGAACCTTCTCTCTGTCACCCTCAAAGAGCAAGGTAGCTACACACAGTATGTTGGGATCAAATCCTTTAAACTGCAAAGAGAGACAAACTTTCCATTAGTCACAGTCCATGTGGTAGAATACAAGGAACAAGTTTTTACTTTTCAAATACATGGCATATGCCCTGGTCAATAAGTGTTGCTGCAATTAAGAGGAATGACTGGCAAAAAAATGTCTTTCAAAAATTTACTCCCCAAACACTTAAGTTTTTCCTTGACAGGACAGGTCAACTGAAATAACAGAAATTATCTGTCACCTCTTTCCTCCTGTTAAAAAGCAGGATAGACATAACAGCTGTCTACCTATGCTGTAGAAACAAACAGGTCTTAAATGCTTTGAGTAATAGAGACATTTATCCTCTATCAACCATTCCTATCAACTATAAAAGCAGGAAGAAGACTATGACCACCATGAATGTGGATGGGAGGAAAAACTTCTGGGCTATCTCTAAACCGAATATGTATTCCCTAACAAAAGAAGTCCCAAGACACGAGTTATTTCCCACTTCAATAGTCCAAGAAAAAGCAGCAGAATCAACACTACTCACTGCCTTCCAAAAGTAAGCCCACTCGTGGAAGATAATGAAATTTTCCACGTTTGAATACCCATACTTGCAGGATACCATCCAGTTAGCTAATTTGGAGGGAAAAATCAGTAAGACGACTAAATATTTCATACAAAAGCCTAGGTGACATCATTATAGCACCAAATAATTGTAGGTTAAAAAGGAACGAATTCCAGAAAGACAAAAAACCAATTGATAGGGGCAAATCAGCCAAATATCTTGAGGATCTTCAAAATTCTAGCTCAGTGTAATAACAAGGCAGATCATGCCTTGACAAAATCTAGGAAGATAAAAATGTAGTACAGTGTTGGCCTCACTCCATCACTATTAACTGATGATCACTGGTCTGCAAGCTGGGTAAACTAGTTCCAGTCTTCCTCTGTCACCAAGTTACTGTTAGACAAGGCACATAATCTCTTGTACAGGTATGACCAGAGACAACAGCTCTCTTGGATTAACTCCTCAAACACAATCTCATTTGAATTAAACCACCTTTAGAACCTCAAGTTCTTACACTGTAGTATCACTTACACTCAAACTCAGCTGCATTAGAAGCAGTTTACCAAAAAATCTTGAATTTTATGAATAGCATGCAAGATTCAAACCAATATTAAAAACCCCAAACTTACCTTCGTGATATAGAATTTTTTCAGTCCATCCAAAAATGATGTAAAAATGGAAGCAACTTGTGGTTTAAGAGCATGACCTTTGGCAAAAAAGCAGAAAAAGGCATGTTAACGCTAACAGTGCTCTTAAGATTCTTACTTCAAGGGGCAAATAAAAAATGGCTTGGTAGTCAAAATTACTAGAATTGCTTGGAGCATTTTGATTATCAAAATTAAAGAGAATTCTCTCTATTCATTTAGAACATGATTTAGGAAAAGGTTTCATTAATTTTTTGAAGAGATGTACAACTGTGCACAAATATTTGACACTTTAATTACGGCTGCCTTAGTTTAGATTTCACAAGCCTATGGTGGAAAATTTTTAAGACAGCACTTCATTAGCTTTTACACCACAAAACTAAGCAAAAATCAGTGACTTTTTAAAAGTTATACCTAAACCACTGAAACAAACAGCCACAAATGGTGCAAGCTAGGAGTGAAGCAATTTTTTCTTAACAGTTATATCACTTGTGTGAAGTTTTCTACATAAAGCCAGTAATTGCTTCCTTAATGACAAACGGGGAACTAAAATTACCAGGATATATAAATGGTGTCTTGGAGCCTGTTAAATTAACATCTCTGCCTCAGGACTGGGTTTAATTGAGATGAAAGTCTTTTACTGTTTGTTCCATTGTCTTCAGTCACAAACAACTTCTGAACTCTCATTACTGTTTCACTTTAGCAGCCTGGCATCTGGCCTACATGCTGTGAGCCCAATTCATAAAAAGTTATGCACCATTTACATGATACTTCCTTCTAAAATACTTCACAAAGCATTTCCTCCTGAATAACACATGAACTTCAACAACTGACTACTCTTCTTTCCTCTTCAGCAAAGGGGGACTCTCTCTGCAGATACAAACCCCAAGGAGTACACCTACAAACTTCAGTAAGCACACAGAAATCATGAAAGGACATGAATTTATTAAACCACAATCTAAAAATTTACTTAATAATGACTACAAGAAAAACCTATATTGACACACCCAAAACTATGTTTACAGCTTGTAACTGGTCAAACTGTGCTTCCCAAATAAAAAGGAAAGAAAAAGAAATGCATCTGCCTTTTGTTGGACGTGTCTGAGCAGAACAGTGTAACACAAAAGAGTGAGCAAAGCAAGCATCAAGGCTTGCTGGGCCTCTCAGGTCTTACAAATGACAATTTCCTTGGTTTGAAAAATGAAGTTCAGCTTTCGCAACACCATAATATTAATGCCATTTGAAGTTGAGATTAATGACTGAGGCTTCTGTGCAAAAGAAGTTTCAGAAATTCTGACTTGTTGAAGAGCTATTAAAATAGAGGTTTTCACGGTCAGTCACACTTCCCATCTTCACCTTCTGGGTACAATCAAAATAGCATGGTCTCAGCAAGTTCTGCAAGCTATTAGCTTTTGGGTTGTGGAACTTTAGGGTCTCCATGAGAGTGTCTTGAGCCAGAACATATCTTCTGCCAAATTTCCTAGAATTTAAAATGACAGCTTTCCCTAAGAATTGCTGAGAAATGATTGTTCTGCATGTTTGACATTGTTCTATTTAGGTGTTTGAACTAGCTGAAATTTTACAAAATCTTTTGTCTTCAGGAATCTTCTGGTAGCTCCACTGACTTCCTAAAGCTGACCTAAAGCCTCACAGCTTAGATGTATTTGCATAGTTACAGCATTTACAACATCTGATCTTTTTTGAAAACTGACAAATCGCTTTGCACAAATATTGCCGCTCTCCCACCCAATCAAACATTATCACATCAGAATATTTTCAAAAAACCTACTGCTTCTAAGGAATCTGTTGAGATGCTCTCATGAAATTTAAAGGAATCAACCCACTTACCTTGAAAATAAGCTGCTGGCATTCTGTTTTTTTTTAATATCCAATTTCTCATTAATACTCTTAGGAAGAAAATGTTTCAAGTACTATATTTTAAAACTAGATCTCTGCTCCCTTACAGCAAAATAGAGGAAGTGACTCCAGAATTTCAACCTCACCAATAGACTAAATGTCAAGAAAGGAAACATAGCAGAAAACTCATCTCATGTATTTATATGCAGAGCATGGTTCTTTC
Organism: Gymnorhina tibicen; assembly: GCA_013399875.1. Taxonomy (NCBI): domain Eukaryota; kingdom Metazoa; phylum Chordata; class Aves; order Passeriformes; family Artamidae; genus Gymnorhina; species Gymnorhina tibicen. The sequence continues at coordinate 471,210 of VXAZ01000242.1, forward strand.
CTGACTCAAGTAGTTGATACTGTTTCCTCAGAGACAAAGGCAGGCTTCTGTTTGTGAAACTACACATTATGGCACTATGTGGAGTTTGAACTCTGGGTTCACTGCCCTCTGTCCAGATCTGCGCAAAAGAATTACTACCCAAAACAGACTTAGGCTATTAAAAACCCCTTGGAAACAGATGATACTCCACGATGATCTACATACTTACCGAACTGAAACTGTGCATTGTCAACAAGGCGAATTGAAGCAGGAGCACATCTCTTGGAGGCAAAGTTAGGGGAATAAGAAGAGGGAAGAATAAAAAGATTATGTACATAGTTGGTTTTAAAATTCATTACAATCAAGTTTTCATTCTAAAATAGCATACAAGAAAGCACACTTTGATACCAACATCATCATTGAAAGGGGGTGACTATAAGCTTGTTTTCACTTGAATAGCAACATCTACTAGGTATGTCTAGATATAACACATTGAGAATTTTCAGTTTAACCTCAAGCCAACATAGTAATAGTTCAAAAACTTTGATCTTCAAATTTTGAGTGTTTTTCTAAAATGGCATTTGCACTGAAGATAGTACACTTGTTTAACACATCAAGCTTATGTTTCTGTGTAATCAGAGATACACACATAATAAAAATCCATTGAAAAAGTTTAATTGTTGAGGGTCACCCTGGCATGCAGCTGAGTACTACACAGCTGCTCACTTAGCCCCCTCCCCAGGGGGATGGGGAAGAAAAATCAGAAGGGCAAAAGTGGAAAATGCATGGGTTGAGATGAAGACAGCTTGGTAAGCAAAATGGGAAAAAAACCCCACAAAAGCACGATGCAAAAAGCAATCAATTACCATCAGCTGACCAATACCCAGCCAGCCTTCAAACAATGGCAACCCCTAGGAAACTCCCCCCTCTAGTTTTATTTATGATCATGACGTTATATGGTATCTGCCTTTGGTCAGTTTGGGTCAGTTGTCCCAACTGTGTACCCTCCCAGCCTCTTACCTGCTCCCAACATACTTGCTGGTGGGAAGAGAGGGAGAAACAGAGAAAGCCTTGACACTGCGTACACACTGTTTAGCAATAACTAAAACACTGCTGTGTTAACACTGCTTTGGTTACAAGTATAGAAGATAACACCACACATGCTGCTATGAAGAAAGCTGACTCCATCCTGGCTAGACCCAGTACACTCATGCTCTGCTGTCAGACCTCAGTTAAAATCTGTACTTGGGTCTAGATTCTGCACTGCACAGAAATCTGAAAAGCTGTAAGAACAGCTGCCTTCGGTTAGGTAAGTTTCTGGTCATGCATATACCTACATCGTATAATCTCTGATGGCCATGTCCAGTCATACTGAAATGCATGGCCAGAGGAATATGACAAAGTCTGAATTTTAGGCTAGTCATCTTCTAATCACATGGATATGACAGCATTCCTCTTTCACGTCATTCAACACGTTCACCCTTCACAGTATTATTAATATGAATTTGGTCATACAAGAGGAAGAAAGAACATGAAGAACTAAGAGAGCTCGACAGGCAGGTCGACAGAAGAGGCTGTGGGAGTGGTTTTAAATGAGACCAACCCATCCACAACCTGCAGGTTGACTATTCTTACATTAAAGTGGACTGATACATAAGAGAAGGAGCTTTTCCGACAGCAATCACTGTAATTATTACTGAGATTGATGCGAGAGGCAACAGAAGAGAAGATTAAGTAGTTCAGGCTCAAGTAAGCAGTGAAACAGCAGCAGCAGCAACAGAAGCTTAGAAATGGAGCAACATTAAGTGGCAAATAGTGCCTCTTTTTTCCCCTCTAACTAAGTCCATAGACAGGAAAAAGATACGAGTTCCTTAATTGATTTTAAACGTTGATCAGCCAAATGATTAAGCATTCCCAAAAAGTCTGCTTAGGTACCTTTAAGAGGAAGGACAAGCACTAGCAGTAGAAGCACAACAGAAAAACTGGCAAGTGCTGCTGACTAGCATATACATGTCATTCACATACCAGTTTGAACATCTGGCTTGGAAAATTAAGCCATTAATTTAGACCAATCACTGGAAAAAATGTAAAGCTGTGTTTAGTTTGGCATTAATTGAAACATTTCTGAAATTATTTTCCCAATTCAGGGTACATTCTACCGTTCATATATACAATTTGGTATGTTTTGCACAGAGCAAAGCAAAGTTAGTGGAGAAAGAGGCTAGCCAGAGTAAGATTTGTTTGGAAGCATAGCCTTGAGGAAAAGTATTACAGAACCTGGATACCTATGTACTTCACTGCCTGAAACCAGCTGACTGCACTACTCTATTTAAATACTACAGTGTAAGCACAATTCCACCTGGAAATATCCATCTCACCTGTTCATGCCACTGTGCTCCAGACAGTGATTTCTAAATACAGGCCCTATCTTTCCATTGCATACCTTTTGTTCCTTTACCACTTCAAAGCCATAAATTCGACTGCCTTTTATATGTGTACTTCAACTCAATTCCTTTAAACACTGGTCCCTTTTACACAGTCCTAATTAATCAGAGGGTAAAGTTCTCAGTTGAAGGAGATACAAAGCTGAATTTTTTTAGGCTGCAATATGAAAACAACTCCCACTGAAACAAGCCATTAAAAGGCTTGTCCATGTTTTGGCTCAGAATACTAAGAAAAGTCATAACGTGTGTCATAACATCCTCAACTGCGTAATTTCCAAAATCCTCATGGCCCATATCCTGCATTTCATGGACCATACATGCTTATGAGATTCCTCCCTCAAATTCCTGGTTATCAACTGCCAGAAATACTGAAGCATCAATACACCCCCCTAACTGCTAGAATCCGTGTCCTTGAGTGAAGTCAACATCCAGCTCTTCTTTACCTGCTTTGCCACTTCCCTCAAGCAGGCCACCCCTCGCTCAAAGTTGGGGAAGACCACAGAGCCGTACTTCTGGTATTCAGGGACTGGGCGAATCTTTATCGTAACTTCAGTAACCACTCCAAGAGTTCCTTCAGGAGAGAAGAAAAACTGAGCAAAATGTTGCAAGATTAACTTCTTGCAAGCTACCCAACTTAACGTTTACCAGAATGTTGTAAGTTAACATAAATCAGAAATCCCAACAATTCAGTTTGCAGTAGCAGGTGATTTATTCCTCACTTTTTACATGGTGAATTCTTACAAAATATTCTCTAAATCGTGATCTTTGTTACTAGACTTGTAGGCTGACTCCACAGGTCCATTTAAAGCACTGTTAAAAGCTGCAACTTCACAGTCCTAATTAAGGCCTCAACGTATTATCCTAACGCAAGAAATTCATGCCTGCACAATGCCACCCATCAACACACTGGAAGCCAAAGCATTAAAGATGCTTAAATAATCAAGCCATTACAGAAGCTGAATTAAGATGCAGTATGAGAAATTACTCTGTTTATACCTTCAGATCCCATAATGAAGTGATGAATATCAGGTCCTGTTGACATGCGAGGTACTTGACAGTTTTTTTCTACTATTCCTCTAGGAGTTACCATTTTTATATGAATCACCTGTTTAAACAAAGTGCAATGACTATAAATAGTAGCATTAAGCACAGATTTTTATTATATTTATTTTCTACAAAACATACGAAGTTTGATACAGTTTGACTTTATAGATTTTAGACATTCTGTACGCAACCCCAAGAATCTGAGGACTGTTACCAACAATTATTTTAATACAGCATGGTTTCCCCACACAACAGATTGTTTCCATTCTATGACAAATCATATCAGCTGTTGGCTGCATGCAAGCAATACCAGTTAAAACTGTTTTGCTTGTCAGTGTAGAACTTCACAGACAGAACTTTATATATACACCAGGATTTTAATCCAGAATATACATCATACTACAGAGGAAAAAAGTGAGGGTTTAAACTTTGCTTAAGTTTTGCTTTACAACTGCTGCTTGATAAAGCTACTATAATTCAGTCATTGATTGCTACAGAAATATTTCAATTAGGAGGAAAGACAGAAGTAAGCTTTGTGAAATAGATTATCAATATAAAAGCTACCATAAGACTGACACATGTGTAGGGCTAGATGGTTGGTTTTTAGAAAATATTTTTCAATGTTACTGCTTCCAGCTTTATTCAGGCACATGCAATAGAGCCCACATGTGGGATTTTTTTTAATCTTCTATTCAATTCAATCCTCTGCTTTATACCAAGGAAGGGCAGTTTCAGCTTTTCTTTAGTGACGCCTTTAAATGAAGCAAAAATTACTGAATTTCAGCTAATGGCTTTAAAACTTTCAAGCACAGGTAGCTCAGTAATTTTCACTATATGCAATTTATGAACCATTGATTCTGCAGTAAGTGGATTTTAGGCAGTTTCTATAACACACTGTTTCAAGATATAAAGTTCCTCAGAAGGTAAACACTTCCCTGAAACATTCTCACTGTGCTATTTTGAAACTCATGAACTGTTCTGAATCAATTTTCAATCCTATTTCCTCCTAATGAAAATTTCAGAAGCTGCTTTAGCCTGAAGTTATGCTTCCATAATAGAAAAGCCTTCTGCTTCACAACTCCCAGTACAAGCAAAACTATACCATTCAGTAACACTTCAGGCAGCAGGGGAACAATGACACTTTGTAAGTGCTACTAGTTTTAGTTCAGCCAGGTCTACTGAATAAAAACTGTGTAGGTCCTGCCAAGCTCAGTCACTGACAGTGAAGTGTCATATCTGTGCACAGAACAAATATGTCTGAACCATGAGCTGATGAAAAAGCCTGAGGTAACATGGATACATTACCTAGAGTGTGCTGCATGAAAGAAGGAAAAGATTCACACACGGAAGGGTTATTATACAAATGACGAGAGAAAGCTGGAAGTTTGAAGCAAAAAGGTGAAGTCTGAACAGTGATGATTTATCTTCAGTATATTCAATGTATTTGTTATAAAAGAAAACCCAGACTTTAAAATCAAAAAGCATGCTTAGAAGTCAAAAAATTACCTGAGTTAATATAAAGATGAAGCATTTTAATGACTAAAACAGATTCAAGAGTAGAATACTGCCATTCCCAGTCCACTGCTTCCTTCTACCGGGTTCCTACAGACCATGTAGTAGCACTAGATCTCACCACTGTGCACACACATGGTCAGTTAGATCAGCCTACTGATTTAAAAAAATACTCCTAGCCTAGGAGATGTAGGAAGGTGGGGAGCTTGCTTGCTGTCAGAGTTAGACAGTTCAACTACACATCTTCAGGTACACACAAAAGGTAGGTGAGAACATGGGACTTTTGGAAGTTTGACAGGATTATTACACTGGATTAACAGAGAGTCCAGGATGGTAGAAGACAGCACCAGAGTCAGAACAGGGTAACAATTCATTAAGCTAATCAAATGAAAGTGAGTACTCAAACGAAAATTACTTTTAGATCAGTAATAAGGATTATTGCTACTAATACCAAAAGCAAGGAAACAAGCATTTCAGTCAAGATTTGATGCCAAAACTGTGTCCCACGAAGAACCATAATTTACTCTCCCATTGTGAGTCATTATAAAAGTTAAATATCTGAACAGAGAAATTAGAACAAGTATTAAAAGCACTTACCAGATCTTCAATGTTTCCATAGATGTTTTTTTTCATGCCTGATGCTCGTGTTGCTACCCATCCTCCTAATGAACTGAACTCCATGGAGTCTGGTTCATGGCCTGTACAGAAGCCACTTTCAGCAAGCTAAAGAAAGGAAAAAATACATCCTACAGGTCCTGCATTGACTTAGTACTCCAAATTCAATATTCTCTATTTGTTTGGTTTTGTTCTAAATAAGTATCCTGATCACACACCCATTTATTCAAGTTTTATCTTGGATATGTACACGACATGCAAATTGGTTCTGCTTCTACTGTGCATACCTGTGCTACATATCACCATATAATACTCCTCCCCCATATTTTAAAACTGAGAACTCTGTTGTTCAAAACAAGGTGCGAATTCATATACATCTGCAAAAAGTTATAACTTAAGTAACTGCCAACGTTGCACAAATGCTGCCAATAAATAAGGCACTTAATCTCTTGTTCCTTCTATCCTAATGTGATATGCAGCAGGTCTGCAGAAAATTTGAGCAAATTGCCTGTACTTAATTCTCTCAAGGAGAGATGTGTTTTAATATACAGCCATCTGGCTGGGCTTCCTGTATGCAACATTGTCAACTATTTGTGATGCAAAGCATGCATTCCTGTACATTAAGTAGTCACTTGTTTCTCATTTTTCTGTATTAACTTGGGTTTGCCATCTGCACAGCACCTGAGATTGACTGGATGCCCTCAGAATTACAACACCAAAGCTGTCAAACAGCAAGAATTAAAGGCCAAGCAGTCTCACATTAAGTGATAACTGCTTTAGTGCATTTGAGATAATCAATTTGCACTGACCAACTGATAACAATCATGTTAGACAGCTGTATTTAAGTATACCATGTAACATGGACCATTAACTATGTTCTGTTGTACAGAGCGGTTCTAACTTAAAGAATGAAAGTCACTTCTATATCCTGTCTACAGCGATTCGTTTAGCTCATGGTTTTCTCTCTGTACCACAGGAACTTGTGGCTTTGTACATTTACTGGTCATCTATTAGGAAGGGTGGGTTCATAACCATTGCATGTAATTCTTACCAGCTGCATGAAAACACTCAAGAATTAAGCTAGAATTCAACCATTTGGGCAAGATACGAAGAATACCTAAGAAAAATATGAAAAAATACTAGAAACTTAACCAGATAAAAATACCTGTTTTTCCAGATCTTGTCCAACAATGCCAGCTTCTACACAAGCTGTTAAATTTTTTTCATCTATCCAGAGGATCCGATTCTGTTGAAAAGCCAATCAAAATGAAGAATCAGTACTTAAGATTTTTGTTTATTTCCTTCCCTAGTGCTATAGGATCAACATGCTTAGTCATACAATTTACTATTAATACCACTCCAGTCATTACAGCAGTGGAAGCTGAGGCTCCTCACTCCCTCAAACTGCTACATAACAGGTTTCAATTTATGAAGTCACCACTACAAGAGAGTAACACACTTATTTTTCAATTTGTACCAGGAATGTTTACAGAATGAGAAGCAAAAAAGCCAGAAAGAATTAAGTCAACAGTCTTACAGGAGTGTCCCCCTCACAAAGTATGGGCTAACTAATTACTCAAAGCCAACTACTTCAGCTCCTTCAGTTAACAACATAAACTGCTTAACTGATCTCAGGTGCCTATATAACTCAGTTTTTATGCAATATAGACCCTACATGTAAGATGAAGATAACCACTAAATGTCCATTAAAATAGTAAAGCTTCAGCAATCATCTTAACTGCTTCAGGACACACACGTTTTAACTTTCACAATGATTCTTTTCACTTTAATTTTCTTATTTTCTCTCTTCATTAATGATTACAAGAATTGACTGGTAGTCATTCAAGACACAAGGAAGTGGTTTATTTTCTGACTCAATGCTTATTTACACATCTAGCTGACAAAAAAACCAAGATAATAAGAATTAACCACACTTCCTTGCCACACCCAAACCCAACAGAAGTCAAAGCTGTGGGCTATAAACCAAGGAGTTCAAGTGAAGGCCTGAGTCACTACCATACTCATTGGATTTCACTCTGCATAGACACCTGAAGAGCATCCTTCAATATGCAACCACCACCTCTGCAGAAAAAATCACTTTGTTTAACTGAAGAACCGCTGAGTGGAGAAAACGGAGCCAAAACCCAGGTCTCACCTTCAAGGCTAAAGGAGTCAATAAGCTCAGCAGGTACTTGGAGGCAGTGGAGCCTCATATCAAAGATACAGAGCTCTTTCTGAAGCATCTCATTACCAAGTAGCCATAAATCTATCACTTTAAAAGTACAAAGCTCCTTCATAATGGAAAGATGAAAACTAGCAATAAATTTTACAGAACTTCATTTCTAGACTGCCATAAAGCTATGAACTTCACATTCTCAAGATGTTATCTACACAAAAACCCCAGTTATTTCTTGAAAGTTTATCCTTCAAGTTGATTTACAGATATTAGGTCATCTTATCAAAGTTTGCTTTAAGTAATTTGAAGTCTAGTGCAAAAACTAGTGAAATTTGCAATAACAACTTCCTCTTAACCTTTCATTTATCCTCAGATACAAATTCCAATGTAGAAGAAGAGTAGCCTTCTCTGAGTTTGATCACTTAAAGCTGCTGTATGGCTTAACAGTAATTTTTTAAATTAAATATATACAGAACATATGAAGTAGTACAGACTAATATCAGAAAAACAAACTGAAGGAGTACCAGTTTAATCATCATGGTACAGATTAATATTTCCATCCCTACTTTATTCTGGAAAAAAAAAGAAATTTTATTCTCTAGTGATCACCGAAGTAACTGTAGGATAACTTAAAAAAATCAAAATAAAACATAAAGAGAGACATACCATTTGTGATGTATCCAGCGAGACAATTGTTCTTTTTTCTTCTTCAGGACATTCAAGGGCACTAGAGACACTCGTCCCCCCTGCAAATATGGGAATGATATTGTGATCATAAAATTCTCAGGTAGCTTTTCTTCCAATACCATGCCTCTCTCCCTCCTTTCTGATATGGAACTGAATAAAGAAAGATCTCTAAAGTTAACTGTTTGAGGCTAGTGATTAGCCTCTTAAAGCTGTCACCTTCTCCCAGATTGGTTTTCACAAAATCAAGACAGCAGTGGAGCTGGACAATGCTTTAGCAGCACTCCATAACAAACATGACATTCTGTGACCATCTCAGCTGCTTGTGTTAAGCCCAGCATAGAGCTTTAAAACACGGAAGGATAAGAAATTACAAAGCCATTCAAGAAACAGAGAGCTATAGTTGCTATATATTCTTTAGATATCACTATGGAAGCCACTACACTTCAACCCAGAAACTTGGAATAAGAAGTCTGTCTAGTACAGGAATGTAATACTTATCTGAAAGCAAAAAATAAACTGAAAGGGTTTAAGTATTAAAAAAAAAGTATAAAATCAAGCATCAGACTTCTAAGAGGTTTCTAATACATCTTTATAGGATGTCCCAGAATAGCCTCCAAGAAGCCTTTTGTTTCCCAAAGATTGTTACAGCCACAGGACAAGAGAGAGTAGGAAGCTCGAGATCCACAGCAGGCTCCGAGAAGAACAGCCAATGGCAAGTATAGAGAACGTACCAGCTAATAAAACACCCTGCAAGAGCAGTGAAGCCTGTCACCTTTGTTTCCAGTGACAGAAAAGGTGGCATTTTCCTTAAATACCAACCCCTACTGTACTAACTTCACAAGTTGACTGTAGGTTACTAGATACAAACTTGAAAAACAACGCGAAGATCTTTCTATATCCTGGTCAGTGAACAAGAAATAGTCAGTATTGCTGCTTTCAGCCCTACCAGTTTACTAGTACTCGTTAAAAGGCGACTTTTAGCAGTCTTGAAGCCCTCCAGATGCATCTGGTAAGGGTGAGAGTGCTTAGGGAGGAACCAGCCCCACAAGTTTGGTATCATCTTCAAGTGAAATGTAGTGTAACTTCAAGTAGTTAATGCCCTTCTGCAAGGGCTGTACTACAACATAAGCAAGTACCAAGTACACAGATTTATACCACAAAATTAAGAGTTCTTTGTCACTGTTGTACCAGGGATGGAGTTAGAAACGACACAGCTCGATCCAGGAAGAAATGGAATTTTCTATTAATTTCCAGATGGGTTTTTATATCTTAGTTTGCTTGAATGGCATAAGGTTATTGGTCCTTGACCACCTCTTAGAGTGATTGGTGGAACTCTACAACACCCATTTCAAAATATTTCTCCAGTCAGTATCACAACAAACTGCATAACAACTTTGCACCTGCAAGATAAAGGGACTGGTTTACAAAAAACCTCTGACTGTTTTCGGCCAGCATCCGTGTGAAAGCAAGGACTTTCACACAGACGCTGGTGGAAAGCTGGAAAATCTCTCTGCTACCAAGCTTTCAGCATCTACAGTTCTTGACAAAAACCTTCTCACAGAATGGTCTCATGAAAGCCAACATCCCATGTTTCCCGAGCTCTATGTCAAAACAAGGTAGCTCACAACTCCACTTCAGCAGGCTTAGAGGAAAAGACACCCACAATGAAAACCTGAAGTTCTTTATGAGTTCTTTAGGCTGAGAAGCACACAGATTGTACAGGCCTTTAGCTGTGCTCTGTATCTGGAACACTTCCTGAAAACCCCTTGCTACAGCAGTCTCTACTGAACAACGCCTACAAGGAAATTATAATAATTTTGCAGTAGTGTTTGACCACACAATCCTCTCTGAAACTTTTCAGCTTCAGCAATGCAGTGAAAAAACCTAATTTATACATGTTGTGGGAACAGAGCACAAGTAATGAAGAACACATATTTAAATTGAAGTAGAAGAAATTTTCACTAACAACCTTAAACAGGTATGAGATTTCATAATTTTACTTACCACCAAATGGTATTATGCAGAGATTGTGTTTGCAGGCTAATTCCACAATTTTAACTACATCTTCATGGCAAACTGAAAAAGTACAAACAGTTAAAAAACAGAATTTGTGCTTGGTACTGTTATTTGTGCTTATTACTAAATATTGCAGTCTGAATAAGCAGCAGCTCCTTTTCTGACACCAGCAAGGAAGACATTTCAAAGTTAGGCACTAAATAAGAGCTGGGCTCAGAAGTATCAGTTAGAGAGTAAAGTTTAGACTTCAAACAATTCTACATTTGAAGAACTAACTACAGTCTTAGTCTCTTGCTGTACTCATGGATTGAGACCCCCTGCAAATTCTCAGGGCAAGATGGGCCACCAAACAGCCAACAATTCATCTAGGTATCTTGGAGAACAAATCACATGTAAAGCTTTTATTGAAAATAGGCTGTCCAATTTTTTCTAAGTGAGAAATAAGTTTCTTCTGAGAGATGAATAGCACATCTTTTTCTTCCTGGCTGACATTCAGTTTCAGAAGTGGAGCTGCTGCTGAAATCTAGTTTTTCAGGATGCATTCTGTACCTGGTCAAAGAAGGAGGTGGAAATGCTTGTGCATAGCCAAGTAAAAGGATCAAAAAAAGAGATCAAATACATTGCATACATGAGTTTGTACAAACAGCAAAGAATGAGCAGGACTAAATAAATAGTTTCCAAACTCTGGCTACTTTGCTTTTGTCATATAGAGCTGTTTTAAATGAAGGTAGTCAATCATTTTGTTTCAGCTGCTTTTGGAGCTACACAAAACAGAAGTTGTGGCAAGTACTGTTCACAGGCACCAGTGCTGTCAAGTACCCGGCCTCAAGTAATGAATTTCATCTTACAGTGCCTCTTTTCATGCTTCCCATACATGATTTTTTCCTCTAAATAAAGGAGGCAAAACTGAGTAGGGACTAAGTTCTTGTAAGAAGTTTTCGGGTTTTTAATGCAGTGCAGCTATCAAAGTTATAAAAGGTAATGAAGAAGTTGCAATCATACCACTGAACAGAAATTGACATTTACTTAGATCAAATGACCTCTTAGTTCACTACTGAAGAATGGCACATGAAACAGTTCCTAGTGACCGGAGACACATGACTCAAGTAAAAAATAAGCATTTGTATCCTTTTACTAGACAGACACAAGTAGGCCTAGCCTATACTCAGATTGCACTGCTCTTCCTTCAAGTCATTGATCTTTTGTAAAGTGTTCTGATAGGAGTTACAGGTGTTACACTTCTTTTTACTGAAGTATAGCACGTAAAAAAAAAAGTTCTTCAATACAAACATTTCACTACCCTTCTAGCATCATGTACACCTTTAGAACCCAAAATTGAGACTGCCATTTTTGACAACTACTCTTGCTGAACATACACGTTTACATTACACTGTGGTTACTTAAGTGATGAATTCATCTGTCAACATAAACTTCAGCTATATTTAATAATAAATTGACTTCTCCACAAAATGATGGGATTTCACAGACACAACCTGCAGTCCAGACGCTAAACAATCATGATTACCATTCATGAGACAATTCCTTCAGTTTCTGTAAAGATGAATGGAGTCAGTGAACCAAGAGACAGCTTTCCCCTGACTAGAAAGCACGGGAGTTTAGTAAACCATGGCCTCCCAGCTCAGAAGGAGAAGATGACAAAGCTTACCAGGCCATACAACTATATCAGGAATTCGCTTAAACATTCCTTCCCTGAGTACAAATATCTCGTGTAGGCAGTGACCTGGAACACAAACAATAAGTTAACAAGTTCAAATAAGGAAGCATCGAAAGCAGCACAGTTACACAAATGAAGTTCTCTTACCATGAGCTCTGAATACCCTATCTTCTGCATCCTGGGAATATGAGATTTTAGTGGCTCTAAGATCCTGAAGAAATTCTTCATTTACAATGGATGGAGGTACATCATTAACATTTAAGGATGCCTACAATACAAGAAAATAAATTGATTAAAGATAGGCTCACTCTTACAGCGTTTCTGTACAACAGAAATAAGAAAAACAGACTAACACTGACTGATACCCAAACACAACTATTCCAGATCAGAAAGACATTAGTTCTCCCTCACATCTTCAAGCCCCAACCCAGCTTATCCTACTCTGCACACACAAAGTTTTATTACAGTAGCACATTCTTACCTTTCTTTCTCCTGATAAATCTGGAGAAATACGTGATCTTATGAATGCATATTGAACAAAATATCTCTTTTTAAGACTTTCCAGGGTACTAAAATACATCCCTAAAGCCACTACACACTGCAAATTCTTCTGCTTACAGTTCTGTTTTCACTAACCCACTTTCCCCCCTCCTGTCATGTACTGAGAGTTAAGTCCAAATTGGACCAAAGTCTAATCAGAAGTCCAGTGCTAGGCAAAACTAAGTCTGATTGATATAACTGGCACACTTTAAGCAGACCTCACCTATAAGAAAGACTCCATAAAATCGATGCTGAGTCACAAACGTGCAGGTGTTTCCAGAAAGCCTCTATCTAAAGTCCTGATCAACACTTTGGAAAGGTGTCCTTCTTCTGAAGAAGCTACACAGGACATTTTGACTTACCAACAGACCTTGAATCAAGATTCTGTAAGTCCAGAGGGAAAACCTCTGCTTATGATTTTCTAACAGCCAAATCTTCAAGGTTCTTCCAACAGATGTCTTGTCTAAGTACTCTAACAGCTTCTCAAAGTGCAGACGCAACCACTTAACTCTCTTTTCTGAACTCTTTTTTAGATTATTGGTCACATAAAAATGTAGTTCATGTGTCAACTTTTTAAACCCACTCAGAGAACAAGAATTCTTTACAGGATCCAGTTTAAAAAAATATTTTGCAGACATTAAGTGTAAGACTTTTATGTGCTTTGAAGATTCCAAGAAGACCATGCTTTTTTTTCTCCTTAAAAATGGAGTAAATGTGGATAATCTCACTAAAGGAATATGTCTTCTAACACAAATGGCCTCTAATTAAAGAGTTCTTTAATTAGATAAAAAGCTTGTCTGATGACTGAAATCTAACTTCTTGACTTCAAGTCTTATTTCAAAAGAAAATGTTGGTCAAGAATCTTATTTCCTGTTAACAAAGTTCGTCAAGTGTGAGAGCAGAACTGAAAGGTTTTTTTACCACCATATCTTTTATTTTAAATACTTATAAAAATCAGGGATTGAACAAAAATCAGTTAAAAGAGTGCAATGCTTTCACACTTCTGCCATGAAAGCCTTCCTGGAAAATTAACTGACACCAACCCAAAGAGAAGAATGTGCTTGCACTTTTGCTATAAAGCTCTCAGGAAAGGTTTCAGGCTGCCTAGTGATGCCAGAAGGAGCTCATTCACAGCCCCACCATCAAAAAGTATTTTGAAGTAATGTTCCACCTAGTCAAAGAAACTTAAGACATCTCTTTGACAAGCCTCACCTATGCTTCTTGACAAATACAAAAAGAGAATAACAAAATGGAATTCACTTTGCTTTCATCTTCTGAAGTTTGTCTTCTACAAAAAGTATACTCACACATCTAAGTTTTCTTTCCTAGAAGAGAGTTTTGCCTATCCTTGCTCTACATAACCTACAGAGCAGCTGATACTTTTTGCCAGTATGTGTCTTAAGATAAAATCTTAGTAGATAGTACCAGTTAACAAGCTAACAGTAAGGAAATTGGACATTAATAGTCTCCCATCTGCCACAACAGCAGCAATCTATTCTGAATGGGTTGAGTCTCAAAGTTGTGAGAGCTGAAGAAGGTAAATTTAAACTTATCAGGAAAGTTATATCATTGTGATGGAGCATCCACCCTACAAAAAACTACGTAAGGTTATGGAGAAACTAAGAGTACTCACAGGAATAATTCAGAAGGAAATAGCTGCATGAGATGTTCATTACTGACAGTTGACATCATTCAGAGGTTCAAATGGATAGCCAAAAGTTTGGGTTAGAATTTTTATATGGAACATGTGACATAATAAAAATGCAGTTTTACAGTGATTTGACTTCTGGAAGAGGATATGTGCCATCCTGACTTGCTTTAAGGATAATGCTGTACTTACTGAAGTAAGGTGTCAGACAGCTAAAAAAAAAAGCCTTTTCCCTCCAATATATTCACCTTGTCACCTACAAACACAGAAGCTGAAATTAAGTATTGTTAGGTGAGAGGCACTCCACTACTGAAACACCTTGATTTTAGGAGCCAGTCACAGTAAGCACGACATAAATCTGGTCTTGGACTGCTGCTCTTACTATTCTGCTATTAATGCACATTCACACAGTGCTGTTTGCTAGCCCAAAGAACTCTGACAGCAAACATGAGAAACAAACAAATAGGTACCACATAAAAATCTTTAAATCACTTGTTTTAAGAAAAACTCCTGCTAGCTGTGCTTATATTTTATATTTTAAACTTTTGCTTCTTCATGGATTTCCATAGACAGAACTACTTCATATCAAGTTGAACACTAAGTGCCTGAAGATCTTTGTTCTCTATAACAAGAAATACTTAAAGCTATAACAATTCTTTGCAGATGGTTTTAGGTATCTTCATTTTTATAACTCTTCCACAAAAGTTTTAACCTCTTAGTTTTAATCTTCAAAATTAAAAAGTTAATATTTATCTATAAAAATCTTATGCACAGCGACAAACAAAAATATACCTTTATTTATTCTCATAGGACTGAAATATTTTAAGATTTGCACCCTGAAAACCTAGACGGGAAGCCTATGTGAACTATGTTAAGTCTGGTCTGAAAAAAGAAACAGCATCAACAGCTATTGAACATCACAGAAGCAGGTACACTTACTGTTGTTAATTAAAACACAAAAGTCACATGCAACAGGGAACCCTCCAATCTTGTATGACAGAGGCAGGAAGAGATGGGATAGAAAGAGAAATGAACCAAGAGATCACTTCCCTACTGTTGTTCCTATACACAACTTTCTTCATGCTTAGGTGATAGTAGAAGTTGAAAACCCAGCATAGCAAACAAACTGAAATATACCCTAAGAATTATGACAGCCATGAAAATGAGGGACCTGCAGTAGTACTCAAGACTAGCTATGAGAAGTCCAGGTGTATATTGGAGACTCCAAAGAGTCCTATCCCGTATCAAGGTAGTCAGCCTGCTTCAGATCACCATCTGAGGACCATGAAAACCACAGGGGCACAACGTAACAGAAAAGTACTCAACATTGCTGGCAGATATCCTGAGGAGCTGGTCTGCAAGACATACTGTGGAATCGGGGCATTATTAAAAAATCTGTACTTGTCCTTCAATTCTACTTTGCTCTGTCCTTTCTCTACATGTAAGAAGAAGGGAACAGTTCTCAAGACCTCTGTTCACAGCAAGTTAAAGCAGCAGCCAGTTAAGACCAACCCTGGTCAACAAAAACACATCCAGATGAATTTTTCAAAATATATTGGCAGACGGAGATCCTGTAAGTCACGGCAGATGAAAGAATGTCTTGATGAATAGAAGACTGAAGAAACATTTAAGTTTTCAGGCCCTATGAGATTACCTGCTTCAAAGAAAATGCAATCTTGAAGTCACTCACTCAACCAATGGATGGGTTGTACCCATCCATTACCCAAAGCAGGGTTGTTAAAGTCACAGTACAAGCACAGCCTGCATCCAATACTGCTTTAGCAGCTATCTAGTCAGGAACCTGAAGCTTCAAAGGGATTCTAATAAGGGAGCCAGGTCTCCTGACTCTGACATAAGTTACTCTTTCTAAAAAGCAAAATATGTATGACTTACAAAACCCAGAACATTCCCAATGTTATTTTTCTGAAAACGTTCAGTTCAATCTTGAGTATTCTGG
This sequence comes from Gymnorhina tibicen, assembly GCA_013399875.1. Taxonomy (NCBI): domain Eukaryota; kingdom Metazoa; phylum Chordata; class Aves; order Passeriformes; family Artamidae; genus Gymnorhina; species Gymnorhina tibicen. The sequence goes on from VXAZ01000242.1 coordinate 487,503, forward strand.
TAGTGAGTTTTCAGCACCCAGACATGTCAAATAAGAACTTCGATATCTTTCAATACACCGAAAACACATCACAGTTTAACTTCCCTGTATTTTCTTTGTTATCGTGAATAACATTCACGTTGTATAAACAATTCCCTCTGGGCTAACAGTTTCTACAGTCTTGAAATGCAAGCTACAGACAGGACAAAAAACTCCCTGTGCTGGAAACTTTCATTTCAATAAATGTACTACCAGTTATCCTGAAACCACAAGTCATGCTAAGATACGTAAGGTTCCACATAGTAGTTCTACACCTTTTTTTTTTTTCCAAAAACTTGGAGGTATTAATACACTATATTTAAATCAATTATGTGCAACAGCTGAATCATCTTTAACAGTGTGGTCTTGATTATCACCAAGACTAATGTTCAAAGGAACTGGTTCAGCTATTTACTTACTCTAGAGGTAGTTTTGTGCTCCAGACTTGCTCCAAACGTTTTTTCTATCCATTCCTTAAAAGTTGGTAATACCATACCACCTAATCTGTACCTGAAAAGTCAATATTACATAGGGTCATTTTAAATTAAAAGAATGTATGTCAGATACATTTCTTTCAATTCTATGTACACACAAACAGAAGTTTTAAATGAAACTCTTTACCTACAAGCCTTCAAAGCTTCTGCATATTTACTTTTCATGCAACTGCATACTTCATTGCATTTACCTTTACCTGGTCTTTACTTCACACAGAATCAAGTAATTTGTCAGCATGGTATCACTTTTCTTTGGGTGTAAGGCTTTTCGGTTATCCCACCCCACCACTCTCAAGAAAGGTCTCTCCCTTGCAGTAGTGTAGAAAGCAGCACCAGAGTTTACATGCCAGCTACAGATAGAGGACACACTGCAATGTAGTCTCAGACACACAAACCCATTTCAGTACACCTTATGCTTTCAAGAAAACAGAAACAGTATTAGAGGTTCCCCCTTCATCAAAATCCATCAGAATCCATCAAGCACTGTAAAATTATTTCCAGCACAAACTGTTTGGCAAGAGCTTAGCCATGTGACAAATGCAGACTTACAATGGACAGAGGAGCTGGTTTTGACCATGTGCACCACATGTGAAAACACATAAGGCTGGGAAAACAGCTAGAAACTACTGCTATTAATTGTATACATGTACACACCTTTAGCATGTTTATGTGTGCAAAACTATTCCCAGAAGAGAGGAGAAATAAGATCTTCCTTTGATATCAAGAGCTTTCAGCAGCTGAGAATCCTTACCATAGTTTTCACCTGGGTCACTGCATAAGACCTAACTGGGTCATCCCTCTAAGATCATTCAATCACTGTAAATCCACTTATGACCCTGTCCTTCACAGCTGGTGCAACCAACTCTACAACTGAGTCACCTGTTACACAGAAAGATCAATTCTTTTTGTTTCCTCAACTACCCCCGCAGCTCTTCTACTGACAAACCCCCTACTCTACTCCTAGAACTAAAAGGCTACAACCTTATCTCAACTCAAGCTAGACTTTTCAGCATGGAAGACAGTGTTCAGTCATTCCTCCTGTGACAGCTGTTACTGTTTCATCATACCCATACAAAAATTATGTGAATTCTGTGAAAAGGAAGTGCAATAAGCAATGAAAGTTTAATGCATTTGCATCAAGAGTTTGCAAGGAAGGCAGAGACCCAGGTCACCTCGCTGTGTTTTCTTCTCCAGACCTGCTTCTTAGTATTGCCAAACTATCACTATAGCTGGTTTGCAAGGATAACCTTAATCACTTACTCAAAGGACAAACTAAAGCTATCAGGAACCCCAAAACTTTTAAGTCAAGATACAGACAGAAGTCACAGCATAGAAGAAGTTAGTTTACTGCACAGAGTGCAATGCATGATTGCTCAGGAAGCAAGCGTTGTATGTATACACTGATGGTGCAAGAAGCCCCCCAAAAACTGCCTGCCGCAGACACACTCCAAAAAACAGCTTCAGTTGCTCAGACTAGCAAGTATCATCTATCCCTGCAGAGATGGCAGAGTCTATAATAAAAAGATGATTTGATGCATGGTCTGTAGGGAAAGTCAATATGACTTTCATAAAGGGGAATCCTGTTTCACTAATCCTTGGAATTCTATCAGGGTGTAAAAACAGAAAGTGTATAAAGTGGATACAATGAACATGAAGTCCCACACTCCTTTATATTTCCACAGGTGTTCACCCCAAAAATTATTTAAGAAAATACACTGCTACAGTACTGAAGAAAAGGTTCTCCTACAGGCTGAAGGATAAGATAAGGTTAAGAAGCAAAGGGCAGAGTTTATTGATCACACTGATAGGAACTCAGGACCTTAAAAAAAACTTAAGCAGACAAAAAAAGATGGAAGTTAAGATAATTGCAAAGCATTACTTGACTATTTTGCAGAATCACACTGGTAGGCGGTATCATGGCATCCTCACTGACCACATACAACAGCAGCTCACAGTGCCGTGCATCAACTGGGCAGGTCTAAGGAACAAGACAGCTCATCTCTTTCTGCTGCTCTGTAGAACACTGCTGTAGCCACACCTTGAGCACTGCACACAGTTTTTGTCTCTATCTCCAGAAAGATCTAGTGGAGCTAGAGATGGTGCAGAGAACTGTAAAGACCACAGGGCCTTACAAGCAGAGACTGAAGGGCCCAGGACTCCACAAGCATGGAGAGAAAATGCAAGAGAAGGTATGACTGAGTCTTATAAATCAGTACACAGTAAATAGGCTGAAGAACTATCACTCACCTAGTCCTGCAAAGCAGTTAGGGATACTTGTTTCAAGACACAAGTACTTTACACAACCACAACCTGGAACTTGCTGCCACTGCATGCTGCATAGGCAGACAGTATGAGCAGACTTGAGGTTATTACACAACTTTATGGACAACAGACCTCTAAGTGGGTACTGAAAGGATGAGGCATTTACACCGCCTTTGCAGATGCTTATTATCCTATTTTCACTTCAAACACTCTCCTTTTGCCACTGTGGCAAACTATTCCAAAGAAACTATACGGGTGCGGCCCAACGAGGCATTTCTAATGTCATCTCTCAGAGACAATGTGGATGGCAGAAAAAACCACCCTTCTGCTAATCTAGAACAGTGACTGGTACATATCAGTCACCCAGCAGTCAAGCAGCCTTGATGCTTCCTCCTGAAAAAAAAAGAAGTCCTGCCCCTTATCTTTTTTCTTCTATAGTCTGCTTTGATTTTCTGTGCAGCACCTCCCTAAATATTATACAGTGAACTGGCTTACACAAGGCTTTGCGTTGTAATTAGGCCTGAAAATCAAGAAAATAGCAACTGAAGTGCTCAACATCCCAGTTAGGTTTTTGCAGCTTTGACTCAAGCTAATTCATACTAGTTTACTGACTCAAAGATTAGGGAGGAATTTTTATGAAGGACAGAATTTTATTTCTCTTCTCCATTCTTTTGTTTTTAACTCTTACGGAAACAGAATTTTTTAAAACAGGGAAGAGACTGCAAGATTACTTTCCACTTAGGAAGAAAAAAAAACCCCAAACAAGCAAGATGGCAAGTGACAGGTTTAAATTCCACTGGAACAAAATTAAGATATCCCCAAGTAGGCTTCATTTTAATGTAATTTCTTAAAAAATATATTTCTCAGAAAAACAACCTTGCTGTATAAAGGGTTAGAGGGTAATAAATCAGAAGTGGTGCCACTACAGAACATACAATTGAAGAGCAGTGTTGGAAAATAAGTTCAGAGGATGAAATAGCTCAATGCACAGCGGTTAGGAAACCCAAAACAAAGTAGAAGTTTAATAAAGAAACTAGTTGATGCTCAAGAGATTCTCAAAACTGCACTGACGTGCTGCATGTTACCTGAAGCTTTAGAACATGGTGCAGATTCTCAGTGTGATTTCATTAACGCACAGAGTATCAAGTTACAGAGAAGATTCACATAAATTTGTCTTTATAACATTTTTAATAAACATTTCAATAAGCCATACAGTCTATTTTACTATGTCAGACTACCGTGTATAGACTTCAATAAACCTGTTAAATGCAGAACTAATAACCTATTCTGAGATGCAGCAACTTCTTTGCCTTCTTTGAATTAACTGTACTGTACAGCTTTTAAACTCTTTTCAAAGACTATCTTACTAAATAAGATACTTCAGTTACATAAATTTTCAACTTACCTTTTTCCTGTGAATTCTGCTTGACCCTTCTTATTGAAGATGAATTTGGAGTCATTATATCCCCACCCATTCCACTTCAAAAGTTCTTGCCTTAAAGGGAGAAAAATATGTAAGTGACAATATTAGCATATTGCAGATCCAAAGTGATTTTCTGTTATATGGTTTTGGAAAAAAGTCTTACCAGACAGCAATTCAAGAAATCAATCAAGTATCAATGTATCAAAAGTACATAGCTTAGAGCCTAAACAAATTCTGAAACCACAACCATTACTCCTTCAGATTGCATCCTATGACTTGAAAGACCAGATGCTCTATAAAAACAACCACCAGCTTAAGTCATTGCATACTGTATTGAATCATAGAATCATTAAGGTTGGAAAAGACTTCCAAGATCATTATGTCCATGTCCATTATGACCAAAAACCACCATGCCACCTAAACCACAGCACTAAGTGCCACATCTAGTAATTTCCTGAACACTTTCACGGATGGTGACTCCACCACCTCCCTGGGCAGACTGTTCCAATGTCTGACAGCCCTTTCAGTGAAGAAATTCTCCCTGATGTCCAACGTGAACCTCTCCAGGTGCAGCTTGAGGCCATTTCCTCTCATCCTGTGTCACCTGTTACCTGGGAGAAGAGGCCGACTCCCAGCTGGCTACGGCCTCCTGACAGGGAGTTGTAGAGAGTGACAAGGTCACCGCTGCGCCTCCTCTTCTCCAGGCTAAACACCCCCAGCTCCCTCAGCTGCTCCTTATCAGACCTGTGCTCCAGACCCTTTCCCAGCTCCACTGCCCTTCTCTGGACACGCTCCAGCCCCTCAAAGTCTTTCATGTTGTGAGAGGCCCAGAACTGAACACTGGATTTGAGGTGTGGCCTTACCAGTGCCGAGTACAGGGGGATGATCACAGCCCTAGTGCTGCTGGCCACACTACTCCTGATCCAGGCCAGGATGCCATTGGCCTTCTTGGCACCTGGGCACACGCTGGCTCACTCTGGCCAGCTGTTGACCAGCACCTGCAGGTCCTTTTCTGCTGGGCCACTTTCCAGCCACTCTGCCCCCAGCCTGTAGCAGTACATGGGGCTGCTGGGACTGAAGGGGTTTGGTTTTTTGTTTTTATTTTTCTTCTGTGTAGAGAGAGGAGTAGATCCCTGGTGATATGGTGATATTCTCCAATGGCAAGAGTAATGTGTGAAAGATGCTTGGTTTTCAGTCTATACATAAACACCAACATACAAATAGGTAACATGTAAATATTTTCAGAATAAAAAAGACATTTAGTATTTAAATTTATTTTCTTGACAGAGAACAATGATTTTAGTTGCTTGTCATCACTACTGCAATCTCACAGCATTCTTAACATTCAGCTGATGAGGCACTTTGAGACACATTTGGACTGAAAGTCATAAACAACAAAACCCCAAGAAGTGCAGGAATAACATATCAAATACAACCAGAATGTGATACCATAAAACTATAAATACATAAAACCCAAACTCACAACTGCCAAAATACAAGCAGAAAATCAAAAAATCTTAAGCTCAACCATATCAGAGGATCTCTTAACTATGATAAAGTCATCAGAACTGTATCAGTGTAAGTATATTTAAGGCTTAAGAAATACACTAATAATAATTACATACTAATCTAGCTTTGCTTTAAAGGTTTGCTATTTATTTATATTAAAAATGAAATTACTAACCTAGAAACTGAATTTTAGTTAAAAGAAATGCATCTCAATGAAGTCTGTCAAAAGATCATTTACCTCCCTGCCCCATATACAGTGAATATAGCTCTTTGACTGCCTAAGAGTAAGATGATCAGGGGTGACCATTTCAAAAAGACCTTGTGATTCAGAGAAAGCACTACCTCAATCACTTTCAGCTCCACCATTACATACAAGATAACTGTATGATGATTGATTACCAAAGGTTTTCATTATAAAGATAATATTAACACTGGCTGCTGACATACTATCAGTGTTGCAATTCAACAGACTTGGCTTAAACAAGATCTATTTTCTTCACACTGCCTGTATGCAAGGTTTTATTTAATCAAATGGAAAAAAGCCATGGTCATGTATTTCATTACAGTTGTTTGATTCAGACATTCTAATCAGCCTTTGACAAATCTGGCACGTAAAGTAAACTTTATCAGTTATTGAGTACTGAAATGACTCCATACAGTTTTGTGAAACAGCCAGTCTATGTTGTTCTTCCACACTGAAGAATCAATTCTAAAATTTCAGCCACAATTAAACTGAGCAGAGCTGTCCAGATAGAGAAGCCCCTTGGGCTGCCTCCTCTCTCTGATCTTTACTCATGTAGAGTTCACACAGGAAAGGACAAGGATCCATTCATGTTCCATAGCATGGGAATGCCTTGTGCTATTGTGCTGTTGTGACAGATTATCAAAAAGCATGTTATGCAGACTTGCACAATTTTACCCTTATTTCTAGACATGTATATTTATAAATGCTGCATATATTTATACAAAGTCCCACAAAGAAACTAAGTCATACACAGTGGAGCTGCTCCCTGCTGAGAACAAGGTAACACAGAATTGGCCAACTCAAGTGATTTTTTTTTTAATTAAATGTCCCATTCCAATCCCAGTCACTGCAGTCCTCCTCAAGGCAAGATTTCTCCCTCTGCTGACTAAATGCAGTATTTCTATATACCTGACTTACGTAGTTTGTTGAATCCTGTAACATCAGAACAGACTTGATATTATTAAGCAAAATTGAGGAAGGCTCAAACAGCTTCCCCTCTAAGTTAGAGAGGGAAGTCCTCTTGCAAGGCAGTGCCAAAATAAAGATGACAACTATGATGCATGAAACAGGCTAGAGAAACTAGCTGCAAAGCTGGAGACAATCAGAGCAAGACAGAAAAGGCCAGGCTCTAAAGAAACTGGTGACATGAGATAAACTGATAATGGTCAGGTTTGAAACTATCATTAGTCCTGATGTCAGTACAGGCAGATACTTCCCAGAAAATCATGGAGAGGTACTATTAATTAAGGACAAAAAGACAGACCCAGATACGACGTTTTTCTGTTACGCTGACCACATTCCCATTTGCTTGCCTTTTCTAAAGGCCTGATTTCCTAGGCTGGTGTTAAACTACCTGGCACTTTGATCAGGCTCTAAAATACAGAACCGAGTTTAACTCCTAAGAGTTTATTTTCTAGCTGAACTATTCGTGAATAAAATTAAGCACACAAAGCTTTACTCTGTCAGACAACATATCTCCCGTCATCGGCATGATGATAATAATTAAATTAAAATCTGAAATAACAGTTTGCATGTTTGTAGAAGAATAGCTGATTGAAACATCTTGGCTACCTCGTAACACAAAGGCAGGAGATTTCACACCACCACACACAATGGGCAGTATCATATCTTGTCGCAGGTAAACACCAGAACAAGAAACTCAAGCACCTAATTTTTATATTCAAAACTATACTGAGCAAGTCTGAGGTTTCTATCTGGAGACAGGAAGGGCTATTTTTGGAATGAGTCATCTTACAATTATTCTTTCTTTTGTTCCACCACACCAAAATACTGCCAGTTTAAGAACTGTGGTTTGACTTACGTACTGCAGTTTCTAGCACTTCATGCCTACACGCTAAGAACAAGTCAGAGGCAATACTGCATATAGTTCCATAAAAAAACAAAGCCTAAAAAGGCCAGATTTTAAAAGAAAGGCTGATCAGTCAGTTCTGATTTGTAAATCACACAGCCTGCAGGAAGACCAAGCTGTTCAGATCTTCTTGCATTACCATTTGAAAGGTATGTTCTTCATAAGCAAGAGCAGGTGAACCTCAAGGCTCAAGAGAACTGCCCTCAGTAGAGAGGAAAGCAGATGACATCCAGAGGAGATCTCCAAGCCTCCATGACTACAGAGGCAAGAGCAATGTCATACATAATTCAAGACTGAACTTTTTGGAAGAGTGTTACATATTCGTTGACACCCTATTCAGCCCAGGTGCAAGCAGCTCTGCCAGATGAAGCCAGGGCAGTGTGCTGCTCTTCCCTCCGTCTGGCTCACTACCCCAGCTCCTTCAAGTAAGGGAAATACACTGTAGCACACACTGGCTCTGCATTTCCTTGTCTTTTCAGCTCTCATTTGGAAATCAAAACTGTAATTTGACAGCATAATAAGAAATAGAAGGCAAGCAAGGAAAAAAAGTCTTTTAAGTGTTGTAACAACATTCCTTCCTTGGCATTTTCATCCTGCCCTTGTACAGCATTATTTATACAGTCACCGTTCCTTAGAAAACACTTTTCACACCCCAGCTCCAGCACAGCACTCCCACTGCCCTCTAATGCCCTGGTGCAGCAATTAGAGCTGCCTGCCAGATTAGCATCACGTACCATGTTTACCTTGGCTCTCAAGAACGATCCAAGCTGCAACTGAGCAATCGATGCAGCCGTCTACATTTCCCAAAGTTTTCATTCCCAGTATCTCAGTGTTAAGCTCATATGCCCGATGAATATAAAGGGCAGAAAGAACTGCTGACCATCTGCAGACTTAAGCACACATTAAAAGCCTCCTCTGTGTAAAAGTTCCCAAAGTATCCAGTGCTGTCTCTGAGGACTTCAGCTACCTGTTGATATGCAACTAATATGTACCTTCATTATACCTAAACTTTTACAAATTATGTATCCACTAACGCATCAATATTTTGTACCATCTGAAACAAAACTACCCTTGCAGTAACATCTTCTATCCTCATTCTTCAAAAATTCAAGAATTAGGTTGCTAAATGTTAAAATAACTTAAAAAAAACAAAAAAACCCCTGAATACTCTGTAAAATATCTGAATACATCAAAATATGTCAGGAAGTTTCATGTCCCAGCTTGAAAAAAAAAAGCTGCTTAGTTTGACTTAAGTCAAGTGACATGTTCATGCTACACATGTTGTATGCGTAGCAAGATATAATTTACATGCCCTTCTGTTCTTCTTCCCAGACTCCTTTCCAAGAATATATATAGCCAAGAATCTCACCAACATTTGATATTATTCTCACTTTAAACTAAATATTATTCAGTATTGTACCCAAACTGTCTTCTTTAAAGACAACACCTTTCCTATTCAGTACATTGGCTTCAACAAAATATCAAGCTCATTAACTATCTCATTTTTGACAGAAACATGGAATATTTTAGCCAGAAACTGACCAGTTCTTTCTTGCCTTCTAACTTAAAAGATAGAAATTCACTACTGAAATACATGAAGTAGTATAAATGTTTTTAATGTGTAAAATGTTTGTATATACACACACAGAATTATATTGCCTGAAAGGAAACAAGTTACCATGGAAGCAGTGACAATAGATTAACACAGTGTGACTAGTTTAAGTGAATTTAAATATTCTACTTTCATTAGAATGCCTAACATCGAAATACTAGTTCGACTCACTGAATAAGAATTTTTACAGTCAGGGGTGCAGGAGGGTGGCTCATCAGCTGAACTAGTGCTCTCAAATCATCCAGTCACTCAGCTGGGCAGACATAGGCCTTTGGACTACACTATTTCAACAAAACTGTACTTGCCAGCACTGTTCAAATCTCAGGTTTCAATGACTGGCACAATGACTGGATGAAAATGTTCTCATCTCTCCCTTAGGAAGCTGAAGGATAAGCACAGCGTCTCCTGTGCCAAGACAGCCAAGGCTTCTTCGGAGAAGCAAGATGAATGTGCAGTTCAACCCAGCTGGAGAAAAGTGACTCAGGTGGAGCAAAGCCCAGATACTCCCATCAGTTTCCTCACAATAACCACCAACATTTTCAATTCAATCACCAGCAGATGCTCAGCATTAAAACCACATACACATAAAATACTCACAGGCACTTCTGTTGCACAATGGAAGAACCAGCAGATTCCTGGAAACCAGTTTAAAGCGGCAGTTTTAAGGGCTACCACACAGGCTTAAGCACAGAATTTGCCTAATCTAACAGTCCTGCAAGTTGTAGAGTTCTTGCAAAACTCAGTGCATGGGTGCAGCAATACTGAGGCAGTCTTGTGGTGGTAAGGTGTCACAAGAAGACACTATCCAAAAAAACAACTCCTCAGAGCCTACCTCAGTTGGACTTTGGGTTACCAACCAAGCCCAACCAGCTGGAAATTCAGAACCCTTTCCACAGGTGGTACCAGAAGATCACTCTCCCTCTCCCTTCGAGCAGTCTCTCTGTTCATTTTATACAGTCACACTTCTAAACCAAGTAAGCAACACTATAGAGTGATTCTGAAGCCAGTAGTAAATTAGTATCAGGTGCCTAAAATAAAGAAAGAACATGTAGCCCAAGGAATTGCTTCAAGAACTGCTTTGTGAAAGCATCATTTATCTGGAGAGGAATGCCATACTGCAGGCAGAGGGTATCTCCTGTGTTCTTCATTCTTATACTTTTCTCCTCTTGGGAGATCTTCCCTGCAGCAAACCTAATATAATCGTTCTCAAGTCTGAAGTCAAGTAACATCTTTTATAACCTTAGACACATTCAGGTTCTGTAGCCCACACTTTCAGCTAAGCCCCTGCAGCTGCACATAACACCAATTCAGTTGCTATTCTGTTTGCTGAATATCTGATATGACAAAACAAACCTGGGCTCATATTTACAGTTTAAATCTACAGTAAGCAGCAAATGCAGACAACCAGATTTTAGGCATAAGATGTCAAGAGTTTAGATACCCAAAAGCAGAGTGCTTTTCTTTAAGCTATTCAGATAAAACAAGTGTTCACTTTCCTTACACACATTCTTAGCCTTGACTATTTCGTTACTCTTCATTTCATCACACTGTAATAAACAAAGCCCCAAGGAATAAGGAAATTAGTATTTCTCTAGTGTTCTTCCATAGTAAATAAAGTCAATTAGGGCGAATTAAAGATCGAGGAAAGCCAAGACATTACAATCATTCTTCTCAGTACACACTTGGCCAAATGATTCTTATGCAACAGAATACTTCACTAGAAGCTCTCTCTATTCCACCTACTACTCCAGCTGACACCAGTTTCACTTTTATCTTTGAAGAGACTCCTCTACTACAAAATGCACACACATGGCTACTTCCAGGCAGTAAATGAAACAGCACAAAGAGATCAGTCCTTTGAGAGGTATTTCCTGAAAGCTTGCAAAACCAGGAAATCTGCTTTGCTGTCTTAGAAGAAATAACTTAATGAAGGAATCAACAGTCTGCCATTTATCTGCGCACCTAAGTTCAGTTCCTGGACAACACTGTTTTACCCATCCCACAGAGAATCTTTTAGCATGCTCTGTAGCAAATACATGAGATAATTGCTCAAGTAAACTTTCTGGTCTGCACCATCAACCCCAAAGACCTGCACGAAACAGCCCAGTTCTGGATATAACAACACTACAGAGGCATTATGCTTGTCCATCGCATTCAACCTGCAACTGATTTTTAATACTCCACATTATTTATTTTCTACAAAGAGGTACAGTAACACTTCAGGAAAGTCTAGTTGACTGCAGTCTGCTGCACTACTGATCTCCTTACTTTACTTCAGCTCCAAGTAGCTTCTAGTCCAAGTAATTACTTTAGTCTATTGCATTATCAGATTACTCTAATTCTGTTCAGTTTAAACACATCAAGTTTAAATAAATAGTTATATACACATTCATTTTCTTGTACATAACAGTTCAGATCTCAGTAGATATCAAGCAGTTGATCTACAAAAGTCTTTCAGTTTTTGCTGCAAACTGCTACTTCCTTTCATATAATAACTTATATTGAGCTTCACATATTAAACACTTCACACTTTTATCTAGGTTCTTTTTCTAATAAAATTTAGTTAATGAATATATCCAGTTTGGCTTACTTGGTATCAAATGATCTAACAATAAGTATTTTATTACTTAAATTCTTAGAGATTTCCTACATTTCATCTTCCTGATGTGCAACTACTTGGACCTACACATTAGACAGGAATTGCTGTCACATATGAAGTCACTTTTACCATCAGATTATGACACCTTTTTTCGTGTTAATGTTTCCATGAGAGAATCTTCTTTATCTGTTCCTCTACTTCAAGTATTAACTTTGACTAACATTTAATTGCTTTGATGCAATCACAGAACCTCCCATGAACTGCCACACCTTCCTCAATGCAACAGGTTCTTACTCTTCTGATTTCTTAAGACTGGTGTAGTGGCACCAGCCCTTTCCTTCTTCACCCTAAGTGTTCATCACCTTAAACTCAGAAGTCAGCTACACCAGGATACAGTTTAGCACCAAGTGCTGCTTAAACACTGTTCTCTAAAGGATGAAATCTTTATTATAAAGATCACTCTGAGTACTGGGGGTAAGATACAAAGCCTCTCTGAAGACACTTGTTATATTCAAGTAGTACCAGTTCTTTAGGAGTTAATTCATGTTGCTGCATAATAAAGTCATATTCGTTAGCAGCAACTACAGCAAGAATTGCAAGTGTGCATATGAAGAAGGTATGGCAACATTAACACATTACCCTGAACAACCTGCCTGTGAACTTGACATAGTCAGCTGGCTACACACTCATCCCTTAGTTTAACCCCGTGTAACAGTATGCCCACAATAATTACAAGATATTCACAAGCCTCTCTTCATCACCTAGGAAAGCAGCTTCTCCACAGAGAGATAGGATAATCAGGAGATCCTGTCCTGCTTTCTTTTGCTCCAGGAAAAAAATAAATTTTAAGCCTACAAGCTACTGAGTCAACATTTAGCTAAACTAAACCAATTATCCCTTTTAACAAAGGCCAAATTGTTTAAAGTTTGATTTGAGTAAGTTATAATATACAAGCTATTTTGATGAGATCAGCATCAGTGCATACTCCACCTCTGAGGCGCTCTTACTTTCTAGCACACATGGCAGTTACTCTGGTACAACTCTGCTCTAAAAAGTTGTAGCACCTGACTGCTTCCAAAGCAGTACAAGTTGAACACTTCATGTACATACAGTTATTCTGAAGATTAAGTAAGTTTTTAACTCAAGTCTCACCAGCAGAGTGAGCTTACCAGTCAACAAAAGTCAACAGCATAATGTAAAAAGACAGGAAAAGTAATTTCAAGGAAGAGTTATTTTCCAGCTCAATTGTTTTATCAACTTTTTCAGCAAGCCTATCATGTTAAGGCTTCAACACAGATTGTGTAACTATGATTCCCATCTTTCACTGCAACACTCAATTAAAATATTACATCCAAGCCAGGAATGCCATTGAGAAATAACATCTCTCTGCTCTTACAGTACCTAAGATTTCCCTCAAGAGGATACTCAGACAAACAGATAGTTGCTTGTCTTTTGAGGAATTTTCCCATCTCAATAACTGAAATTTGAAAAAGTAGAAAGTGTATTACGATCCTTAAACATATCAATATGCAAATGCATTGCTCAGTCTTCAGAGGCATTTTTATTTGGAAACAAGAAGAGTTGGATGAGACCCATAGACTTTCAGTCAATACCACATACTCTCCATCCTCCCCTCGCTGGTGAGAAATGCCTGGATAAGATCTTTAATAGTTTGGTCTTTGAACTATCAACAAGAAAGCCATGTTTCTAGAGGTCACTGTCTACTGACTGTTAGAAAAGCAGCCAGAAAAAAAATTCTGTGATCACAGACCTAAAGTACTACAAAGGGTTTTTTTAATCAAAGAAAGCCATCTACTTTGCAGAAGAAATGCAACATGAGGAGAGTGCACCTAAATCTGCTGAAGCAGTATCTACAGCTTTGCCACTATTTCAAATACTACAGGAAAGATGCAACAGGTGTAAAAACCAAAAATTTTGCTTAAGGTACTTTTGGCTACAGCTTTGCTAGGAAAAATTAAAATAACAGTTCAAAAGAGGCAGAAGAGCTGAATCAGCATTCAACAGACTACAAGAAAAAAAATAGCATCCAAGTTTGGACTGTCCTAATATTACTGATAAAAGGCATGCACTGTCTCTAGGTCAGTTATTTTTACTAGATTTTCCCATCAACCTTCCCGGTCTCACAAATAAAAATCAGCTCCAGATTAGATGGGAGTCACTAGAACAAGACTCACTTGCCCCCTCCAAATCAGTGTAGGCAACAGAACTGTCTTTCTCCTCCATCACTCCAAAACCTGGGTATTTTCCTCAAACACAAGCTCAACCAAGATCCTCATATCCTAGCTATCCTGAGTATCAGAATTTTCACATGCAGCATCTTAACCGTGTTTCAAATGTATCTCAGATGTTCAGACATCTGACAACCTCAAGACAGAGATAAAGCTGCCTTTAAGTTTTTCTTGTTTCTACACATACAAAAAGGCTGGGCTCTAAGAACAGCAAGACAGTTGTACCTCTGGTGCAGAATAAGCTTTCCAGCAGCTCCCTTACACCCTCACAGCAAATTTTTATTGTGAGTTCAGATCAAGTTATTTAGAGTAAAAATAGTAATCCATTATGATCCTATAGCAAATCCTAATAGGGGACAGCAACATCAATAAGTTGTAGAAGTACAGGTGTTAAGTTCTCTAAGCCTGTATTTCCACGGAGAAAGACGCTATCTTTCAGGTCACGTGCATCTGCACTAAAGTCTGTTTCTCCTGCTCTTCATGGATGCAATAACTGGCTGTAGAACTTACACAACAATCCATTTAAAATAAATCCCTTAAAACTAGCTAAGCTGGTATTTTTTCAGAAACAGCAATTGCTTCCTAGATTCAAACCAAAGAAAAACTCAATATGGAAGGCAACAACTTCAGAACAAACCATTTGTCCCAGTGAGCAGCACTGTTTGATACATCTCCTGCACAAGCATCAAATTCCACTCAGTGAGAACTAAAAGCTTTCAAAGCTGTTCTCATTTGACTACATGTGCATGACATCCCAGTCCTCCCAAAGCAGGCAAATTCAGCTCGCAACTGTAGGCCACAAATTGCCACAAATTAGGAGAACTGAGGCTGTTCCTTGCTCTCTTTTTCAAAAGGTTGAGAGCAAAGCACGGGCTGACTGGATTTTCCTCAAAGGAGGAACAGCTCTTCTCTTCACTGCTTGCCCAGTCTACCTCCGGACTTCCCCCGTGCACTAACAAACTAGTCCCCATCCAAAGCTCAAGAGAGAACAGGAGGTTGTCTACAACCTAAGCCTTAAAATGCTCTTATAAGACAGCAAGCCAACACACATATAGAAAATCCGCATCTGAGAAAGGGGGAGCAGTAGAAGAAAGTCACAAAACTAATACAAGCCCACCCCAGCAGAAAGGGGGCCTTATGATATCAAGTTACATGAAACTACATAGTGGTATTATAATCACAGCATTTTTTAAAAATCTAGTAGAAAAACGAAACCAAGAGCCAGTGAAACAACTCTGAACTAGAGAATTTGATTGTCTTCCCTTGGTGTCCTGTTACCTGAGACTCCTTACTACTACAGACAGTAAGAACCAGCAAAAGTAGTTCATAGCTCTAAAATTACTAGTTTCTGAGCAACTTTTGTTAGAGCCTAATGTATGAGCATACTTTGTCAGCATTCACATCAGCTGAAGGTTTCTCTGAACAGGGGAGGACTGAGAGACCAGACACAGACCTTGCTCTTCACACGTGCTGCATTCCTCATTAGAGCATCCTCAAACTAATTTACAGAAACAAAACTTCTCCATCACATCTAAAGATGTGATTAAGGTGACTGTGAGCGACTTTCCATTTTAACACCATCCCACTTACTACAGAAACAGGTAAGCTGAAGACCAGCTTCCTTCGGTTTCCTCGAGTCCCTACAGCGCTGAACAGCTTCAGCACTTCACCCGCGCCTGGGATCTGCCTCATCCTCCTCCCCGCCGCTCCTCCCGCAGAGCCCACGCGGGGCCTCCCCGGGCCCCGCCGGCCCGCGCCCGTCCCCGGGCGGGAGGA
>VXAZ01000242.1:503779-532190 GCA_013399875.1 Gymnorhina tibicen
CCCCGCGCCCCCGGGCCGCTCGCTCCCGTTCCCCCGCTGTCCCGCGTGTTGCCGGAGCTTCCTGCCTCGGCAGGGCTGGGCTTGGTGGGCAAACCAGAGAGACAGAGAGAGAGACAGAGACAGAGAGAGAGAGAGAGAAAAGGCGTTTATTAAAGATTTGTCGCATTTGGTGCTGTAATTATAGCCGCTCTGGGTCGCTGAACAAACTTGAGAGAACACAAAGGTGTCTTTTAGAGATGAGGATTGCCTAAATTAATGATGAAATGCTAATTAATGGCAATAGCATAGGCGGGTTACTTAAGAAATAGGTCGGTGAGGTGGCAGATAATGCTACAGGTGTTAGAGATTGTATCGTCGCTGTTGACAGGGACACAAGGCCCTGGTGAGTGCAGGGCCGGTGAGCCAGGGGCCTCTGCCTGTGCAACCCGGCTGTCCTAGAAGGGAGGATCCAGGTCCCGGTGATCTGCTCCCCAGTAAACCCGCACCACGAAATGAATGCTGACTGACTGCTGGGAGTGCATCCCCTTCTGTATCTGGGATGCCAGATACATCATTGGGCCAATCCTTGCAAAAACAGCCGGTCCTGGCCGTATTTGGGCCCTGTGGGAACATCTGGGATTCACCTTGTAGTGAATCACTTTGAAGAGGCAGAGGAACTGGGATTTAAGGGGAGATACCGATTTGATGCCAGCCCCAGGTGCTTTCTGCTACTATGAATTTGCCTTGAGGCACCAGAATGCTGTGGATTTCCATTCAGGAAAGGATGTGGAAACTGGAAAAATTTTAAAGTAGAACAGATGATAAGAGGGATATTTTCCATCAGGAATGAAAAAAAAGCTTAACAAACTGAGTCCCTTACAAAAGACTAAGGAAGATGGGTTATCAGTCTTCAAATATGTAAAAGACTGCTATGGAGTGAAAGGAAGCAATCTGCCCTTCATGTCCCAGCTAGGTTGGTGAGAAGTAATGAGCTCAAACTGCAAGATGTAACTTCAGTATTAGCATTAGACTACTTTCTAATGGCAGTGAAAATGAAAAACTGTTGTAGTCAGCTTAAGTAGAGAACAAAGTCACCTTCATTAGACAGCATTAAGAACAGACAACATACATTTATCAGACATATCATTATAAGCAGTTCTGCTTAGGGCAAGGTGATGGGCTAGATGACCTGCTCAGATTAATTCCAACTTTTCCTCTGTGACATGAAGTATCTCACACTGTTGAAGCCTACTCAGTTGTCACACAGGACCTACTTTCATGATCAGCTTTTGCCACTGACTGGCACTGACCAGCTTTTTGGAAGTCCTGAAGTGGATTGCTGGGATCTATGTGATGACTGATACTTTCATAATGACAATTTGTCTATCATTGTTGATTTATTTGTTCATTTCTTCCTCAGATGTTTGCTACATATGTGAAATAAAATCCCATGAAAATTCATAAAACTCTGATGCCTGAGGGTGGCCACCTGAAACAGAGACTAGACAAGAATAAGAGAATAAAAGGAAGTATTTATTTGAAGGGCCTTCAAAGGTACGCCCTGGGCAGGCCAAAGGCTACACCCAAGATGGACGCTGGGTCACGGGTCACGGGTTCTTCACGCTTTTATAAGTTTGGTCAATTTGCATATCAGGGCTAATTCTCCACAAATAACTTTAGTTAATGATGTGATTTCCCCAAATTTACCCCCTTTCCCTTCTCAAGATTTTAGTTTACACATTTTGGGCCTAGGACAATCTAGGTGTCCTTGGACAGCAAACTTAGAGGGGCTTGTTATGTCTAACTAGCATGAGAACAGTAGCTAACAGGCCTCAAGAAACTTCAGAATTACACACTAGGCAGTACAGGATTAGAAAAAATAAAAGTTAAAACCTAAGGCATCACTCTTACCCTCTTTCAAAGCTCTTTCAGGGACCTGTTTCTCCCCCGATACTTCAACATGGTACCTTTCCATTAACTAAGCAATTTGCAGGAAGTTCTTCAGGGAGTGGGTATGTACTGCACAAGCAGTGAGACTTGGGTTCAGTTCCTTACCTCACATGCAATACTGGTGCTTCTTTGAGTCATAACTCCCCATATATGAACCAAGGATGACAGTATCTCCCTAGAGAGACTGGTCTGAAGATAAATACGCTATGGGCTGTGTGACAATATAGGACCAACCCCAGTAAGGCCTACTGATGAGAAGCAGTACATAAAAGCTACCCAGGTGTTATTCCTATTTGTTTTGCTTTTTTTCTTACCATTCTTAATTGATTTTATGCCCTCTGTCTACTTTGACTAGAAAATAGTCTGCAGTTTTCCTGGGGCAGTGATTGCACTAGTTGCAATGGGATCTCAGCCTTAAGTTAGGTTTCTGGTATTAGTGCAACATAAACAGCTGTTCTGGCAGTTTGATAGTTTGGTTATGGTGTTAAATTTCCCCCCTGTGAATAATTTGTATACAAGTTTCTGGATTAACTCATGCATATCCACATTTAGCTGTCTGCTTCTGCGGAGGCAGTCTGTAGGGGACAAACACGGATCTCGACTGAATTTCCATTCACATTGTTTACTGAAGTTCTGGATATAGCCGGAGAGACTTTCAGTCACAGTTACCTAAAACTTTCCACATTGCTGAACACTGGCAAAGAGATACTAAGTCCACTGTAGTAGGCTTCAGATTTTCCTAGGATGTTTCTTTGTAACATTGATGAGCCCACGGGTCATTTATTTGATCCTAATTGTAGAGGTTCGCAGTAAAAAATTGACCTCAACTAGAATCTGATAAGCAATATTTGTCACCACCTCACAACTTATTTATCAAAAAAGTTCCAAATTAATTTTTAAGTTGTGTGTGGACGGAGATTTAACTGGGGATGGTTAGAGACATGGTGGTATGGTTTGGTAACTATTGAGAGCCTTGTCTTTTGCAAAGCAGAGGAGTAGCTAAGTCACACCTCGCTTTTGTGAGAGAGGGGTCTTTTCTTACAATAGGAATGCCAAGCTCCTACCAGTGCTCTGCATGCAATCCCTGCTTCCCTTGGAAGGATGGCAATCTTCATAAAGACAGTAACATAATGTGCTATCAGATTGTGAGGTCACTGTTTCTCATTTGCCTGAAGTGAACCACTGGCATATTTTCAAAACCATATCTAATTTAATGGTATAATTCATTCTGGTAAGTAGTAGTGCTGCGAAGAAAACTTAGGAAACACAATTTTGAAAGTAATATGTTGTGACACCGAAGAGAACTTATGTCAGTAAAAATACCAGCAGATCTACAATGCAGTAGTTGGAAGTATTCTAGTTATTGTTGAGCCAAAGCAGCAGCCTTAGCCATTCCATAAGCTGTCCTTCCCACAAAACCAAGTGCATCTGCAAGCATAAGTGAGATTCCAGCTCAGTGTGACACCTCATGTCATCAAAGGCCTGCATTCCCAGAATTCTGCACATTGGTGTTTTCAAGAAATATAGTTTTAAAGCCAGTTTACAGTGTAATACAAAGCAAAGTTGCCAAAGTACTTTAAACTTTCAGAGAGGTCTTCATAACAAGGTGTCTCAGAGTTCTATTATGCAGTGGTCCCATGGGAGACCACAGAGGGAACAGGCTGCTCAGGACAAACACTACACTCCTAGGCAACCTGCACACAGGCTGTGGAAAGAAAAGACTCTTCTGATACATCTTCTTGCCTTAAGTGGAGTTCTGCAGCAGGTTATAGAGAATCACTGAATATAGCATGAGAGCCCCTGAGATGTAGGTATCAGATGCAGAAAATTCACTGATGGGAAATAGAAACTGAACAAACATCTGGGAAAGAAGGTAAAGTACAGTGTTCAACCTAAACTGTAGTAAGAATTTTGAAACATTTCAAAGAAGTTTTATTGAAACATGAGGAAGTTCCCAGTCCCGGCAGGAAATGCCATGCTGTAGTACATGTCCGTGCTATTCCTTTATTGACGAAATAGCACAAAAAAGTTGTGAGATTTTTTTTGTTTATTTTTCATTTTAAACTAACACAGCTTTGAGCTACAATTCTTAATTCACCTCACTGCTTCTGAAGGCAACAAAAGAACATTATCATAATACTACGCATTGAGAAAATAGACATAAAGAAGCCATTGCTTTCTAGAAAAATGAAAAAGTAGAAGCTAATTTTTTCAAGACTCTTCATTTCATGGTTGTCTTGGGGTGACTGTGCTGTTGTATCCCCTACCATTGCTCTATGCCCAGACATGATTCCTGAGCCTTTCTGTGCCTTTAAAACTGGATGCAAGAGACAGAGGAAAAAACTGAGCGAACTTTTCAAAACAGTTTGTGCTTCAAGGACACAGGGATTAGCTACTTCTGCGGCGGGCAGAGGAAGCACTTTTTTTTCTTCTGGCTTTTCAGTCAGTTTCTTCAACTCTGTTTCTTCAGAGAGGAACGGAGAGTTGAGTTTTTTTCGTCTTAGAACTTCGGTTTTTTTTCCCTTCTTCTCTTCTGGACTTGTTCGGAACACCAGAACATCAGAACCCCACCAGGGGACCTTCCACCGGCCTGGAGGGGGGCCCCCCACGCCAACCCAGCTCCGAGGAGGAGGAGAGAGACCACACCCACAGAAGGACTCTAAAATCTTTCAGGTTTTCTCTCCAGAGCGAGAGATTTTATTATTTAGCATTATTAGTATTGTTTTCCTGTGTGTTTGTTAAATAAATAGTTTTATTTTCTCCTTCACTTTCCTCTGAGGAAAATTTGTTTTTCCTGAACCCAAGTGGGGGAAGGGGTGGTTTGTAACCTGCCTTCCTTTGAGGAGACGTTCCTTTTGGACGTTTCCCTGAATTTGGCCTAAACCGTCACAATGGTGCTACTTGCAAGGTTTGAACACAAGGAAATACCTATTGAATAAGACATGTTTCAGATGTTCTTGCTTCTTCCAGTTCAACTACTATTAAGATGTGATTGACACTAATGAATGTTAGAACACCTTTTGTTCTGTACCCCTATACAAAAAGACACCACCTACAGAAGAGGTGGGGTTTTGGCTGCCCTAGATATTGCATGGGTGTGGGACATTCACAGCTGAATCATGGACTCAGAAGAAGCTGTTGAGGCAATAAAAGGGGGGGAAAAGGCATAAACCCTTGAGTTAACCTCTAGATTAGTCATTTTTTCACCAGAGGAAAAGAAATAAAAAACAAGCCTATACACATTCATGAACATGTCATTCAACACCAAGTAATTAATCCTCTGGGAGGAGTTTTGTTGATATGGAATGGGCCAAGAAGTTTTCCTGAAGTAGGCAGTTTCTCTAAGACCTACTTAGGCATTGTGCCACTTTTATAATGTCAGCAGAGTCCCTGGGAAAAGGCACTGCATCCATCTGTCAATCCATCCATCCACTAATTGCTCACAGCACTATGAGCTCAGCGTGTTGGCCTCAGTGCCAGAGAAGAAGAAAGGCCCAGGTCTCAGAGCTCAGAGCTACGGAGAAGCCTGCAGCACCTCAAGCCATTGCAAGGATCAGCCTGGATTTGAAGGGTTACACAAGGAGAGGAGTGATAATAGGGAAAAAATGATAAGAGAGAGCATGGACCATGAATGAAACCTCCAATCTACAGATCTTCAACCAAAAGCTGACCTTTTTTATACAGAAAAGGTTAGTGGGCAGTATGTTCTCTCTTTAAACATGCAAAAAAATGCAGATTTTTTGTACATGGTGGTCAACTCTCTCCTGTTAGAGAGAAAGAGTAAAAGTTCAACTATTTCAGCTTTCAGTCAACAAGATGACCTGAAATGCTAGAACTTAAAAGTAAGTCTGTATCTGAACAAGGGATGATCACTGAGAATCAACTACTAAGTCCTTGTCCATAGTATATTTAAAAATGCATATAGACTCCTCAGTGAAACTGCTGTGACTTCACTAAGCCTTCCACTGGGGCTCCAAGGCAGTTATTGGTGATATATTTTTACTGTCTATGTAGTTAGTAACTCCAGACCTGAATTTTCTGTATGCCAATTTTGCATGAAAGAAAAATACTTGCTAAATTGTTAGCTGTATGCACAGATGAGTTTGTCCCTCTCTCAGTTCAAAGCTGGCCTCTGCAAACTGAATGAGATGCATCTCTGTTTCTTCTGATTACTTCTGGTAGTCAAACCAGTTGTGCTCTGTCACTGGTAGCAATAGTGGCAGATGTGTTTATCAAGGTACATACTTTGCAGGTGCACAGTGAACTCATTTCACCTTCTTCATTCTACTGCAATGACAGTCCTGCTGCATCCAAATAACTAAGGGAAGAGAGATAAGCTTCATAGAAAACTCTACATAGAGATGTATAGCCCTGCCCAGTTTCAACTCTTCCACAAGGTATGTCAAAAGCGTGTCAAGAGAAAAAGCTTTCATATTTACTTTTTGAGGCAGTCCTCAAAAACCAAACATAGTTACCACATATGGCTTATGGCTTCTCATGGCTTGGTCAGTGAAATTAAGCATAATTTGACATTTACAGACATTTTAAAGTGCATATCCCAAAGGAGCTCAAGTGTACACTCTTTTTTACTGCCCCAAGACTTTCTCCCCATACCCTTTCTTAAGAAAGCTGTCAATTAAAGTGAAATGTAGCTGCCCAGCATGACAAGGGAGCTTCTGTAGAAACTACTTGCCTCTACTCTTTCCTGGCTGTTGCAACTCCTGTATACCTGCATTTTGTCTTGGTGACTTCATCTCATGACTATTCTCAGTTCTCCATACTAGAAAATAAGTTATATCACAGCATTTTGCTAAATAATCCAGTCAAATCATGTAGTCTGATGCACTAAATTTTTTACATTAAAATTCTCCCAATCTTCTGCAATTTCTCAGAATTTAGAGGAGAAAGAAGAAATTACCTAATAATGATATTTGCTTAATTCTGTATTTTTCTTGTTTATGTCCCTAGACATATTGGTTTTAATAACTATTGTTACTCCTAAGGGTATATAACATATAAGTTGTATTGTGGAAGAGAATGCTACTTGTGTTTTACTTAGAAACTCAATCCTTGTATATCTTTTTGAGAAGATTAAAAGTATGACAAGAGCTCTACAATTTCTGGGTGAGAACAGCATCTCAGGAGGAGACTAAATACAAGGATGTGAAGAGGGCTGATTGTGCTTGAATGCAGTTTAATTCAGTTGAATTTTTACTTGTTTAATTAAAATATGAAAAGGGTGTTGATGAAAAGCCTAGTGTATTTGTACAGTTCTTGACTTAATCTTATTACAGAGTTGTTTACTGCTGGAATAGGGACATTTATTAGATAACTTAGCAGAAATGTTTGTCACTTCTCAGTTAAAACTGTAACACTTAACTGTTGTAGCTGAGTTACAAAAATGCTTTCCTGGATCAGATAGCAAGGCAGCTTGAGAAACAAATCAGCTATTGCAAATCCTTCCTCAGGGTTTAAAGAGAAGGAACAATTTCTTCTAGTGTTTATTACATTTTAAGACAATTCTTAAGTATGCTCTGGGGAATACCAAGGTATGCAACATCAGACACACAACTGAGTGATATATTGTGTAAACATCATATTTGAGATAGGCAGAGTGTTTGAATAGACCATGCAAAAACTGTTCCCAAATGGAAGCTGACAAATAATTATGTGACTCTTTAAAACGAACAAAACACATGTGTGTGTGTGTTGTATTTGAGGTGTTTGATTCTACTTCTAGGGTTCCCTTCAAATAGTGCCATTGGTTTGATCACTTTTCATGTGAAACAGTGACTTTTCCCTTGCTTAAAACAATACATTTTCATGTTCTTGAGGCAACTAGATGGCAAAACAGAATAAAACATCTACAGCTTAGATTAAGCCTGTCTCAATAATCCTTATGTCATATCATATTACTTGATAATTATCTCCCACACAATAGTAAAATTGTCCTGTAAAGGTAGCTACAAATGGAAAGTCAAGATTATATAACTAATAAGAGGGAAATTTATTAAACATCTGAATTTCCAGGTGTTTTGTGAAAATGAAAGGCAGTTTACAACTACTCTGAGGCATCTGCATGTGTTCTGATACATGCAGGCACCCATATCCTTTTATAAATCAAATCCATAGTGTTTTAACACACAGCTAAGAGTGAAGATTATCACTGTCATTTAAGGTCTGATGGGGAAATGGGTTAGGCTGAGTCCCGATGTTCTGCAGATCTACGGTTTATGCCCTAAGCTACTTTAAGATACTTTCTCCCATCCCCTGTACTTGTATCTTTTTTCAGCCCTGAGTGATACTCAGTTCCTTCTTAGTCTGTTCCCCCAGAGTTTCCTGCAATTCTTTCTAGTTTGGCCCAAATTCACTCTGGACTGCCAAAGCAGAGGTGCTCTCCCTGTATGTAATGAAGAAATATAGGGGACTAATACAATTCATTTTGAGAGACATGCTTCAGAATGAAGACACTCAGGAATGCATGCAAAGATGATGAGAAAAGATTAGATGAGAGTCAGGCAGAGTGCAGACAAACACACATGGTGGTACTGGGCATTTAATGGTCTCTTCATGTGCTGTGCCAAGGGGGGATTGAATTACATGGCAAGATAATGGAGGCAAACTGAACATTAAGAAATGGCTTTTTTTGAGCTTGCCACAGAAAGCTTCGGCAGGAGACTGCCAATGCCATGAACATAACATCTTCTGTTTCCTGGTACTGTGTGTCTTTTGTACCTCTCCTGTACCTCCATTAAAGGAATGAGAAATGGGAAGGAGGAATTGCAGTCAGCGAAAGAGGAACCAGAGTCACAGAGCTGTGAACAGGGAACTTAAACACAAGCTGGTAAGCACCATCCACCATGTGGTGTTGCACTGGTGGCCAACCACAGCAGAAAGGGAATGATTTAGTGGTTTACAGGCAGCTAAATGATCATTATGCCAGTACTATACTGTTTGCACTTTGTTTGGGGCAGAAGCATGCAGCTTACATAACTCATTGTCCTTTTCCTTGGAACTGGATCTAAGTTGTTCAGTTCTGCCTCTTCTGAGAAAGTAAAAAGGAGGAGATAGACTGAAGTCTGAATAATGAGAACAGGTAGTAAATCAAGGAAGTTTGAACAAATGTAGCTGATTCTGTCATTATGTGAAACAAAACAGATGTTGATTCAACTCTAGTTTAGGCTGGGGTGATCGAAGGCAGCTGGACAGAATATTTGAACAAGTAAAAGCAACATTTCTGCTCAGATGCATATCTGTTGCTGTTTTTAAAACACAGTTTTAACATCAGAATGCAGGTGAAAAGGGTTGGTTTTCAGAATTTTTCAAATTACAGCACAGTATATTAAGAGAAATGAGTGGCAATTTATCTGAATATGCAAGGCCATAAACTGGAGCAGTTCAGCAGCTGCTCCACAGGCAGCTAAACTGTGATGAGAGAGAGACCCTCCTGGAGAAGAGTAAAGTGGACACTCATGGGTAGGAACCACTAAAAAGCATCATTACCTATAAGTAAGCAAGCACTGCTAAAGCAGACAGAACAGTGAGAGTCACTAGAAGCCAGCCTGGCAGTCTGTCTCCCTTTCCTTTTCGGAAATAACAGTTATTTGGTGATTTTAACTTTTGAAAATGTTGTTTGCTTCCAGATGATGACGTGATTTGAATTCATCTGCATATTTGAATTTCGCCTTGTAGAAGTTTAATTAAGTATATACAATTAATGACTGGCGTCAGCTTATCCTGTGGAATTTGCAGCAGCAGGACACCTTAAATGCTCCTGCTGCTGCTGCCTTGCCAGACCTGAGGACTCCAGTCTTGGGCACTGTCAAGCCAATGCTGTTCTCCAGTGCTTTGTTTCAATAGAGAAATGTGGTGCATACAAGGGACAACAAAGGCAGCTCCTTTTTTGAAGAACACAAAATAGATTAAGCTGGTCTCAGCTGAAAAGGATGCCATCAATTTAGGCAGCAGCCTGCTCTTTCAGCTGAAAACATGGGAAATGGAGCAGCACAAATGGGTGAACTGCTTGATTCTCCAAAATATTTGTGAGATAATTAATCTCTGCTGCTTGCTTTGTTTGATAGGGGACCAGCTTACTGCTCCATTACATGCAGTGATGTCGCTGAAGAAGGTAGGCATTTTCAAATGAGAGAAAAACAGAATTTATTTTCTCTTTAACACAACATCCTTTGTGTGTTGAGAACTGAAAAAACAAGCTGTCCTTGTGTTCATGGCTCCTCAGCGCTGCAGCACTGGAAGTTCAGGGGCAAAGGAACAGTTGTAAAACAGAAAGTGGGGGCAAAGAAAGCAGTGCCAGACTTTGAGGGAGAAAGTACTACTGTAAATATACCTAATGACTAGGCATAAAAAGAGGTACTGAGTGATTCCTCATGCTCTTGTGAGCTGAAAGCAGCTCGGTGAGAAACCTCAGGGCAATCATTCCCAAGCTTGCTGGAACATCAAGACTCTGGGATAATAGTGTTGGCTCCCCTGCTAGAGCACTCCCTCCTGGCCTGTGGATGCACTAGTTTTAAGAGGGCAGCTAAGGAAAATAGTACAACCTTGTGACTGAAGGAAGAATAAAACCATGATAATAAATTCAGCAGAGGGAGAGTTAGAAAACTGAGAAATTTATCAGGACAATTGTCTTGCTGGGACAATGGTAGCACTTGCTTGGGCATCTTGGCACAAAGCAACTTGGGCCAAGAGCATTAAAACTGCCTTACTCCAGTTAAAAGAGCAAGTTTCAGCTGGAATGGAGAGGGCGACTCGTGGTACACAGGAAAGCAAGACAGCTAAAATGACTGTTCTTGAGCCCCTAATTTGAGTTTTTCTTCTGTGTTTGAATTTTTCCTTAAATGGCTAGAGATCATTTCTGTCTTATTCCTCCAATAAGATGTTTAAATTCCTCATTTAGTGTTTAGTACATCATTCAAACTCTCCAACTCTTAGAGCAGAAAGCACTACTTTTACAGTGGCTTTTACAGAAAGCTTTTTAGCAATTATTTTGTAATCAACTGAAGTGTGTATTTATATATCAGCAAAGTATCTTCTAAACACATTTGTTATAGTATCTAAATACACTTTATTGCAGCTTCTAACCAGTTTCTAAAAGCCATTAAAAATTAAAAAGGAAAAATTATTTGCCTCAGATTTATTTTCTGTGTGATACTGTGTATCCCAGAACTGCCAAGTGTTCCTGCCTTCCATACTTGACTTGTATGGCATTGTTGGCTGTGTTAAAACAGGCAAACTTGATCCTTATGCCTTGTCAATCTTACTTGAGATTTGAGTCAGTTATGTTTGGACATGATTTAAAAGAAAATATTTCCCTTTTTTTTTTTCTCCCTGTCAACCCTTGATTTCTCACTCCATCTTACCTTCCAGGACTGTTCAAAATGTACCAAGTGTTGGAACGAGACTCCAGAGCCAGCTGCACAAGCATCCCTCAGACTTCTGGAGTGCTGACCTGCAATGAGCTGCTTTGAATCAGTGCCTCTGTGACAAGTTTTTGTTGGTGTCCTGAGCCCTGCAAATCCGTGCAGGTGGTCACAGCACAGCCCAGACAGGGCCGGCAGTGGGTCCTGGAGTCCCCAGCTACCACAGACATCCCCATCTCACATCCTGAAACACAGAGGCTGAAGCTGGACCCTGAGACCTGGGGACATCTTTTCTTTTGACCTACCACACCTCGGCACAGCAAAAATCTTACGCAGACAGCATCTCTGTATGAAGGCAATTTGAAATTCCTCGATACTGAGTTCTGATGTAAGGAGATCTGGAAAGCTGAGCAGGGTGGATTAACAAGATATTTTCTCATCTGACACAGCCTAAATCTGTCATTGGCAAAGGACTGGGATGTGCTGTTTGTGACCTTTGCTTCCAAATGCACCAAAGCCCAGCCTTCCTTTTACCCAGCAGATGGCCAACTGCTCTTGCTAACAGAAAATAAACCTAAGCAGAGGCTTCCTCACTAGTGTTTATAGCCCTGCAGATGGACACTTTGAAGGAAAGGCAGCTTTGTTAAACCATAAAACAAAAACCTATGAAACTTTAAATTCAAGGCCTGTTATTTTGTGCTCAGTGGTAGACCTCCTTTTTCTTCAGACAAGTATGCTTGGGTAATAAAGTACACGCAAGGCCTCTGGGAAGTGTAGCATGTGCTCTGGGGATGTGGGGTAGTTTACGTCTACCAGGAGTGCCAAAGACTGCAATAACAGAAATGGTAGGTTTTGTACCCCTGGAAAAGCTTAGAAATATTAAGCTTAATTACTTAATTACTTAATTAATTAAGTTACGTAATTACTTAATTACTTAAGCTTAATTAATTAATTAATTAATTATATAAATATCCATTTATATGGATAAAATATAAATAAATGCTTTGAAGTTTTGTTCAGTGCAGCTCTATCTGCCCTTCCCTGATGCTGTTCTTTCTCTGAGTGTTCTTTGATCTCCCAAGGACACTGCTCCTTTTAGCTGGACCCAGCTGCACACAATGGTTGCAATTTTGCCTGATGCCTGTGAATTTAGGTGGTCAGAGGGCACTCTTAAGATGGAAATGTGAAAGTCTAAACTTGAGCTAGTATTTTCTCCAAAGTTAACATTTAGGATTCACCTGGAAGCTCAGACATGGTACTGAAGCATGTAGTAACTCATCCAGGGGGGATAGGTTCAACTCACATGCTTAGAATTATCCCTAATAATTTTGTCTCCCACCATTAACCTCTGCTGGTAGGTAGTTACCAACATGGGCCAGCTGATGGACAGGCATCTTCTAGCATCAGTGAAGGTCCCACAGTGACAAAATGAACTAGCTAATGGAAAACAAACTGGGAATGGAAACAACAAACTTTCATCCATTGCTAGGACATTATGCAGTCTAACACAGCATGGCAGCTGTTGGCAGGCGCTCAAAAGCTGGAGCATGGGGTGCAGGAGAGGCTTAGACTGACCAGTCACAGGCTTTGTCAGCCAACATCTCCAGGAACTGAGACACAAAAGACATCAGTTCTCCTCCCAGACCTGCTCTGTTTGCAGTAGTTTTCCCTCTTCTGCTTTTGCTGTAACTGTTACAGCCAGTGCTATTCAATCACCAGGGAGGCAAATGCACATCCCATCAAAGGTTACAGTTGAACAGAGATTACAGAAAACAGTTTCCTGCTTAATTTTATATAACTTCTAGCAGTTTTGGAGTTACTGTTTTATTATTCCTCATATGTAGCCAATTAGCTTTTTCTATCTGAAAATCTCTTGGATAATGACACAGCAAAGGCTATAAAGTAAGGAAGTATGACTCTCCACTAGAAAACTAAGAAAACTGGCAGGAATCTTATGGACAGATAAAGTAAATAAAATAGCATTAACAATCTTAGCACAGCATTCCAGATTTTGAAATGACAAAGCCCTTTCCAATAAGCTTTTTGCGTTACTTAAACACTGACTGCAATGTGTTGTGCAAACAGTGTTAATGTTCTCCTGTTACTGAGCAGGAGGTTATGCAACCAGCCCGCAATACACACGTTGCTTTTTGAAGACAAGTTTATAAAGCAGTAAAGTATTATAAAGGCATTGATACAGAAGCAAAAGCTCTTTCAAGTCATTATAACTGCTCATGTCACAAGAAACGGAGGTTCTTTAAACTCTGTGTCATGGTATATTAGGCATGTAAGGGATAAAAAAGTAACCTTGGGAGACAGAAGCCCTACCGGCCTCAGACAATAATGGGTGTCACAAGTGTTTGCCTTTCAGAGGCGGCAAATAATTCTGTAAGTTCACGTACACAAGTATGTACAAATGGGCTAAGAAATGCCAAATAGGTGGAAAGAAAAATCTGTGGCATGGAAAGCCACCAACTGAGGCGAATGTCTGAGCGAGCAAGGCCGAGAGTGCTTCTCTCCCCTGCTAATGTTCTCTGCCATTCTACCTTGGCATCTGTTACCTTGATATGCTTTTAGTATTTCCTGCCTGCACCAGGTGTCTCTAAGCTTGATTTTGCATCCTTTTCCCTATCTTGCTTATGCTTGTTTCAGGCAACAACTGCATGAATAAATCCTTGAGGTTTTATAGAGCCCTTGTTCAAAACTGTGTTTGAGAGTGCTCCTACATATTTGCAATAATAAACAACAAAAGAAAGAAGCTAAACTTAATAAAAACATAACAAAAAGGCAGAGCTAAATACTGTTATATACAGTGAAAGCAACTGGACGTATGAATGTACAAAAAGGCTTCTTTGATTAGCATGTTATGAAGGAATGATCATTTTCAGAGAAAGAGCATGCAGTACTTATTTCATCCACCAAAATGTCATTGGCTTTGTGTTTTGAATCCAGTTTTCAATAAACCCTGTGGGACAAAGATGTTAGATTCACTTTCTTCATTTTGTAAGTACATGTCACTTTAGGTCCTCTTCCAACCAATTGCCCAGTCCTCTGGTGAGCACTGGAGCAGACTCAGTGATGATCTAGTAGGTTTGGACCACAGTTGCTCCAAAGGGAGAGATTCCAGCTAAAAATATAAGTCGTCCCTCTTTTCTATCATAACCCCTTTTGGCAGAAGAGAAGCATTTGGCATACAGCTGCTCTGGGAACTCCACACCAGCTCAGAGGTTGCCTTGCAACAGAGCTATACCTTGGAGTCTGTATTGGACCTTTTTGTTAGAAAAAAGAGAATGGCTTGGCCATAGCAGAATTTTCTCTGTAGCCTTTTTTTTTTCACTGGGTTACCCACAAATCACTAATTAAAAGGACTAGATCCTTAGAACAGATGGATTTAGAGTTACCAGACAGACCTACTGTTTTCATGACTATTTTACATTTTACAAAAAAGAGAAGGAAATTACAGTAAACATCTTTTGAAAACCTCGCGGATTCCACTCATATAGCTAACTCCTATTTTGTGAAAAGCTCTATGTATATTGTGCATTTTTATATTATCTGGAACTTCAGAACACAAGATGGCAGTGTACATACTAGAGATTCAGGCTTGGAGATGCTCCTGCTACTCAAACTAAGCATATAACATTTTATTGAGGCCTGTATTAATCTGATCATGTAATTGGGGTATTAGAAGTAAACCTAAAAGTATTTGTCGACAGCAGAAACAAATACAATTTGCCAATAAATGAGTATTGCGTGAACAAGTGTTAGGTAAAGCTTAATTCAAGATTTTATTGTACACAACAACACTCTGGAGACATTAAAAGCCTCTTATGAAACTCCTCAATTGCAATAACAAGAGGATATCCCTTTATGAAGGAATGGAAGCTGGCTCTGTTGTAAGAGCTTCAGAGCAAAATTGGCTGCTGGGGAAAAGCACATAAGAGAGCTGGCAGCCTGAAATATGTGGAGAGCTCAGGGCTCTCGGAGGAGTAGTGCAGACCACTGAAGTGGAACAGGCTGAACAGTATCTAAAATTGAACAGGTGCCTTTCTGTGAAAAAACTAACAAAGCGGACAACTGTTTGGCATGACAATTGAGAGGAAAAAAATTTCCACTGAGAGGCATCAAATTAGAGGATAGGTCTCTGGCTGAGGAGAAAATTGCTTCAAGAGCTACAAGGAGTTGGACCTTTCCGTGTGCAACTTCAGTGAAAGCTCATTCAGAGCTTCTCTGAGCACCAGTGGGTAAAGAGACCTGCAGTAACAAGCTTTCAAGGCCACTACCCAGAAACCTCTTTGGTTGGGTTGAGTTGAATACTGGAATTAGTAGATGTAGCTAACAAGTTGTTTTGGCTGCCTTTCGTAGGATTTAGTTATGCAAACATGGCCTTGCTACACAGTGAAAAGAGCCCTTAGAAAAATAGTAATATTTCAGAGTATAAAATAATCCTCAAAGTCATTATCCCTGTGGGATAATCCCATTATCCCTGTGGGATGTCTAATGCTGACAAAATTCTAGGTAGTCTTCCTTTCTCTGTGGGGAATGTTCAGGTGACTTTGCCTCCCTGTATCTAAACTCATGGCAAACTAATGGGCAAGTCAGATTGATCCAGATGAAAACTCAACATTCAAGGTTCATTATATCTGGATACAGCTCTTAATTTGACATAATTATTAGGAATTAGATCATGAAAAAAAATCTATTTTTCTCAGACAAGTGTGGTATAAATATTTTCTGTTTTTCTCTTCAGAATGGGAATACTTATCCTCTGTAGTACTGCAACATGGAGGTCCTCCCAGTGTGAGTGGAGATGGGTGTACTGAGCTTGACCAGTGTTTTTGACAGAAGGTGGAATTTGGGGAATCCTGGTCCCTGTGGTCATTATCTATGTGTAAAGGTATCACCATGCTCCCAACCCCTCAATCACAGCAGCTCCAATGAAAAGTTGTCAGATTTTTCATGCTGGCCCACTCCTGTTGTTACAATTGGACCAATTGCTGCTTGTTACAGCCTTATGTTCCCACACATAAATCACTGGGTTAATACCAAGACTTCTTTTCCCTCTCTCTTTCTGAGTTTGCATAAGATTGAATTTGGCATTGATTCAAATCAAATAATTCAAATGGCTGGTATTTAAACTACAGCTGAGTGTGGGTTCATGACTAAAATAAAGTGTATTACCTAGCAGTTTCAGTCATTTGGTCTATTTGTCACAGCAGATTACAGAAATTGTGGCATGCACAGAATTACGCATGCACTTTTCAGCCATCTAAAATGGAGGATAAATTGAACATGTCATGGTTCTAGGAGAGTAATTTATATTGAGTACAAGCTGGGAAGGGACCAGAGCCAAAACCTCAGATCTAAATTACTTGAGTTCCAGGGAAATTTTAATCCAAATAAAAACTTCAGAGCTGTTCATTATATAATTAAGTGAACCAACAAGAGACCATATCTCAGCACTCACTCCCAAACTAAAGAATTTACACCAAAATGGAAGCTTTGTGGCTGAGTCCACAGATGCTTAATACTGACTGTGATCACTATGCAGCTACTGCCAACTGTCTGTTGTAACCACCCCACATGTCTCTTTTGGCTTTGCATATATCCCTGTTCTTAATAAATGAACTTTTCCAGCCTGATAATAGTTCCTCACAGAGAGTGTGTTATGAGGATTCACAAACTCATATTTTTTCATGCACGGACCATTGAAGTTGGTCTCATTGTCTTCTCTTCATTGCAGGTGCTTATTCAAAGTTTGACCTGCAAGGATGCCCCTTCCCTCTGGCAACCCTGGAAATTATCTGAATTTCAAATTCCTCTGAATGCAGGTGCCACCAGTAATGTCTCAGGAATGAGAGGAGAAGGAAAACACTGTTTTTTCTTGCTGCTTCTGTGTGATCTTCCCTACCGTCTATCTCATCTTCTTTTGCCTCTAGTCAAAACCCAACTATTCTTATCATGGCAGTAGTCAGCTCATGTAGACATTCAGTGAAATTACATCTTTAAGTAAAACAGTTCTTACTTTCCTATTCAGAATCATTCCTAATCCAACCTTCTTTTACCAGGAATAACCAATTTCCACCAAATCAAACATAATCTACCCTTTTCCTGTGATAAAAATGTAGCTGTAATAGCCCAGCCCAAGATTAAGTCCCCCCTCCCCAGTATTTTACAAAAGCACCTCTTTGACCTGATCCAACACAAATCAAAAATAATGTCTTTCCCATAGTCCAAAACAACTTCTTCTCCCCAAAATAAACACTTCTCTTGACATTACAATGTAATGACCCCTGCAAATTCAGGAAGTCATGGTGCAGCAGAATGATTGTAGTCCTAAAGACACTTTAACCTTTTCATTTACTGCAAGCATCATCCTTCTGCCTGTCATCAACCCATAATGTAAAGGTGAGGTCTGGACAAAGAGGGATGGAGCAGGAAATGTTGGCAGGCTGGAGATTATTACCTTCTGGTCCAGCACAGGCACACAGGATCCAGCCGAGGCTTGAGAGCTGTTCAGAGCAGGCAGTTACTGGGGAAAAAGATATTGGGGGTTATCACTACTGCTGATACATTCCCCAAGCAAACATTGATGGTCATAATGAAAGTAAAAGGTGCTATATTTAAAGTCAAAAGTAACATGACTGTGAAACACGCTGGCAAATGGTATCATTGAGGCCAAGTGCTTAGCAGGATTCAGTAAAAGGTTATCCATACATATTCATGCATTTGTGCGGGGAATTAGATTGGACCTGATAAAAATTCATAATGGATGTAAATGTTCATAGCTCAGGGCATAAATCAGCCACCAGCCTGAAGTTAGAAAATAACTTCCCCTACAGTCAGGCTGTTACATAATTATCAATTATACTTGCAGAGGGGGGAAAGGAGGTTGAAGAATAGGGCAATTTCCTTAGAGACATCTGGGAATTACTATTGGCAGACAACTAATTTAGATTTTATCTGGTATGGAAGTTCTTATTACATCAAATAATGTAATTTAGAATTAAAGCATGTGATTTATTTTGTATTTTTTATTCTTCATGTAATCAAGTTCATGCCTGAGGGTAACTGCAGGCCTTTCCACTACAAGCCAGCCAAAGTTAGTGAAATTCACTGTGCTGTGTTTTCTCACCGAATCTCCCTAAAAACAGCTTCAAATTTTGCAAGGAAGCCAGGCAGAGTCTCAGAAATTTAGTTTATCAAAGCTAGCCAACTAATACAGCCAACTTACTGTCTGTATTAGCAGGGAAAAAATTACATGCATGAACTGCAGCAAAATCTCATTCCAAAAAGTTCTCATTTTTGTTGTTTGCATAGTAACCTAAGAAGACTTGCAAAGCTCCTGAACATCTTGAGTTATAGCATGGCGGCTACTCCAGGCCTACTTTTTTTGCTTGGTATTGTCAGCTCACCTAGGCAAAACATACACGTTCTGTGGACTTGTTTCCATCAAGCAACACACCTCCAGCTCTTGTTGCACTTGAAAACAGTCTTCAAGCTAACATGTGGATACTGAAAAGCTGCTAGCAGAAAGATTTTCCAGCTTTCTGCCAGTGTCCATGTGAAAGTTCTTGCTTTCACACGGATGCTGGCCGAAAACAGTCAGAGATACGTATTTGTAAACCAGTCTCTTTATCTTGCAGGTGCAGATTGTTATGTAGTATTGTTGTGATACTGACTGGAGAAATATTTGAAATGGGGGTTGCAGAGATTAACCAATCATGCTAAGAGGCGGATGGTCAAGGACCAATGACCTTATGCCATTCAAGCGAACTAACACAAAAAACCGTCTGTAATTAAATAAAGAATTCCATTTCATGCTGGATCTGTGTGTGGCTGCATCTCTCTCCATCCCTAGCACAACAACGACACTAACAATACACACACTGCATGCTAAGAAAAGCAGCCTTTGGGACCCTGCAGTGAGCTTGATGGAAAATCAGATCCTTAATCAATTGATTAAGAAACTGCAAATGAATACAGGCAATCATTTTTGTTTGCTGCATTGGGATAGTAGCTGCATTCTGCTATAGTTTCTGGAGCACATGATACGCTTATTGCAATTACAACATAAATTATCACCACAATAGTTGTGGAAAGCTGAGAAACAACTATTAACAAAACATCTCACCAATTTTCACGAGGAAAAGGAGTGGTACTTGGCATCAGTCTCTCCTAAGCAAAATTTCTGTTCCTAGTGAGTATTACTAGAAATATTGCACAGTGATTGCTCAACATCTGGAAGGTTCTAGGGCCACAATCAACAAACACTATGGCCTTATTAAAAAAATCTACTATGTAAACTTGAGTGATCTGTTCAGATAGATTTATAAACGGAATGGCTGAAGAGAAGGCAGCAGATGCAACGTCGTAGATGTTTTTAAAGGCCTCAAATCACATTTTGTGGAGATTTAACTTGAAAAATGAATCCCAGCTGGCTTTGCTGTGCAAGCTGTGAGTTGCCGAGGGCACCTGTGCCCTGAGCGCAGGCGGTGAGTGCCCAGCTCTGCGCTGGTGCTGCAGTGCCGGTGCATTGCAGGCTCCTTACCAGCTGCCCTCGTGTAACGCAGGGGCTGCAGAAGCAGCGCCACTGGCCCATGGCTTTCTAGGAACAACAGGGCAACTCCTTTGAGCACAATTAGCTCTTCACTGTGGCAGCGTTATCAGCCCTGCAGCTGAATCTCAAATGAGGATTACAATCGTTTGGGGTGCGTTGTGCTGGGACCATTTGACACCAGTCTTCTGCCAGTCACATACGCAGTTCTGTCGTGTCTCCTGCCTCCTTCTGTCCTGCTGCTGCTGCTGCTGACACCCTGCCAACAGCAAGCCATTTACTGGGGAAGCTCTCAGGCTGCTTATAGCCCAGCTGCCTCGCTCTGCCAGCTACCAAACTGCCGCTCCAGCTCCCACATCGGCTTGTCCCTCTTAAACATGGTTTACGTTGTGCTGGAAACGCCGGTGTAGACTGGGAACCTCAATACAGGGCTGCAAAGACATAGGATACACTGAACTGTGAGGAGATGTTTGGGGGTGTGAGAGATATTGGGGAGAGGACTCATTTTTTTTTAATATTATCATTGGGATAATGAAGTAAACTTCAGAACGCTGCTGACATTTACAATTGTATGTCTCAAAAATCTGCAAACACCGATGAAGAATTATAGATGGGGTGTAAAGAAATGATGCGCTCAAAAGTGGTAGTTTTGATCTAGAATAAGGCAAGTTGATAAGTAGTGTACAAATAATCCAAATAATCTTTCAGTGGAATAAATAGCCTGAAAAGTATGAACTGGAAAAGACAATGATGGGAAACTGTCCTTCTTCCTTGGCAACTAGATGCGAGTTGGCACAGGATATAGCAAGGCAAAAGAGCGATGTCGTTTTAAACTCCACATGAAGAGCTGTAACATCATCAGGTTAAGTAATTTTCTTTTCCATTTAGGCCTAAAATATTCTGTTGTATCCCTAACACTGTCAAAATACAAAAGATAAATGAGAAAGAATTCTGAAAAAAGCCAGAAAAACAATAATTGGCTGGAGGCCAGATTAATTTGGAAACATGTGCACGTGTTTAACTTGTCCAAACCTTTAAGGGTGATTAAGGGGAACTCATAGTGAATGACTTCTTCTGGAACAAGCTATTTAGAAATAGAAAGTAGAAAAAAGGGGTTAGCAGGTCATGGGCTGCCAGAGATCCCGACACTGCTTTGTTAGCTGCTGCTGCTGAGCAGCCACAAAATTACTCTGGTAGCAGATCCCCAGATCTGCTACCAGAGTAATAAAAATAAATTTTGGAGTGGATAAAAATGAGGGTTCCATTTACATATTCTGAGAATCAAGCTTAGGTTTTGTTTTCTCAGAAACTCACTCCCAGAGACAAACCTCCTATGTTTCTAACAGGTATTTAGGTAAAAACGAGGCACGTGGTCCAGTCCAGTGCTAAGGACCACATTGACTGTTTGATATTGCTTCCCATTCAAATATAGTATTCATTATCCTGGGCCAGCATCTCACCTGTGTGGCTGCTCCAAGAGCAGCTCCTGCAGAACAGTGTGAATAGAGACAGCAGATTGTTTAGATTTTAAATTTAGATTTAAAATAAGGACAAACTGCCTGCAGAAATAGCAGAATATGTGGGGTGTGACAAGAGGCTGAGGTAGTAAACAACGTTTTATATTCCCATGTCATATCATGTGACAATCAGGAGGAAAATCTCAAAAAAAAAAAAAAGAAAAAAAAGAAAGGCAGTAAAGCAGCCAGCTTGTCCCATTCTCTCTGAAAATCAGAACAGTAAATAACTTAGGGCCTCCCCTCTTCAGCAAACACTTTTTTTACAGAGGACGCATGGAATGAAGAGTTAGAAGATAAGGAGGAATCTAGATATTCCCTAGAAGAGATTAGGAACAAACCATAGATTAAAGACAGTTTCTGTTAAGGGTTCTATTTGTATAGATTTAGTATACTAGAATATTTTGATAGGACAGATATCCTACCAATGCTTGTATTACCTCTTGCATCAGAAAATGAAAGTCAAGAAGACCTCTGTACTGTTCTCGCTTTCACACTTTCTGGACTTTTTTTGGGTGTGGAAGGGACAACCAAAAACTCCATGAACAATAATAGTGTGCAGTTCAGAAAAATCTAGGCTCCTGGGAATGCTTGAGAATTTAAAGGGAAAGAAAGGCAGAATTTAAAGGGAAAGAAAAGCTGGGTCAGCTCACCTATTGCATAACTGTATTCCAACACTTGGAGGATGGTGGGGAGTCATCAGCATATCAAACATGGGGTTCTGACTCTAAAGCCCATGATGCACTTTAGAGTCTTTGTAATATGTTTATTTAGAGTTAGTCTGGCTTCAGCAATTGAAGTCACAAAACTAAGTCTTTTAAAACTCTTCCCACAATATTTAATGCAATACAGGCTGCAAACATTTCTACTCACACAATTGAACTCATATTTTAAATAGTAATATGTACAGGGTCATTAATTCTGGAATAAGTTTCTTTATCTATTTTAGCATATTTCAGTATTTATTTCTAGAACAGTTATTCTATTCTAGATTTATTCCAGAACTGTCTTGGCTCCAGAAAGTCACAGAAGTATCTTCCATCTCAGACATACTGATATTGCAGTATGCCCTGGGTAAAGCAAGCATTAGGATTCTAGTTAGATTGGGTGCACAGATCATATAATTTATTATTTGCGGATGTCAGGACATTAAAACTTTCAATTGTTTTCCCACCAAACTGAATAAGGCAGTTTGTTAATACAATTACCTCTGTATAATTGGAAACTAAATCAATGATGACTGCGTGATTTGAATGCTACTTTAAATAATTTCATTTTTATGATGCTATTTTGTTGCACATGGTATCACCGCATAGCTTATTCATTTTCCTGCTGACTGTGATTTGAGTTTGCGTATTTCTCTGTGATGAAAGAAGCACTTTTTCAGCCTTTCTAGTTTTCTGGGATACAGTGTGCATTGCTTTTAATTATTTAGGCTGACACACATTAACACTAAGAGTCCATAGTCCATAGTAAGTGAAACAAGAGGGAAGGACTGGGTGGACTATAACTTCCCTGGAAAAAAGACCAGCCACCAGAGGTCTTCGGTGAAGCCCTTAAAGGAGAACAAGAATGTGGGGTAGACAAGGTACACAGAACTTAAGTGTTATGAAGGATTTCCCTACTCCTTTCAGAGGAGCATCCCTAGTCACTGCCTGTTTGCCTTTGTTTTAAAATATTTGGATAGGGAGAAGGGCAGAAGAATAGGGAGAAGGGCAACAGACTACTCGCTCTGTCATGGTCTGTTTGGATCTCTCCAATTCACAGGATAATGTACTTTGCAAATTAAACTTTACAAGCTCATTAGGAAAGAAAGCAAACGAAGAAGGGCTCAGTCTCCTTTGTACAAACTAGTCTAGCTCATGAATTCACTAATTCATCACTTCAGTCATGAGGTTTCTAACTCACAAGTTTTCTAATTCATAACTCGCAATTCATTAACTTGTAACTTGTACACTTTGCATATGAGCAAACTACCTATCCAAGGGTGAGAGTGCTCATCCTTCCTCCTTGGTCACAGTGCAGGTGTTCCCTGTGTCACATGAGAAGCACAAACATTAGTGTTTTATCAACACTGTTTTCATCACAAATCCAAAGCATAGCACCCTACAAGCTGCTATGAGAAAATGAACTCTATCCCAGCCATAGCCAGTACAATCTCCACACCTTATTCCCTACTATTTACATCGTGCTCAGGTCCCACACTATCCAGCAGATCCTCATTAGCCACCTTCCTCTTTCCCATCCTTTGACATCTTCACAGATATCATTCCCTGTAAAATGTCCATAAAATGCCTGTGAAATGTCCATTGAATTCATTTAGTCCATGACATTAAGCTCCATTTGTTCTGGTGGTCACTCAGGACCGGAGAGGTGCTGTGTTGTGTGGAGTTACTGGCCCAGCTCAGGTCGGGTCACTGCTGCCCATGCCCCACTTCCTGCAAGGTTTGTTCTCCACTGGCAGTGGTTCCTGCTACAGTAATCCTGTAACATATAACTCAGATCATAGTTTAAAACAATTTAAAGGTGTATCCATTACAGTCTCCATCTCAGGTCCCTTTGGACTCCTACCCTTGGCTCTGCTCCAGAGTGGACCTACTCATGGGCCACAGTCTCTCCAGGGTACACCTGATGTGGCCTGGCCTTACACACAGCCACAGTCACCTCCTCCAGCACAGCTTATCCAAGGGCCACAGTCTCTTCAGGGGTGTACCTGCTGTGCTTTAGACATACTCATGGCCACAGATGCTTCTGCTCCAACATGGTCTTATCCACAACCACAGACATTTCAGGTTGTCCTGCTCCTGCACCGACTTACCCACAGGTCAAGTCCCTTCAATTCAAGCTGACACTGGAGCTGCAGCTTGGCCCAGCAGCGAGGCCCAGGCCACAGGCCAGCCCCGGCACATTGCCACGGCTTTTATCAAAATGCTCCCAGGCACAGCTGAGTAGGATGATAAGCCCTACAGCAAACAGCCAGAGCGAAAAGAAGCCACTAACAAGCTCTAGACTAACGCACAGCAGGGCAAGCACAGCACCCTGCCAGTTAATAGCTAAATAGCACAAAAAGCTATAAATTCAGTCTAGCAAACTCCAACCAAACCTGTCATTACCTCAAAGCGTTTGTGCCCAAGCGTTGTGCCTGTTTTGGTTGTGTCACCAAAACAGGACTGTCATGGTTTAGCCCCAGTGGGCAGCTCAGCCCCACACAGCCACATGCTCATTTACCCCAGTGGGATGTATGAGATAATTAGAAGGGTAAAAGTGGGAAAATCTGTGGGCTGAGATAAAGACAGTTTAATAGGCAAAGCAAAAGCCACGCACACAAAGCAAAACAAGGAATTAGGCATTCAGCCATCTCCAGGAAAGCAGGGCTTCACTACAAGTACTAGTGACCTGGGAAGAGGAACACCCTCAGTCCAAACATCACCCTTTCCTTCCTTCTTCTCCCAGCTTTATTTGCAGAACACAATGTCATATGGTCTGGAATATCCCTGTGGTCAGTTGGGGTCAGCTGTTCCAGGTGTGTCCCCTCCCAACTCCTTGTGCACCCTTGGCCAGCTCCCTGTTGGGGCAGCCCGAGAAACAGAGAAGGCCCTGACACTGTGCAAGCACTGCTCAGCAATAGCTAAAACATCCCTGTGTTATCTTTTATCTGTTTTAATGCATTGTTCTCAAGAATTTTTCAACTTGAAAGGAAGTTGATTTCTAAGGTTAAGTCATCAAGCCATAACAAGACAGAAACCCTGACAATCACGCATTCAAATCATATCAATGTCAGCTTATTCTACAGGATGAGACAAGTACCAGCAGATCAACTGCTCCTGGCTCCTCTGAGTCAAATTTAAAGTTGAACTTTCCTCAAGAGGATTAAGGATCTATATTCCACTTACTCATACTCATGTACAAGGTCTTACTACTTCCTGTATTTCCATGGTTCCCAGAAATGAGATCATAACCAATACTATGTCTGGGATGTGGCCAGAGGTTGTAGGCATATGGTAACTATTTCACTAGTCCTAGAGACAGGGCCATCTTCTCCATGAAGACAGGAAAGAACCAGTACTGTACTTCAGATTGTACGTTGACCTCATCTAACTTTTAGATGGTCGGGGTTAGGGAAGATGAATTCCAGCCATGGTGGCTGAAAACATGCCATCTTATGCCAATTAGCAAGCAGGGATCTATGGTCCATCTTATGCCTCTGCGATGTAAGAAGGGAACAGAGCTTGTGTCACATGTGATGCTCATTCCAGGGTGTTTGGTTTACGTTCCATGCAGATATCTCTGTAAAACAGAGGATGGCTCCCTACCACTGAGTGAAAAATAAATGTTGCTTCACTGATTCCTTTCATCAGCGTTTTTCTAGGGACATCACAGCAACTAATTTTAAAATAAAATTCTTTATTAAAAATGCAACATCAAAAAACCTTCTAGTCAAAATCCGAGATCCTCAGAGTCACTTCTCATTAGAGATTCGGTCAGAATAGTCACTGGTTGAAAGGTCAGAACTTCAGTGACTGAAGCTGACTTGGCAAGTCAGGACTTGTCTCCAACATTTTTCAGGGGTTTGAAAGTTGTTATTTCAACAGAAGTTTTCTTACATTGCCCTTTAATCTGAAGGTACCCAAACTAGCAAGTTTTTAAAAAGTTTGTTTTTCAGCAGTAGGTGGCACTATGAAGTTTCATAAGTATTGTAATATAAATTAATATAAAATTCTATACACATAAATTATTTTTAAAAACCCATGAAAGTATATCAGAATAAATTCTGATAATAAAATAAGTATTTTTCTAAATACTACAACTGAGAGAAAGTCTAATGCAAGAATAGGAATGAGAATGTCTAATATCAAAATAGGCAACATGTAACATTCTCTATCGTCTTTGTAAAGTACCACCTTGAGCTGTTCTTGAATATACTACTTCAGCTACTTTGAATTTCCCAGAAATTATGTGTATCTCCTTTGCATATAAAATGTAATATTGCAATAATGAGTGTCAATACATTCGGAATTGGTACTTTTTATAAGGTAAAAGAATGTATACAAACAGGAATATGGCAAATGGAAAAAGCATTTTGGATTTTTCTTTTGTGGTCAGAAGTTTATACTTAACAAGCAGAGACTAGAGCACTACATGTGGGGCTATATTCCTCCATATATAATATATGGGGATGTTACTATATCCCAAATAAACTCCAGGACTAAAAAGATGCAATGTTAATTGAAAACATTTTCTTCAAAACTTTACCATATAAAAATCTATAAAGGGCAACTCACAAACAAATCTGTGTTTCCAGGTATTTCAGATTGTCTGATGACACAAAATAACCATATTGCAAAAGTACTAAGGGTACTCTGTTTCAGAAGTGATGCCATACACCTCATTCCTCAGCAGTGTACAGCAGGAATAATCCAGTGGGATGCAGGATTTTCATTAAGCTGATTTTTGGATGACTGCCTTCTCGTTAGAAATGAAGTGCTGGTCTGCCTGAGCACAAGGTGTGAAGATAAAGAAAGGAGAAAAGAAATTAAGCAAGGAACACAAATGAAATATATAGTCAATGCTCTTTTATCTGGCCTGACCAGAAAGTGTCCTTGCCATTTTTTTATCACCCCAGGCTCCAAGCAAGCTGCTTGGCTCTGCATACTGTTTCTGCACTACAATATAACCTATGCCAATGCCTAGGAGCCACACTTTCTTTTATTTTTTTTTCTATTAAATAAAGCATGTAGAAAAGAAGTTTTATAGCTTCATAGCATTTTTTCATGAACTGACGTTTTGTATTACTCCTTTTGTGCTACTGTGGTCTGCTTATTGTTTCTTTTATAATACTGAAAAAGTCAAAAGCTGGTACTTAATAAAAATATAATTTGCAAGGAGCTGGCAGCAGCTGTATTCAAAAGGTTTTTTAACTTGCAACAGCCTGCTTCGGTTTCTGAGTTGTAAAGTCATACTCTTATACTTTGAAGGGCAAACCTGAAAATGAAATCTTCACCCTAGCTCTGTTTAAATGGCACCAACAGCTCAGCAGATGTGCATACCCAAAGCTGGGTCTGAGAGAGACCCAGTGCAGGGCTTTGGCTACAAAGCACAGAAACTAGGCACCCACAAAGAAATAGGGAGATTTATCAGGTTTAGTACGAGTGTCCTAATTCCAAACTATTTGGTTCAATTAGCTCATGGAAAGTAGCCTCAGAAATGGGCTCAAGGAGTGACCAAAGGATCATATGAAAGGTATATATTGTCATATACTGTCAGCCAGGCTACACACACAATGGCAGCAGTCAGACCCTTTTCTAAGTGGTATTCAGTGCACTGAATTCACTGACTTTCAAGGGGAGTTCAGCTTGCTCTCTGAGTAATGTAATTTACCATATACTGACAGGTGCTTTAAGATAAGACACTGCAGTAACTTGGTAACTCTGACACGCTTAAGGATGCCGGCCTGTGATCTGTCTGCTCTAAAGCATTCCCCCTTACTTCTAGGCACGCTCTGACACGTGCTTTGTTACTTCTGGGGAGTACGATGTGTTAGGGGCTGTGGTGTGTTGTTACTACGTTTTGCATAATAAACAGTCGAAAAAGGCAAAAGGTTGACAAAATGGTATCAGGACTAGTA
This sequence comes from Gymnorhina tibicen, assembly GCA_013399875.1. Taxonomy (NCBI): domain Eukaryota; kingdom Metazoa; phylum Chordata; class Aves; order Passeriformes; family Artamidae; genus Gymnorhina; species Gymnorhina tibicen. Next base: position 531,782 of record VXAZ01000242.1, read on the forward strand.
CCACTGCCGCTCCGAGGGGAACCTCGCCCGGAGCTACCAATTTCAAACACTTTGTGTGTGCCGACCCCGACTCTCCCGATGTCTTTTACGGCTGGTTTGATGGCTCGTTCGGGATCCCCTGCCCGGCAGCGGCAGCCGGCGCACACGGGGCTGTTCCCGGGGCGCTGCCGTCCCTCCGCGCTGCCCGCCGGGTTGCCGGCAGTGCTCCCTGCTCCAGCGCCGAACTCACCGGCCTCGCCCGGAGCGGGGGCGCTCCCCTACTCACCGGCGACACCCGGAGCAGGGGCTGCCCAGCGGGCACGAGGCCGCAGGGCTCCGGCGCTGGGCCGCGGGAGCGCCGAGCGCGGACGAGGTGCCCCGCAGGGCCGCCGCCGCTGCCGGGAAAGCCGCCGCCTCCGCGGGTCCCGCG
>VXAZ01000242.1:532627-575380 GCA_013399875.1 Gymnorhina tibicen
GAGCGCTCCCGTTCCGCACTCGGGTGAGTTACCGCCGCTTCCCGCTGCTGCCGCCCGGGCCCGCTCCGGGGCTGTTGCACAACCACGCGCTGTCCCGGGGCGGCTCCGGGTTCGCCTTCGGGTCCGGATCAGCTTCGCACACGCAGCCCGAGGAGCCCGAGCCGGGCTGCCCCGGCCGGGGTGAGCGGCTGCGGCCGGGGTGACCCCCGGCACCTCCGCCTGCTGGAAGCGCCCCGCCAGGGCTTTGGGCACGGAGCACACGGAGCCGGGGTGGCCTCTGCCTGGGCGAATGTCCTGGAGGCTCAGAGGTGTTTGTGGTTTGTACTCGTGTGCTGTGGAGCCTCTTCTCTCGAAGCCTGGGGATGTTCAGTACTGTTGTGTTGCAAACTAGTTGCACAAGAGCTGCGTGAATAACTGAAAACATAATCGAACTCCATTATAAATTTATATAATTGTGCTTTTCTTGGGCTTTTAAATAGAAACATATCCTTATTAACAGAATGCTAGGTTTAAAGAAGTAATACTTAAGACTTGTCCTGGACCTGCTTTAATTCTTTTCTTACTGCAAAATTAAGACTCAAGTGTTCTGAAGTTCTTCTATATATGCTATGCAGTAGAGTTTCGTCTAACATTGTCCATTCTTTAGGATATATAAGTGGGTACTTCCTACAGGTACTATCACTTTAGCAGTAATGGATGTACCGTTTTCTGTTCATTGGATACAGTTCCTTTTGAGTCTTGGGTTGCTCATAGCTCTGCTTGGCCCATCTCTTTTTCTAGCCCTGGATAGCACAGCCATGACCTCCACCTCCTCAGTTTGCTGGGAAATACTGCAGCAAAAATCACTGTCTTGGCCTGTGCTACGTAAACACCCTGTGAATTTGGTTTTGCCTATATTATCCAGGCACTTTTGATCTGCTTCCTGAGAGACTCTTGACAGACCAATTCCTGCATATATGCTTTTGTACCTTCTTCCCCAATCCACTGTGACTTCTCTTCCAGAAACCTTGCTTTTGTTACTCGTTTGCCTGCTTTGTCAAACCCTCTCTACTAAGCCACCTGTTGCTTTTCCTATCTGAGCTCAGCAGCTGCTGGTTTCCTCTCTTACAGACCTAGCCTGAAAAGGCACTGTGTTTTTTAGATAGCAACTTATCATCGTTTTTGAGATACAGTTCTAAATGTATTCATTAAATGGAAAATTTGCATACCCTGTACCATAAAATGTTCACTCAGAATGAACAAGAGGGAACACAATTTGCATTTAGCCCCTCAGATTTTGCAAGGCAGCAGATGGGAAGGGTGTTCTTAGTGTCTGTGTGCCTGGTGGCAATTGTCATACCAGTAAAGGTGAGTGTGCAGGGCTTGATCAAACTCCTTAACCAGAATGTAAAACCTCCACTTTCAGCTACATACTTCTGTGGGAGTTAGCAGAGCTATTGCCTGCAGTATTCTTGTAAAAAGTATTCCCTTGTTGAACCTTTCTGCTTGGAAATAGGATTCACCTCTGTATAGAGAGGTGAACTGGAATGTTGCCTACATGAACCTCAAATCATCCAAGAAAAAAGATTGCAACGGAACAAGTGGTCTGGATGTTTCAAATCACACTTGTGAAGGCAGGACTTGGTAGCTGTTCTCTTCAGTAAAGAAACAGTTGCTTGTAACCTTGTAAAAAAAGCTCAACAAGCTCCTTAGATACTCAATTTTAACGCTCACAACAAGAGCGCAAAAAAAATTCCCTTTCTAACACAAATAATGAAGCTGTGGGTTACACTAGAGTGGAAGTAAGACTAATTACAACAGTTGGCTAAACCAAGTAGAAAAATAATTGAGTGTGCATGCAAGTGTATCTGTTAAGGTTTTTCTACCTAGAGAGCTGCCCTGAGGAGTCTCCAGCTCAGTTTGTGTGATCTCTTCAGTCTAGAGGGCTTTAATGAGGAATTACACAGTTTTCTTTTTCTTGAGTTGCTGCATTAAATTGTTAAGTGAGTGGGTTTATTTTTATTCTCTAATAGCCTCTCATTTCTGCATGAGGGTAGATTCTGTAGGAAAGTAAAACAAGTACCCCACTCAGAGCTGGCAACAAGTCTTTGCTTTATGGGTTGTTTTGGTTTTTTTTTTTTTTAGTTTCTTGATAATGAGATTTAATAACCTTATTGAATAGGAATATCTGATCAAGATATCTGCAGATATACCTATTCATGTATCTATGTGGATAAAATTCAGAAATGCCCATATTTCTGAATATATTGTTATCTACTAAAATGGAGGACAAGTCTGGAGGAAGTAGATGAGAGGGTGGCACAAGCACTTCCTTAAGTAAAAATGCATTTATTTTGACACTCCCAGTAGTTCTGTGCTCACTTTAATATTGAGCTGTATAGTTAGAGCTTTCTTTCCTTCAAAACTCACAAAAGACTATCTTTCTGTTAAGCTAGTGTTAGATATAATGCAATGTAGCATGTCTGGCTGAAATGAATGTAGCCTAGCAGGAGCTGATCTTGTCAATCCATTCAGGAGAACAGCTAATTGGATAGTGTTATTAGTGTAGTAAATATCCATCATATGAATCCTGTTCTGTAGATTGTCTTTAAAATGTGCCAAGAACTTAGAGTTGTGTTGGAAACTGGGGGAAGTGCAAGTTCGTTGTCTCAGAAAACCTGAGAATCTGACTTGAAGAAATTAGTTTTGAGCACTCAAAGTTGGAAAAGAGATTGGCTTTGAAAGTTTATTGGGAAATGTTTGAAAGAGACCAAACTGGAACAAAAAAGAGTGTTCATTGTAAGTAGAAGGCAGCTGGATGTTCTTTTGTGCTTTAAAGAACTTGAGATGTTTTCATAGGACTGTGTGGGCGATTAGGTAGGTTTGTGGACACTTCTCACTACGATTCATGGGCAAGAATAAATTTTGGCTTTCTTTCTCTTACTTTTTTCTTTTTCTTTTTTAATTGAAAAAACAGAGATGGTATAATACTCATCCTGAATAAGAATGCTGTAGGTTATGTATAACCCTGAAAGACAAGGAAATGGTTGAAAATAATTATTGTATCTATTGTTGCACCTGAATACCCTTTTGATTTTCTTTTGCTTTCTTTATCTCTTAAATTTGCAAAGCAGAAAAATACCTGTTTGATACTGCTACTTCTGTAATCCTGACTAAAATGAATGTAGCAATAGCATTTTGAACACACTTATTTTGTTAAAAAAATGTCAGATACCTTTGTGGAATATGCTGGGCTTTGTGAGATGATGTTGAGGAACACAAGAAGTGGAAGGACCTAAGTGAAGTATTTGTTCTGAGTAAAATCAATTCATACTACTCCTTACTTGAGTTTTTCATACATAATTGTAAAATTTTGTTGTATTTGTTCCTTCAGTAGAGCTAAGAAAACCCAAAACAGTGAAAGCTGTTGGAGTTTGTCATTGAAAGTTTTTGGAATGCAGTAGACTTTATAAGGAGAATGCAAATAGTTGCAGGCTCAGAAAAGGGTGAATTTGAGGGAGAAAGAGAGAATATAGAAAGTCCAGATGAAGATGCCAGTAAATGATGCCAAGTGTACCCATACCTGTAACACTGGGTGTGTGATTGTGAAAAAGAAATTAGTTTGACTTCCGTATCTAGAACACTGCTTCTTTCTTTTTTTTCTCGTTGCAGTTATAAAGATAAGCTTTAAAATTACTAAACCATTCACTAAAATTAGGCCAGTTTGTGCAACTGTGATGTATTTACAATGATTGTCTTGGCTGAGGCCAGTGCAGTACAAGTTCAGGCAGTAACCTATTGGCATGAATTAAATATTAATCCCCTGCTAATTGAATTGCAGCCAGCAAGAAGTCCTGCAGTCTCCAGGTTAATCACCTGGTTAAAGTTTGCTTTGGCCTCTATCTCATTCCAACCCTAAGTAACTTATTATTTTAATATAGCACATTCCTAGAAAACTTGAAAGTGTTTGAAGTCTGTTCAGTTTTCTGATCCAGTATATTGTACCAAAGTTGGACTTTGTGCCACAGAATGCTGCTTTAGGTGAAAGGGAAAGAATATGACACATTGGTCGGCTTAGTCCTTTTTCAGCAATAAACTGAAATTGTTTAAATGGTTTAATTGGTTTTCAAAACACTTCATCTGCTACCTCTGCAAGTCTTTGAATATAGACCAATGAAAAGTCGTGGAGGAGGAGCTGGGAGTCTTGACTTTGAATTTGTGTTATCCAAGGATGATTGATATACAGTGAACCACAATGCCGCTCAGGGTTGCTCAACTGCAATTCTTTTATGGCACATTTGTTTCATTAAGGTAAACAATTAAACCAGTGGGAAGAACTGAAGGCGGCAGTGCTATCTGTGATGGATAAAACTGCTGAAAACCAGGGAAGGCTTATCTGAAACAGATACTGGCAAATGCATTTCAATTAAAGATAGGCAATGTGTACTTGTAGCTCTCCTACCCTGTAACTGCTTTCTGTACGGGGAAAGCAAAGCTAGTGACAGTCACATATTACTTGGCAGGAGCAGGAATTTAATTATCTTTTAGCACTTAAGTTTTCCTAAAGTAAAAAGGGCAGTATTGCTGCTTTGTGCAGCACAGTAGTGAAGCAAGCACAGGGACAACTCTTCTGTTTCTGTGATTCTTAGATACATATTTCTTAATCTTTCTTTACCATTCTTTAAAATAAGGAAATAAAATATACATTTCCCTGCAGATTGTTGTTTTATTATTACTTTAGTTTTACTTTGACATGCATATGCCAACAGTGTCCATTTCAAATGGAAGCAAAGTCTCTCAGAACCATATATTAATACTTAATTTGGCACCATACATTTAAATTAAATATTAATTTGGGTAACCAAGCAGTCTGTAACAACATCTAGTACAGATAAAAGTGTTTAATTATTTGACTGCTTTTGAAAGGAGCATTTGTCTTTATCTGATGAAGGACCTTCTGTTTTCTGTCTTCTGCTATTTTGAAATCTTGGTGAAATATTTTCTGTTTTCTTTAAATGACACATTGATTCTTGAATGTAACATGTCAATGCATTGGCTTTGTATTTGCCTCTTGATTTATACATTAATATTCACTTTAAAATTCACTTTAAAATAATTAGATGTTTTGATCTAGAGATCTTGGAAAGCTATTAGAAGATAATAAGAGTGTTAATAACTCAAAGTTAAGTTACCACTGTCTTACCACCAGAGTATAACTGCTGCTCAGTAGTATATTATTAAACCCTAACACAAGTACTAATTGGCAAAGCTATAGTAGAATGGGTATAACTTAGAAATAATACTTATGTGGCTGCAATTTATGTACTACAGATACAGTTGAAGTTTTTTATTATGTCAGTTCAGATTTCTGATTTTGGCCTGATTAGCTTCAGTTTTTATACTGGGAGAAGGAATATAAGACAGTGTTCGTTTAGCAAAGTTATTTGGAAGGTACTGTAAATGGCTATTAATGTTTTCTATCTTTAAAGGTAAACTAAACCATTTCAATAAGGTATGTCTTTGTTGTTGATGTTGTTGCAGTACTGAGGAAGCTGAAACCACTCAACTTTGTACATGTCTTGCAGTTAGACTTTTAGCCTAACTCCTGCAGTATTATTATTAGCCATCTAGTTAAAAAAGAGAAGAGAAAGGAAAATAAAGTTCCTTTAAGATTGAAATTGCAGCAACAAGTTATGTAAGATCAGTTTGAAACCATCTCTTTAAAACCTTTTAAGGAAGTATCTTCTGTATTGCTATGAAATGTAAAGGTATCAACTTTGCCCCCACTTCTGTCTTGCAGTTTCAAGGTTTTATTGCTGTTTGCTGTATTGATTTTACATGCTGTCTCTCGTAAGAATAACAAAAATTCCACTCCTGGAGACAGCTTGCGAAACAAAGTTTGCATACTTGAGAAATTGACTCAGAAGGAGCTTGGTTGATAGCGTGCCTGTAAGAGGACGTTTGTTTTATGATTAAGGGTGTGTCTCTTTACTGTGTTTGAAAATGAATACCTACAAAATGTTAAAGCAGTGGCTTTTCAACAGCTGAGTGATGTGAAAAGTTGCCGTGACTTTGATTTGCTTCCTGCTCAGGTCATCCCCACCGTTTAGCTGTAAAGAGCTATGATAAAAAGATCCTGGGGATTTTTGTTTGTTTGAAACCTTGTGGTAAAATTAGTATCTTTCTACTTATTGCTGTAATTAGAGTGGAACAATTCCTGTGGTGCTTGGGTTTCCCAGTGGGAGATCCCCATTCAGAATTCCCAGGCAGCACGTGGTTGATGCAGGCCTGCTGCTCAGAATGCTGCCTGCTCCCGTGTAAGATGGCCAGCTTTACTGTCTGCTCTGCAGCTGGCCACCTGGGCGTGGGCACTTCATCATTTCTTCTTTCTGCCTTCAGGAACTGTTTGCTTGAGTTGTGTGCTGTTGGGTAAGAAGACTGAATTTTGTTCTAAATCAGGGTATTTCCAGTTGGATTGCGTGCAGTTATGTGACCAGATGACGTGTTCCACAATCAGCTGGGTAGCAGAACAGTGGACAAGAGAGGATGGCAGGGATGAGTGGGTGGCTCTGAAGGTTGGTGCAGCTCAGCTCAGATGGGTAAGATTTTCAGAAGCTTCATGGCTGGAAGGAGAACATGGAGACTGTAGCAGCAGAGGTCATCCAAGACCTGTCAGTGGGACTATTCCACCCCAGTTTGTGACACTAATGCTTGACTTCACCACTATCACAGAAGGAGTCACTGATATGTCTGCACCAGTGCAGATAACGCAGTCATGAAGTGTCCTCGGTACAAGTGTACTGTAGACCCTGGTGCAGTCTGCTGTGAATTACTTGACGTGAGGTGCATGGACATGCTTTCTGTTTTATAACACAGACTTATATTCACACTTGGCTTTGTTTCTACTGTAGATGGGTCTTGAGCAGATCTGTGTCAGCTAAGGAATTTCTGGAAGATTGTCCCACTGATATTTGTAAAATAAATCAAACAATAGCATAATATGAAAACCAGAACTTACATTTGAATCTAAAATGTGATTTCTGACAGCTGGTCTTCCACATTATTTAAATTTAAGTCTTTGGCTCTGGAAATGCACATCATATTTATGTGCCTTCTAGCTGTGTAGGTTGTAACAGAGAATTACAGCACAGTGACTTCTGATACTGTGCTTTCTATTTTGGTTTTAGTATTTGAACTAGAATGTTACCAGGTTAATTCTTCAACTAGTGTGAATTGCATGCAACTCAGTGAAATGTTGTAGTGCCATGGAATGTTTTCTGGCTTGATTTGCAATCCTTTCTCATCTACCACTTCAGGAGTCTAGTCTGCACTGACCACTCTTGGGAATCCTTGCTCAGCTGACAGCTAGTGTGTACATCTCTAGACATCTTTCATCTCTCAAAGTTTCTTTTTGTTGGCAAAGTGAAGAATGGAAGCCACTTAAATAATAAAACTGTTAATGGAGTGCTTCAAATTATTCTGAAACACTGTCACTAAGGTCAGACCCATAGAATTATTTTAAATTCAAAATGAAGCTTGGGATGAGAGTTTTTGATAAAATGGGCTATGAGTCTACTGTATACTCCAAGGGGACAGACATGGAAGAAGCCCCAAGGAAAGTGGTGGGTGGTGGAGGCTCTTGATTTGGATGGAAGGACACAGTTACTGATGGTTGAGTTTTGCAGTTTTGTTGCTCTTTAGAAGATATTGAGCATTACTTTGGCAAGTGGTATAAAACCATTTACCTACTCTGGTTTATGCCTTGGAAGATGAGTTAGCTCCTTCTGCTTTCAGAATTTATAAATTGAAAAGTGAGAGCTGGAATGCACCACACAGACAAAGCTTTTGTTTTCTACCCAGTTATTGTTCACTTCCTCAGTGGGTTTACCTTTTTTAAGCAAAAGCTGTCATTGTAGACAGAAATTATAAACTGACATGGGGATGCCTGACTTGTTGGCCCTTATTGAGCTTTCTGATTGAGTTGTTTAACTTTGCAGGACCTTCATGTGAAAGAGCTTCCTGAAGCCTTTGTGGGGGCTGAGGACTTCTAGAGGCTTGCTTTTTGCAGATAAATGTGTGGATTACAAGTGCTTAAGAAAATGAGTAAAATCTACCCTTGCTTCATTCTATGGAAGGATAACTCATGTATCTTGGTGTGGCTAGAGAAAGGGGAAAAGCTATACAAACTCCTTGCATGCAAATTAAATAATGATTTCTATGATGCTTCGTGTAAATTTAGGGAGAGCGTTTTTGGTCAGCAGTGCACATTTGAATGGTATTATTATTGACTGAAGTATGTCACTAATGAAGGCTGTTCACAGTGTCAAATTAAGTTCATAGTGTCATTTAACTGTGAATTATTCTTTTGGAAAGATACTGCCAGCAGAGCTAAAATGTGCCCCACTGGGTATCCCTTTCTCAGATCTGTTATGATTCTGTACTGCCCAGTGGTGAGCAGTTGAATAGCAATCTATTTTTGGCCTCTTTTCTGGGTTTGGTTTCTTTTCCCCTTGCAGAAACTAAATAATAAGTGTATTAGAGGTTGAACACTCAAAAAACCCCCCAACCCTGCTTATTTAGTCAGAACTGTGCACTGACTCTGAATGCCCAGCACTATCTATATGGATTATGTATGTGAAAAGGGCACGTTAATTGCAGGACTGACTCACAAGGATATTTAACACCTGTGCCCCACAGACTGCAATGGGAACTGTGTACCTATGTACTCTGCCAGATGTGGGCACATCTGGAGCAAACACTGTTCCCTGCAATATAACCCTATTCTTAAGCTTTTAGTCTTAAAATAGTACTCCTGGCTGATGAGGTGTTCATAGGGAATTTCCTTGATGCAGCCATAGTAGATGTGTGTGTTTCTGAAAGGGGCCTGCTGGGTCTGTGCTGGCAGGACATTGGGTGAACCTCATTGCTTTCTAACTCACCCAGACACTCCAGTTGCTTGCCATTGTAGTTTGGTCCACAAACAGCAATAACAAAGTAAGTTGCTTGTGAGATGAGTGAGGTGGAAGTTGATGAGATGTGCCTCCCGTAGTACTAGAGCACGCGGTGTCCGCATCCAGGCCGTGGTGCAGCTGTAATGCCCCAGCTGGTGCTGTCCCTGTAACTTGCCCAGCCATCAGCAAAACGACAGCTGGAAATGGGGTCTTTACGCTAAGGTGTCAGTGCGGTGAAAATATGTAGTACAAGAAAGATTCTGAATAATCCTGGAGAATATATGAACCCTCAAACAAACACAGTTTTCATGTTTGGTTTGAAACCTGGTTTTCCAAAAGGTATGAAGCCAAAATAGTGGCTAATAGGTTATAACCCAAGATTTATACAACTTAAAAAATGTTATTTGCAGTTTTTTAGGTTCTTTTCTCTGTTCCTATGTTCATTTTGCTTCCTGATTTGTTTCGTTGGATAAAAGAATGTGCTATAATTTGACTGGATCATGTTTCCCAGATGACTGAGCCATTATTATAAACAAATCCTCTTGTGTATAAACTAGTGAGTATCCTGTGGCAATCTCTGCAGAGTACACGTTTGGCTGGGTACAGCAGAATAGCTTGAAGATAATAATTTAACAGGTAACTGTTTTTCAAGTACTGTAGGTTCAATATAGAAAATAAAGTGGGGCACAAAGGCTTTTGTATTCCTGTGGTTAAAAGGTCAGCAGTGTTTTCCTTACATTATTTGTTTACATATGGGGGGGTTTTGTTATTGTATAAATGACAAAATTTACTAAATGCCTGTTTTATTATGATGCAATTTTAACTTGGGAGGGAAAAAACACCCCAAACACAAATAAAGCCATTAAAGCTGTATTTCATTTCAGGAAAGGCTGGTCTATCTGAGATGGCTGCTGTTTGAATACCTTTCAAAATGGAGTTACGTGGTGCAGTACGTGGTGATTAGACAACAGCTACAAACTCAGCCACAACAGAATCGCTCGCTTTACTCATTGGGGCAGCACAGCAGAATTTTGTTGATGTATCAAGCATGCAAAAACAAATAGACAGACTAACCACTCTTAGAAAATAATCCCGTATTTTTGACAGCCTCCCAATTCATTATGCAACTTGTGTAATAGATTGTAACTTGAATACATATTAACTTTTTGTGCCTATTGACTTGACTTTGTAATGCTGCTGATGCAAGATAAAGAAATAGCAAGTCAATAACTCTGTTAAGCTGGAAGAGGGATCCAGAATTTGAGTGGAAGGGACTGCAGCACTACCAGGCAAATACACTGTGGAAAAGTGAAAATTGGATTGACACGATAAAATTAAGACTGAAAAGGGAAAACCAGAACCCATTTAACTAAAACAGCAAAGCTCTGAAAACAGGTACAGCTCATTGCTTTAAATACAGATGTTCCAGAAAGCACTCTGGGATGTCAAGAGTTTTAGGACTAAGTTTGAAGAAGTGAGATGACAACCATGGCCATTTTTAGCTTGTTCTGAGCAGCCAGGGTAGCACTTGTAAATACGGGCATAATTCAGTTTATTCAAGAAAAATTCATTGTCATCAGTTCACCATGTTAGACCTTACTCTGTCTTTTCCTTTTGACTAAGGCATAAATAAGGGAATTTGGAGCAGATACAATGCATGATAGATCTAGTCCTCAGTACTAGAGGATAACTTTGGAAAAACCAGGTATTGGACAAAGAAAATAAGTACCAATGTCAGACTTAAGATTTTGCTTTCTGTAAGCCATCCAAATGAGACAGTGGGTTCAGGATTTGTGGGGTTTTTTTAAGTATGTTGAGGTGGGATCAGTCCAGACTCCATTCAGCTCCTGGAAACCAACACTCTATATTAAACTCCTACTATTTTAAACCTGCCATCCAAAATATGTATTGATTAAACAATTTAAAAAAGCACAGCTGCTTCTGGAGTGTCTGAGATCATGAAACAGTCTTCTGCAAAAAGATCTGCAGCACTGAGCAAGAATCCCCTGATCTGTTGTACCGTAAATGGTCACCTTGAGGCAGACCAAATGTGGTGGGAAAAGGACATAGATGTGTGTTTCTGGCTATTGATAATGAGATTGATGACCCAGAGAGGAGAGTGTTGCTCCTGCTGCTGTGCCCCAGGCTGGGAATGCTGCGAGGCGCTTGCACACGTCCAGTGTTTTAAGGAGTGGCAGGGAGGTGGGGATTGATTGATTTTGCAGAAAAAGAGAAGACTTGCCAGAGTGGAGAAGTAAGCTGTTCTGTGTCCTTCCTTTCCCTCTTCTTTGCTGTGTTTCTGATGAAGGTGTTTTTCTTTACCTGCTTTAGTCTTACTTTACTGTTAGCATTAGGAATTTGCAGGTCTGGGAATTGAAATAAAGTTAGTACTTTAATGACCATAAACAGCCTTCAACAGATATTTTTTATTGCAGCTACATCCTTGCTCTTCAGGCTTAAAGAAACTTGTCTTTTCACTATACAGGGTGTATTTTTTATGAGGTATATTTTTTCCCTGGCAGTTTGCAAAGCTTGCTTGCCATGGGATGTGTATAAGAAAACCATCATGTTGAGAGCTGTACATAACTTACAGACTTAGCCTTTGTTGATACCATTCCTAGAAGATGACATTTCAGGTAAATACATAAATAATTCACCTCTCAGAGGAGTTGTTTCTGGAGTGAGGGTTGGGAGAGTGGGTGAGTAGTATCCAGAATTGTACTTCCAGCCAGGCAGAACCTCTCCCCATCTTTGTCAGAGTAATGCCCTTAGACAAGGTTTGTAGTGAAGCTTTCTTAAGAATGCTGGACAATCTAGCCATGAAATTCTTCAACTAATCTAATTTATAAGAGTAGATCCTGACAATTTGGCATTTATTAAGAGAGCATGCTGGAATACAGTGGGAGGTGCAGTTTGAAATATGAGATGTATGTTAGGAGAAAATAGAAATTTGCATACGTACACTTAACATTTCAAGAACTGATCTTACCTCATCTGGCTCTGTTGGGGCAGAAGAATGTCCCAAGATGCATGGTCAGCATGGACAGCATTTAACAGGTTTATTTCTATAGACAGGGAGTGAAAATTCTTCTGCAATATCACTTATTTAAAGCTAGGGCTTTTCAACCCTTTTGAGTCCTTTCCTAGGCAAGTTAGCCTGCCAGGGCTTTAACAGTGTTTTGTGGCTCAGGCATCCAAAGACTTTAGGACCAGGAAGAGCAAATGGGCATAAAGAAAGAGAAGCAGGCTGGTGTAGTGTCAAAACATACTGGTTTAGTGTCAGTGTAGTCACACCATTATTAGGTGGCACAGGTATGAAAGACAGAAAAAAGACACTCCCTTACACCCATCCAAACACCTTGTTTCCTTCCAGATTTTTTAGAAGGTCTTGGTGAAAAATATGGGATAGCAGATAGCTCTGCAGGGCAGTGAGGGATTTGACCTTGTGTATTCACAAATCACAGGCTGCTGTCATGTGACTTTGATGGCTGTCTGTTCTGTCACACTTCCAAACCCTGAATTCAGACATCTGAAATTGCTGTTGACCCCTCTGCCCGCCAGTGTAAATAACTTCTGTTATTCCCTCTTCCCCATTCTTCTCAATTGTTTTTAAAAAGTTAGGGTGTTGGGCTAGCTTTATCTGCTTTCTGTGACTTCTTTTAAGCATAAGGCTTTATGTGTCCAGAATTTAGTTCTGTAATTGCGAGCTGTAATAAAGTAACTTACCTTGACAAAGATTTAGAAAACCAAACAGTAGTTACAGAGATGCCAGAATTCAGCTGAAACATTAAATTACTTGTAAATAATTCTTAAAAACTACTTGAACAAAATCGGTTCCTCCAGAGGACAGTGAGGGGAAGACATTCAGCTGTTGCTTCCACTGTGCTTTTCTTAGGTGGTAAGATGCTTCCAGCTCCTCTTGTACTTGCCTTTTTACTCGATGGCCTCCTTTTCATTCTTGCCTTGAAGTATCTCAGGTCCTTGAGCCTGCCTCACTTGTGACATGTTTTTTTGATTAAAGCAAAAATGTAAGGTGCCTTTTTGTTCATTCCCTTCACTTTCTGGAAAATAGATGAGAATTGAAGGATACTTTGCCCTGTCTCTTCCTGTGAGTAAGCTGTAGGAATGCTTTCCTGCTCCTCGTGAGGTGCTGGTCTGAGCTCCCTGCTGGATGCAATAGCCACTGATTCTGTTGCTCTTCTATTGACTCCTGCCGGCGTGTGAAATCATCTGTCTTCTTGGGGTTAGGTGCTAACAGATCATGGGAAAGGAAAACAAATCCTTGTCTGGTGAGACACTCTGCTTGTGTTATCTCAGTTTATGGTGCAGAAGGCATGACTTTAAGAAGTAAATGCACAAACCCCACAATGTGCTCTGTATCCAGGGGATAGCTTACAATGGGTTGAAGGTGTTGAGATGTCATATTGTTTCTCTGCTGACACTTGGGGTGCTGGATGTTTCCATTCTAGCAGTGCTGCCTGTAAATGGCTTACATTCCAAACAACACCAAAACCAGTCAGATAAACTATACAGGGATGAAATAAAAGATTAGCATTTTGTTTAAAGCACGGAAGTCAGTCTATGAAAGTAACATGGAAACAGGGTCTCTTTCCTTTGTTTACCCTTCTGCAAATGTTTGCTTAGGAGCAATAAGAGTTAATTGTCAAACTTTACAATGTAGTCAGAGATTTTCTCATAAAATGTATAACAGACTCTGCCCAGATGGCAAATGCTGATATGTAAATCTAAAACATGAAAATTTCCATTGGGGGACAGATGGTGGCTTAATGTGAATTGTTTAACATTTATGTTTATCTTATTAAAAGTGCCTTTATATGTCCAAACTAAGCTATCAGTGTGATTGGAAGAGCATATCACTAAATGAACAGAAAAATCAAACCATCAGTACAAGGCACCTCCTGCTTACATGGATCATGGGAAAGCAAAGCATGTCGTCTGTTGAGAGAAGTTGTTTCTCTGTCTTCAAAATTGCAAAGAAAATATTATAACCAAAATCAAATCACTGTGTGTCTGCTTGGCAAAAATCTTAAACCCGTACCATTGTCACTGAAGTTAAAAATGTTGGACAACAGTAATACACAAGTTGAATCCCATAACGTATTTGCCCTTGGCCTAGGCATTGGTGTTCAGAGGGAGAGAGCAGAGCTCCAGGTGAGGGGGAAGCACCGCAGCTACAATCCCTCCTGGGCACAGGCCTGGCTCTTCCTGCACGGCCCCTTGGCTCTGCCAAACCCATCATTTCCTCTGATGCAATCCAAGGAGTTGCACAACGGAGGAAAGAACAAGCGGGCGCTTGTGGAGGCTGTCACATGAGGCCGTGCCTTTGCAGTAAATGTGTCTGATATTCAGGGAAGTGGTCAGCCTGGCTCTGAAGGGCAGCAGCCAGCTCTGGGTCAGATGAATCTTTCACAGGACTCTCGGTGCATGTGTTCCAGTTTAGATTCCAGTCTGTGCTCGCTTGTCCCTCCAATGAGTCTTTCTGAGACCAGCACATCATGTTGAGGCATCTGAAAACCAGCGGGTTGCTCTTGCACAGGAAAGGAGAGCAGCTTTTAATAGCTTTAGTTTAAACACTCTGGGTGTCAAGTACACACTTACTTTTGGGGTACTTTCACAGTAGAAGGGGTAAGTTGCTTCAGTGATGAACCTAAAGTAGAATGCCTGCCTGTGTGGGTACCTGTGTGTGTGTCTGTGCTGGTGTTCAACAAGGCAGGGAAATAACTTAAAGAGGAAGACTGTGGGGAGCCTAAAGGAACAAAATAGCAAAATGTTTGCTTTAGACTGCAAGGTTTTTTTTAAGAGTTCTTGGCCACTACCTCGTGCTTGTGGTTGTGATTCATTCCTTAGTGAATCACTGGTCAGTGTTGACTCCATTAACTGTGACCTGAGGCTTTGGACTGATGACCAGAATATTTTTTTTTTCTTGAAAAGGGCAGTATTACTAAAAGCATTGGCTGAAATTATAGATAAGTGTTAAGTGGCAGGTTAATATTTAAATCAGTGTTCTGTTAGATACTACATATCAGCATATTAACCAGAAGAGTACTTCCTCCATGTAGCCCATTTATGCTAAGAGTGATTAGTTGAATTGTTATTCAAAGTTAAGACTAATATTGCTGTATTTATGTACAGCTTTTCAAACTGAAAATAGGAGGGCTCTTTTCCAGTTACATGGTGATAACAAAAATAAAACAACTCTTCCTTTTGGTTTTAAGTGTCACTAGCACAACAACTAAATAAAATTTAAAAGATGCTCCTAACAAGCATTGCCCTTCAAGGTAGAGCATGACACTATTTGGCAAAGCTCAACTCTTTGCCAGAGATAAGACACTGACCTAAATATGGTCCCTTGAAAAATGGTGACAGGAGCCAATCAGTGCTGTCATATTTATCAAACAACAGCTCAAGATCCTGGCAATTCTGATCAGCGTGCAAGCATATTCATTCAAAAAAGAATCCTGGTTGCTGAACTGACTGCTGCACACGCACAGAGGCAGTGGTGTACAGCCGCAGCGTTTTCTTTGGTCAGCTGGTGTCTTTGGAGACATCTCATCCCAGAAAGGGGGCAGCACCAAAGCTACTTACTTTGATAATGAATATGGCCAGTAGAATGGCTGGCAGATGTAATAGCTGGGTCTTACGTTTTTGTACTAAGGCTACATGGATTTTCTTCTTAAGGAAAGTGTGTTTTGCCTTCTGTAGCTCTTTTTTTTTTGTTCACTTTTGGTTTTCATGATTTAACCTGAAACTGTGCACGAGTTCTGATATTCTTGTGCTACAATCTGTTGCAGCTCATGAAGGAAAACAGCTCTGCTAATTCACAGCTTTGTGCATTATACACACACAGGCACAAAAAAATCTTTTGAGTCACATTTTTTAATGGTGCTTTGTAAATAATAATAATTCAGAAGTGAGCCCTAAAATCCAGATCCTGCAGTTTTATCCAGAACATATTGCAAATGCTCAGAGACTAGGAAACACTTTTGGATCTGCTGCAGAAGGAGACACTGAGCAGCTGGTAAACTACTGGCCCTTAATGAAGCTATACCGTATTGCAGTATCTCCAATTACTGCAGAACTTAATTAGTTTGTTTTACCCTGCCAATCTGGAAAGACCAAACATTGTCTTGGGCAGCCACTGTAATAATTTCAGCTTCTTCATTGCTGGCCATTAAAGCTGAGTTTGGTGTCTCCCAGCAAGGTATATTAAATATGTTTTAGATTTGGAAGTGTCTGCATTGTGTTACACAAAGATATTTTTTGTAACTACCCTATTTTAGTAAAAATACATTTTTTTAGTTATTAGTAGAAGTTGTTCATGCCACGGGAAATGAGGACACTGAATTGGTTTGTTCAAATGTGGACTTGGCCTAAAGCTTTTTGCCATAGCTGTTGTACAGACATGGTCATTTTGAATGGCAGCATGAGCTGGCATTCAGGTTACTTTGCTTCTCTATTTGAAAATAATCTCTAGAGAGAAGGGAATGTTTTAATTTGATATGATGGCAAAAAATTGTATCTTGGGTGTAGAGCTGCTGAGTGAATCAGGAAGGTTCTGTTTAAATGAAATGCAATGTTTGGTGTATTACTTGTAGGGTGTTAATCTGATGAGGATGCCCAACACTGAACATTATTTTCACATGCTGCCCTAAAGGGTAATTTTAAGCATAATGAAACATGATGTAAAATCAAAAACTTCAAGGCACCAGCTAAATGGTTGGCTGGTTGGTTGGTTGAGAAATGTGGCTACCAAGTAATAAAATTCTGTATCAGCAGGCATACAAGTTGATAAGTTTTGAGTGTTAGGTTTTTTTCATAGAAGAAAATACTCTAGATTTCAGGCCTAAAAATATTGACTATTTGAACAGTAAAAAACTAAAATAAAAGAATCTACTAGCCCCCTTGCCCTACCCCCCCCCAATAAAAAACCCTGATGCAGTAAATTAAAAGTAAGTGTAGACAAAGCAAATAGTATTAAATGATTGCTTTTCCCTAAATAGCAGAATTTCATTTGTCTCCTGAAACAGGACAGGTGCAAGGGTAGCTGATTTCCAAGAAATCTAGGTCATTGTTAGCTGTCTGATAACAGTGGGTTCTATGATGAGCCAGGGGCCAACTGGTTAACAGTATTTGAGACCTTGTGACCAGTGTTTATACTCAGCTGCTCCAAACCAACCACATTTAGAACATCAACATAGACTAAGATTTAAATTACAATATTTTAGTAATAGTCTTAATAATTGTCTTTAGTGCTAGTGATGTTATGTCACTTGGTGTCTTTGAAACCAGATTCTCTGCTGTCTCTGAAGCTCTTTTCTACTGATCTTTAGGATTAATACTAGAATGGAACATTAATATTCCAAAATGTATTTTGCAGTATTAGGCTATTATAGTTACGTCAGGAAGCCTCCATCGTGTTCTTTAGTCAGCTTTTGCAGTTATATGAGATCATGTGAAAAAAAATTTACATGGTCAAACTTTTCACTTTCTCTCTTTTCTCCTAAAAATCACTTTCTTTGTGACAAATTCATTCTGTATCTTCATATTTTCTATGAGATAAGTCAAAAAGAAGAATATATTTATCCTCTGGCTAGTTCCTTTATTACCTTACCAATTGTAATAAATTCTTGGTTTCTATGAGCCTGTGTGTGGGCCCCAGGAACCAAAGCGCCAGTTCATGAACTTCAGAAAGGTCATATAGAGCCATATTTTATTTTAAAATTTGGTAATTTTGTAGGATTAAGAGAATAAGCTTCAGTTATACGAGTCTACCAATTTGACACAGAGATTAAAAGCTTTGCTGTTGTTCTAAACCAGTTCTGCTGGGGAGGAACTTGCTTTAAAAAAGCACTTCTGTTGCAGGACATGAACTTGATCGACATCCTTTGGAGGCAAGACATAGACCTTGGGGCAAGACGTGAAGTTTTTGACTTTAGTCAGCGACAGAAGGAGTATGAACTCGAGAAACAGAAGAAACTTGAAAAGGAAAGACAAGAGCAGCTCCAGAAAGAGCAGGAGAAAGCCCTGCTGGCTCAGCTGGAGTTAGACGAAGAGACAGGTGAATTTGTTCCTGTGCAGCCAGCTCAGTGCGTTCAGTCAGAAAATACTGAGCCACCCGTTGTTTTCTCACAGGTAAACTCCAGTGGTTTGAGTGTTTTTAACCCTTTTTCCATTCACAGGAAAGCATAATAGTAGTGGCTGCCTAAAGTGAATTTGCATGTGTTGCTGTAATGGAAGATCCTCAAAGGATTACTCAAAGACCTTTTTTCATAACTTTCCTATTTAGGCCACAGAGCCTTCAAAACCAGAAGCAGAGGCCTTGTCGTTTGATGACTGCATGCAGCTCTTGGCAGAAGCATTCCCATTTATAGATGAGCATGAGGTAAAAATGCACAGTACAGTGGTTTCATGGGTGGTCTTCCACAGGGTCAGTCTCACGTCTTCTCTCAGTAACATTTTTCTTCAGCATAAGACTAATTTGTGGTCTGACTTTTCTTCTCAAGCTGGCTCCAGCTGGCATAAAGCAGTGAGTAGGCTTGAGCCTATTTTTATATTATTCCATTATTTACAAAAGAAAAAGCTTTTAATAAGAAACACCTATCTGTTTTTTCTGCAGAAATGGTAGAACTCCAAAAATTAGATTTTTGCTTTCGAAAATGCTCATCTGGTTTTTTGAGTGGGTTTTTTAGTTATCATTGTTTTGTTTGGCTTTTTAATTCTTCGTTTAAACCTTTCAGGCTTCTTCAGCTGCATTTCAGTCACTGGTTCCTGCTCAGGTCAATAGCAACCCAGCCTTTGTTTCTTCTGATCAAACTCAGCCACCTGAATCCCCCGATCTAGTTCCACCCACTGATGCAGAGAATATGCAGAACATAGAGCAAGT
The DNA here is from genome assembly GCA_013399875.1 of Gymnorhina tibicen. Lineage (NCBI taxonomy): Eukaryota > Metazoa > Chordata > Aves > Passeriformes > Artamidae > Gymnorhina > Gymnorhina tibicen. Next base: position 551,462 of record VXAZ01000242.1, read on the forward strand.
TTGGGAAGAATTACTGTCCCTTCCAGAGTTACAGGTTAGTATGATAAGCACCTGAAAAACAAAGCATGATATTTTTGGAGGACTATAGTATTTTGGAGAAGGCAGTACAGTAGCGCCTGAACAGGTGATCATGACTGAGGTTCTGCACCTGTAGGGTGCTTATAACTCAATATAAGCTTTAATTTTTTCAAAAAGAGTACCTTGAAAAACATGTGGAAAGAAGGAAATGAGTTGTTTATGGATAAGCCTTAATGAAACTTCTCAGTCAGAACTTCCTCTTCTTTAGCAAGTCACTGTTTGCCTCTGTGTGCAACTTGTTACAGCGTGATCATGGTTAAAATTCAGCTGCTCAAAAATGGACACTTCTGAGTCATGGATCTACAACAGGAATTGTTTTCACAAGCATTATTGTAAATGTTGGGGGATTTTTTTGCAGTGTCTGATTGTGTGAATATGATTACTTTTGCATTTAACTTTTATCTACAGAAAAGGTTTTTTTAAAGCTGATAATAGAATATATATTTAGATACACAAAAGAGTCAGGTATATTTATATAAATGCTGTATATATATATGTTCAATAAGAACAACTTGTGTAATGTACATGAACTGGATATTTCAAAGGAACAAAAAAAATCACTTTGCTAATAGAGAGGGTATGTAGGGATTTTTATCCTATCCTTATATTTCTATTTCTATTTTCCTTATATTTGACTATAAAATTGAATAAATTGATTTTCAAATATAATACTGTAGAATGTCATCATGCTTTCCAGCATGATGCTGCTCTACTTTATGCTATTAATACAAGATGATTGCTTGGCGGAGTGCCCATAAATCTGAATCATATTTCAAAAAAAATTAAGTGAAAATTTGCAGGAACTGAGTTTATCCTGCCACTCTACCTTTTCCCTTCCTCTTTTTATATTTTTTATATTTTTCTAGTTTTCTAACCTGATTACTGTGTTAGGCTTAAAGGACCCACATAAGTAACGAGGGCAATTGGCTGTGAAGAGGCAGCAGTGATGGTGAAAATACATTAAGAAACGAAACCAAAATAATTTATTGCAGTAATTCTGAATAGTAAGTGAATAATTTTCTGGGGAAGAAAAAGATAATTAAATTGAGGGCACTGCCTTTTACAAATTATGTTTAGAGAAATGGAAGAATAGAGCTCTCACGTTCAAAATCTTAGCTTAAGCCTTGAACAACCTCTAGTTAAGTAATGAGTGTGTGGACCCTTCTTAAGAGAAACAGAATCATTTTGGTAATTACCTAATTCCTGGGGGACAGCAGGCCTGCTTATTTGAGCTTCAGTTAAGCAACTGCCACCCCATTGGAAAGTTGTTCTGGTAGCCAGTGAAAGCCCATCAGTGGAGCAATCTGATGCTCACACTGGTGTTAGCCAGCTGAATGAAAGTGTGTTTGCCAGGCTCCATGTTAGTACTCTCTTACTTCACCAAGAATTACATTCCTGTCCGCTGAACAGCTGCTTCATTCAGTAAATCCGAGAAGAATCTTGATTTTGAGGAACCGTGACATGAAATTAATAGTGCTAGAAGTAACTGTTTGGTATAAATGCTCATTAAGTCTCATTGAGGAATTCTACATTTCTGTACCCATGCCATTCCTAGCAGTGGTGCTCGTGAGAAGTTCAGAGCTGGCAGCTCCAGGATTCCCACTAGCAATTACCGGAACAGGAGGGCTCCATGCAGTTTCCATAACACATTGGAATGGTTGTCTTCAGCATCTTGCCCTGAGCTTGAGATGCTCTGCTGTCTTAGTCTAAACAGCTTTGTCCAGAACAAGTTGTGTTGTGCTCTTGCTTTGGTATCTGTCATCTTCCTCATTGCCTCTCCACAGTACAAGGGTGCTGTAGTCATCTAGACTACAGCAGTGTTATAAAACCCCAAATGATTGCTATTTAGTGCTTGTGGGTTGTAGAAAAGGATTTTATCAATTGGAGATGTGTTGCTCAACTTCTCCCTTGCTTTTCCCATCTAGTGCCTGAACATCGAAAATGATAACCTGGCTGAGGTGAGCACAGTCACGAGCCCTGAAACCAAGCCAGCAGAGATGCACAACAGCTACAATTACTGCAGCTCATTACCCGTACTGAAAAAAGAACTTAACTGCAGTCCAGATTTCCTGGATGGCATGGAGGGCTCCTTTTCGGGCATTTTGCCACCAGAAGACACCAGCCAGCTGAGTGTGAACTCTTTAAATGACACATCCCCTTCAAACCCTGATTTCTGTGAGGATTTCTACACCACCTTTATTGATACAAAGGCAGACGGTGATGCAGCAGCAAGGAACACTATCAGTCAATCCCTGGCAGAGATTCTAAGTGAACCTATTGATCTTTCTGACTTTGCACTGTGTAAAGCTTTTAATGGCAACCACTCAGGGACCAGAGCAGAATGTAACGATTCCGACTCTGGTATTTCACTGAATGCAAGTTCCAGCGTGGCATCGCCGGAATGCTCTGTGGAATCATCTGCCTATGCAGATAAGACTTTGGGTTGCAGCGATTCTGAAATGGAAGACACAGATAGTGCTCCTGGAAGTATGCTGCAGAGCAGTGCTAGTGCGTACTCTTTGCACCTCCAGGATCGGGTGTTTTCTTCCTTAGGGCCAAACACTCAAACACCAAGTTTGCCCTGCACAACCACACCAAAGAAAGAACCCCCTCCAGCTCCCGGCCAACCCAAAGCTCCATTCACAAAAGATAAACCTCCTAGCCACCTTGAAGCTCATCTCACCAGAGATGAGCAAAGAGCACGAGCTCTGCAGATCCCTTTTCCTGTTGAAAAAATAATCAATCTCCCTGTTGCGGACTTCAGTGAAATGATGTCTAAGGAGCAGTTCAATGAAGCCCAGCTTACACTTATTCGAGATATACGCAGGAGAGGCAAGAACAAAGTGGCTGCTCAAAATTGCCGTAAAAGAAAACTGGAAAATATAGTAGAACTGGAGCAGGATTTGAGTAACCTAAAAGATGAGAAAGAGAAATTGCTTAAGGAAAAAGGAGAGCATGACAGGAGCCTTCATCAAATGAAAAAGCAATTCACCACCTTGTACCTCGAGGTCTTCAGCATGCTACGTGATGAAGATGGAAAGCCTTACTCTCCTAGTGAATATTCACTGCAGCAAACTAGAGACGGCAATGTCTTTCTTGTTCCTAAGAGCAGGAAGTCAGGGACTAAACTTTGAAGGGCAGTACAGCTGGCTACTGTTCTCTAAGTTACTATTTTTGTATCGTTATCATGATAGTTTTTACTGTGAGGTGGAATGCAGAATTAAGTAACATTTGTCAAGTAAGTCTATGCAATGATAATTTTAAAGTTGTTAATTAGTTTATGGAAGATGCAAGTTGAAAATTAATCATATAATGCAGATGGGCGTATACAAAATTTTTAATCTGACTTTTATAACAAACATTTCCTTCTTATAGCACCACTTGGACTAGTTTCCATATATATGTAAATATTTAAATATGCCATATTTATATACTGTTCCTATCTATTGTTATATTCATAGATTTATTTGATATATATATAAATGATTTTAGCCTTCTAAATATAATTTCTTGCAAGACAACCAGGATGGCTTCTGATATTTTTTATAAATATGCAATAGTGTTTCTCATGTTTCTTACACATTTATACTTGCTTTATATTTAATATATTAACTTAGTATAAAAGTTGACACTCAGTGTTTGATTTTGCTTTATCAGCTCATTAAACTTTTTAAACTCTACTTCATACACATTTATTTCCCTAAAGAAGAGAAATCGTCGCTGATTTTCCAAGACTATGTCTTTATGTAGCATAATAACCAATCACACAACAGTGTCAGCATTACTAATGCTTCATTCAGCTTCATTTTAATAATCTTTGGAAAGACCGTGTAACACAAAGTTTCAAGTCTATGCTAAGCTTACATTTTTGTTTTCCTCGATCGCTATATAAATGCATGAGCTCTCTTCTCCAAAGGCATGTAAAATCTGTTAAAGCATTGTCAGCATTATGCCTTTTTCCAGCTAAAACTTCTGTATGCCTTTGAGCAAGTCTCCTAGAAATACACTACTGTGCCTCTGACTTCAATCAACGAGCATCACTTGTCCCCACTGTTACTTTGGTGCTTATGGAAAACTGCATTCTAGCAGCCAGCCACCTGCACTGTGTGGAATCTCTGCTCAGTGAATTGAAAAGCTTTGTGGAGTTTAAATTATGATTTATAAAAGAATAAAAAATGGGCAAATAAATAGCATTGTTTTGTTTACTACTCAAAGGAACTCATTGCACTTGATCATTTTTGATTTTTTCAACACAGAAAATGCATAATTTGTAAGACATGTTGATCTGAACATTAAAAATCGTATCTTCATCCTTGTGAAAATTCTAAAGGGCATGCTTGATCTGAAGTGATTTTTTTCTTGCCACTGAGGATCTATATCATTTTAGGAATTTATCTATTGCAATAGTATGCATAATGTCATTTAAGTATATTAAAAAAAAGTTGTTTTGCAACACCTTATAGTACATATTTCTAAAATAAGGAAATGGAGATGTTGAGAAAGGGTAGAATAGGACCCACAAAGATGGTTTAACAATACAGTAGGAGAAAGGGTTTAAAGAGGGATATCAGATTAGGAATCCAGCCTTTCATTAGCTCATTATTCACAAAGTTAGAGTAAAGTTAAGTAAAATGATAGAGGTTGCTGCTGAACTCAGTCTTGGTATTTTTATTCCCAAACTTCTTAACTGTGCTGGAGTTGCATGTCCATCAGAAAGCATCTCAACTGGCTATGAAAGCTAAAAGAACAATTTTATATCATCCCAATTCCACATCATATCACTTTTTATGAACCTTTTGAGTGTCCTCAAAAAAACCCCCTGTGCATTTAGGAAGCAGAGGAAGAATTATTGTGTCAAGGGCTGCTGTGAAAAGACTCCCATGTCCAGCCGTTCTGTGCTGCTTGCTGCTTTCATACAACACTCCAGTGACTGCAAGCCTTCTCACTTGAACAGCAATAATTAGTTTGGAGCCTACAATGACGTAGGTACCAGCTTTGGTTTTCCCCAGATGCACTGAATGGCAGATTATCTTTTACTGTTTGGCTGGCCACAGTAGCATCAGTCAGCGTAACTTCACAACGAGCTTTTGGTTTTATTACCCCACAACTTTTGCCACCTTTTCTCCATCTTCCTGTGAACTCATTTATCAGTTCTGAAGTAGCAGAGGCACCTGGTGCAAACACTCACCCACATGGTCTCCCTGCTCCTCTGCCTTGGCAGAGCAGGGGGAGGAAAAGCAGGGCAGGAACAGCTTCACCACAAAGGTAGGTTTGTTCCAGGGCAGTGTAGCACCAGGAACCATGATCCTATTGACTACATCCTCTTTAAAAGGCAGGGGTAGTGCCAAGTGCCAGGACCAGAAGGAAGTCTTTGGTACTTAAACCTGGGACTAGCATATTGTTCCAGCCCTAGCTACCTCAAGAGAAAAAGATTTCACGAGGCTTCTCACAGTTATTTGCTGCAGGCTTTCAAGTGAGGTTCTCCCCTGCAAATTGTCCGTGTTTGACACTGCAAATACAGCAGAGTAATGAAAAAATTTGGCTCAGATTTCCAGCATCTCATGAGTGCTAGGAACCTGTTTCATCAAGTACTAACATCTGTGCTTTTGCAGAAGACACCGGGAAACGCAGATCTAGGTGATCCAGCTTGCCCCTTGAGGCTGTTTACCTTAGTGATACTGACCTTCCTTGTTAGCTGTGTGCCAGGCCAGCCCCTTGCCCTGTCCTTGACACACTCTGAATGCAGTAACGCTGCTTGGAGCAAATGGTCAGCAATAGTGGTTGAAAACCTGGAGGCTTGATTTAATGGACTTCATTTGCTCTAGATAATTTAGCTGGTGCCTGGCTGTCCTAAATGAAAGCTACTGCAGCAGCGGGGGCTATTTTCCCTTCTGATGCTGTTAAAATGTGCCTCCCAGCTTTGCCACCAGCACTGCTCAGGAAGGAAAACCCCAACAATTGCCAGGCCTGGGCAAGCACTAGGGGAATGCAAGACACTGCTGCCATTTAAAGCAAGAGGACTAATCCATATTTGAGGATGGCAATTTTAGAGCATAGACATCAAGGAGAAAGCACACCAAGCCATGGCCCTGGAGGACAGCCTTTCAACACTGATACACAGTAACTCTTAAACACAGGCAAGGCTGATGGCAAAGCACAGAGCACCTAAAGAGCTCCTGGGTTCCCCTTGCCATTAACTATGCTATCAAACGTCTGTCAGAGAAAATTCTCTCTACAGCTGCAATATAAATACTTTTAATTACAAATTGGCTATAAAACAGACACCTCAGTAAACTCCTGCCCTGCACTTCCATTTGTTACCTAATTTGTTCACTAATGTGAAAGCCAAAGGCAAACAGCATCCTTACAGCCTTTGCAGGGGCTGTTGTATTTGTACCAGCCATTTGTCTAAAACACAATACAAAGATACTCCTTCCATTACCAAAACAAAAGTGCAACAACAAAAACCCTGCAGTTAACACAGCAGCCTTGGCTGAATTTTACCAGGTGAAGAATCAGTCTAAAGTAACTCAGTCTGTGACAACTTGCATTCGGTTTAAACCAGTGTTCTTCACATCATCAACACAGTGAATGCTGCACTCACACCAAAACACCCAACATCATTAAGGCAAAAAAATTCCACATTACTCATATAAAAACATCAGATTGCAAACTATAACCTTCATTTTATTATCATTATTACTGAAGTACAGAGTATGTTCCCAAACCTGAGAGTAACTAGTGACATTGCCAAGTCTAAAGCATCATAATGCTGATCTCATGCACTGACAAGCTGCCATGTGGAGACCATTTGTTTCTTGATCAAAACATTCAGTTTTAAAACTGTTAAGAGTAAAGCTGAAAAGCTGGGCCGAACCAAGATTTTTGGCTTGCAGTCCCAACTTGGAAAGATGATCCTGTAAGAAAATGTGTTGAAATAATTCAAGACCACTTCGTGTTCTTCACAGCACTAAAAGAAGGTGATGCCAACGCATTTTAGATTGTAAGTCATTTGACAATATACACTTTATTCTGATACAAAATTGATATATTTTAACAAATTTCAATCCATTATGGACTATACTGAAATTTTAAATTTCCATGCTATTTTAACTTGTTTAACCACAAGTACTAAGATGTCAGCACACTAGCACCATTGCTCTTGAAGTCTTTGCCAGTTATTATACCATTTTATTCTGTTTCCAATCTTGCGATATTATCTTCTACATGAAGGCCATTTTTTTCTTCTATGGAGATACTTGGATTACTTTAGTTCAGGAAAAAGCTAATAGAGAGAGATGTCAACCTGTAGCACCCACAGCAGAAAAAGAATCATCCATCAGATATCTGAATTTCAGTGACACTCAAGATCTTACATGCTCCACACAATTTAAGATACACACACTTGTCAGAGACCACAGACTCATTGTTTGTGAATATTCCACCTCAGTGTAGACAGTACATGAAAACAAGTTAAACATGTCTTAAACACAGGAACCAAAGACAGCACACCAGTACATCACACAATCAATGCTTGAAAAGACTAGGAACCTTAAGTATTGAAAGGATATCAAAGTTAAGAAGCTGTGTTTAATTCCAGTTTTCTGTAATAGCATAGTTATCACTTCTCCATCAATCTGGGCTGCTTTTGGGGAAACCCCCTTCGCTACCTGGAAGTACCATTTTTGTTATCAAGTAAATTTCTGTACAACTGCAGCTTTGGAACCAATGCTTTGTTAATTTGCATCTTTATATCCCCATCTCCATTTACAGCTGCTATTTTTAATAGAAGCCAGTAAACAAACACATGGCCATGAAACAACATTCTTAACTCTTGAAAGTGCCTCTTGGACAGAGATACACTTGACCAAGTACTCCCCTAAGAATGTGTTTATTTTGGTCAAAGTTATTTCTGAACAAATTTGGCTACAAATAACTGAATTTAAGCAAATTAGTCTAACAAGAGTGTTATAAGTCAAAGTGTGAAAGTAATTCTAACAGTGATTATCTATTTCTGTATGTGGTGCAAAAAGACCTGTCCAGAGCACAGAACAAGTCTGCAGCAAAGTGGAATCCTCTCATGTTAAGGTAGAGCTCTGCTCCATACACAGGCCTAGTACCAGAATGCAAACTACCAAGTTTTTGTTAAAAATCAATTTCAAAACATTTTCAAAATTTCACTGTTGAAAAAATCCAAAGACCACCACAAGTCCATGAGCATTTGCCCTCACCTGAGGGGCAATGCTGTTCCCCATCACCTGTTCCTGCACAGATGCCTGTGGGAGCTCTTCCAAGCAGAGCAGAAGCACAGGTTTCCCACTTGTAGGTTAAGAAAGCAAGCTTGTCACCTCAGCAACAAGCTGTCTGGCACAATACACTAAGGTAACTGTGACCGTACTGCTGCCGTTTCAGATTTTGACTCAACCTTGGCTAAGCACAAATTTGTGTCAACGTTTTTAAAAAAATATATGCAGTCATCATGAGATTTTCGATTAAATAGCTTCTGATTTTATGAAAATCTCTGTATATTACTTCCAAATTACATTTAATTGTAAATTACAAAGTCAGGAATTACTTTCTGGAAGCCTACAGGCAGCAGGTAAAAAGTTTAAGTACTTGAATCAGTTTGTGAACATGCATCTGCCTCTGATTAGGCAGGTTCTATTTGACTACTTTCAGAGCAACTGAAGTAAACCAACATTAAAATAGAAATTGACTTCCTAAGAATGCACAGGCTCAGAAATGTATTGGGAAGTTTAAAGAGATGAAGTACTTTATAAAAGGACCCATAACAATCAAAGATGCAGAAATGGACATAATACACGTTCCAAGAGTTAATACATGTTCCAATCTGCGTGAAATCAAAATTCCATGAGAAGTTTTTACTGCCATTCACCTGTACAAATGCCATGGTGGTTTCAGCTGGGTATATGACAATATTGGCCTCTACTATCCTGCCTGAAAGCACCCAGAATCTGAAAGGGAGCTCTTTGATTTGTGCAGGTAAATACAACATCACCTGGTAAGCCAAGGTCCACTCCCTAGGAGGGAAATCCTGGCTTGCACCAATGCCAAGCTCCCTCCCAGAAAGGGTGCAGCAGCAGCAGGTCACACACTGCTGAGAACTGAAGAACCGCTTCAGTGTCCCTGCCTTTCTGGGCTTCTCTGGGGCACCTCTTTCCATGACAAGGCACAGAACAATTTCCCCCTACCCCCCACCCCAGCACACTCCCCAGTAACCAAAACACATTATTTCAAAACATCAGTTTGTCTTGTTGATCTCAGACACGAAGCAATTTTTTATCTGCCAGGAACAGAAGATTCTTGAACAGGAATTATGCCAGCAAGCAGCCCTCATCCAGAACAGGAACACTGGATGACACACGCTGGAATATTTGCTGCTTAGTACTTATGGCTTCCCTTGATATTAAAAGGCTGTCAAAGGAAAGCCTAGAAGGGAACAAGGGTTAAACACATTTTACTATACACTACAAATCTTACCCAGTCAGAAACCTTCATTTGAAGAGGATGTGCAAGACATTCCCCATTTTGTCAAGCAGCAGCTTCTCATTCAACCTGAAAATTAAAGAAATTACTCTTACCTTGTTTAAAAACCTCCCACCACTCTTTATAATTCATGAAAAATTTTAAAGGCAAACCTTACCTATGCTCATTGCCCTTCCTTTCAGGTCTAAATGCTAGACCTATTGATTTTGAGTCAACTCAAGTAGCTATCACTCAAGGAGGTTCCAAAAGGTGAAGAACTCTTGCTAGACTTTCTTCGATATTTCAGCTGTGATAAGCAGATTTAACTAGCCTTGGGAAAGCTGCTCACTATCAGCACAGTATCTTATTCCTTCACTTTTCTGGAAGTTGAAGCTGTTGCTCCTGCTGCCTTGTCATTCTTTAATTAGGCTGACTTCTCCATACTCAATAGGCTGCTGAAGTCCTGTCTTACGAGTCTCCTTAGCAATGTATGGATCAAAGAAGTACATCCTAGGTTCTGTAAAGCTGGCGGATCACTGTCCTCATGGCTTACACTTTTCCACGTCACAAACAACAGCTAAGCTACCCCACCCACCTACAAAGCGGTCACTTACATCCATCTCTTAAAAGGTTGCATACAGATCTTGTTCATAAAAGTTTATTATGACACTATTTTTCAAAGTTAACATTGTAGTCACAGTACAGCTACAAGAGGCCCTGTTAAAAAGAACACTGTCAATACATTCTAAAAAAATTTAGAAATACCAGATCAATTGTTAGAAGGGACATCAACCCCATCCTCCAGTTGCCCCTGCAATCAGATGCAGGCCCCAGGTGCAAGTCTACACATCTTCTAGCATGGTAACGTACAAAGCAAGTCGGTAGTTAGGTGTCTCACTCCCTAGTGAGTTGAGGTTTAGTTTCCCATGTTTTCAAACTCAAATGGGTTGTTTAAAAAATGCCTTTATTGAAGTACAGCCTCCCCCCCACCCCAAGCCCGAATGAACACGTACAACAACAGAAGCGTTCACTAAACCACCAATTCTTGCTTTAACTTTCGAGATCTTTCAGAACTCCACAGACAAGAATAAGCAGACTTTGAAATCCATTTTGGAGGCTACCATCTTGACACTGGTTCCTTGTTTTAGTGTACTGCAGTCTAAATACACTCCAATAACAGCATTTAAATAACATATGTTTAATTTTTTTCAAACAACACACTTATTATTCTACCACTTCTTAAAAATTATAATTCATTATTAATATGACTGATTATGCCTTGAGCCATTTCATACATCTTTGCAGATTCATTCCTACACTGGAATTGCATTTACCTTATACTGCACATTGACCCAGAAGTGAAACAGGCGTGAGTAATTCCAATACATATTGCCAAGTGTCTGAGTATTTCTTTTATTGACTGGGTCCCTACTCTTCTGAGTCTGAATTGACAGCAAGCACTGGCCTGGCAATAGTCAAGAGAATTCACATCAGATGAGGACAGGACAGACTGCAGTGCCTTAATTTGGAGGTCAGAAGTGAGAATGAAGTACAATTTCTAGCCAAGTGTACTGGTCAGATTTTCTACTCCACTGCACCAAATCCAGTTGTAGCACACTATTATTCTGCCTGTGGAAACTCGGGGCTGTACCACTCTACGTTGTGGGAGTGTTTCTAGTTGGTAAAATACAACTAGATCGTGTTTGATCTTTGAGCTCTCAGCTGAGCACACACATCTGCCACGGAAACAGCTCAAGAACTCTACTTAAGAGCCCATGGGGAATGGGCTTTTGGAACGCATTACCTGGGACTGTCAGTGATTACACCTGCGCTACCCTTGGCTCCCAGTCAGAAGAATGTGTCCAGAAAATTGCCTAGGGTGCATGCAAGAAAGTATATAGCCATTAAATTATGAGGAACATACCTATTACTCTCACTATGACGCCTCATTTAATTGAAACAGTGCAGTCTGGTGGGAGGGAGAAGGAAATGGGGACAAAGGGGATGAAAATTCCAAGCCACCCTCCCCAAAGTATAGTTTTATTGAAACAGAATCATTGTATATCCCAAGGAAACAGGCACTTGATTCCCCCCACCTTAACTTCTTGGGAATTACAATAAATATAAAGGTAAAAAGCAAGTTTTTTTTTCTCTTCACCCAAGACTTAAACAACTTCAGTTATCCCTTATGCATCTCAAATGAGACGGGAGACAGCTTTCATGTGTCTAAAGTTGGTCTTGTTAAAATACTTATCATGCCTTATTTTCTTGAAGCGCTAGTACTAATACAGAACTACAAATTAAAAAAATATGCACAAACCAAAAAGTAATTTGAAATTTTCATTAAGGTAAAGCTTAGTTCTATGATTCACAAACACTAATTCGAGTAACTCAATCCTAGTTATACATCTAAACAAACTATAAATGCAACATACAGATGTTTTCCCTCTGTATGCCTATGTAACTCATGTCAATGACAGTTACGTATATACACTGAGACTAGACCCCTTAAGACTGCAAATCAATAGGTGTTTCTATTGTTAACTTTAAATTAATACAAAATAGTAATTGAGAAATGCATTTATCTTCTCTATGAACTAACAAGGAAACACCCTAAACTACATTTCATTTCTGTTATAGAGTTCTCTGTACTAAATGTGGAAAAACTGAACTACACAAATATTGAAAAGTTAAAAATTCATTGATTTGTTTATTCCTGGTACCACTACCACAATTTACAGGGCAATATACCTGATGTAATGGGAAAATAAAAAGAAAAAAGAAAGACAAAGCTACAACAGAGAAAGACCTCAGGAATGTACATCTAATCGACACTACATTGCATGAATCAATAGCTGCACTTTTTGCAAACTGTGGCTATGACAGTCCTGATCAAGAAGGGTTTCCTGTTTAAGCTGCAGTAACTTTTCTGACTATGGATCATCGTTCCTTCTGTGGCAGATTTTACAGTTCCTCTAATTCATTTGGGACGACTGTCTCAAAGTAACCTGCAGCTTTCCTGACAACTCCTCGCTCTCTCTCCTGCTAAGAACTGTAGCCTGTTGAATACAGGATAAGAAAATTATTACTCTCAGTGAATAGTTGTACATCATTAATCATCATTATAAATATGCATTACACCTACCCTTTTTCTGGTAGCATTTTTAGAATCTTCTACCACCATAGCCCCCACTGCCACTTCCAGATCCATAACCACCTAAAAAAACAGTGTGTATACTGAAATACATGAACAACGGATTTTAACTCAAAAAATGTTTTCTGTACAAAATCATACTTACCACCATAGGGACTGCCTGAACTTCTGCCACCAAAGCTGCCACCACCTTTCATGGGACCATAGTTAGACTGCTGTTGTCCACTGTAATTGCCAAAATCATTGTAGTTTCCACTTCCACCATAATTACCTGAAACAAGTAATTTATAAAGCCATGTTTGTTCAACACTTAGGACATGAAGCTTGCCATATTCTGATATCCAATGTAAAAATAAATTGTAGTTGTTTAGAAAAATTTAAAATGAAGTTCATGTATTTTGATGCTACCTCTATGCAAAATGCACAAGTAACGGAAGACCCTTGGTATTTTTACGATTAGAAATTGGTGTTTTATCAAAGATGAAACACATCACATTATAAGCACATTTGAGTAGGCAATGTTAACCCAATAGGCCAAATTAAGTCAGAAAAGCATGGGTTTCACCATCATTCTTCTACTGCACAACTTTGCACAGATGACAATAACGTGAATTACAATTTATTTACTCCAATAAAAGACAGAACTGTAACGGACGTGCTGCATACATAGATCAGAAAGAAAAGTAAGTATACAGCAGTTTTTACACCTTAACCCCCCCAAATTTGGGGCAAACAATAAAAACAAGCTTATAAAAATATGTATAGTCTTCACAAAGAAGGATGTGATCTACATGTTGTGAACAAGTATCCGAGGACAACATACTTGAAATGGTCAAATCTGTTAAAATTCCTGTATTCTGCCTCCACGCACAGATTCACAGCCAAAGCTTTCTGAAAAATACATCCCTCGCAAAACAACGTTGTAGTTTATCAAAGCTGATCCATATGGAAAAGAACTTTCTTTATGCAACATGGCCTTCTACATTAAAACCTACTCACGTAACTCCTTTTATGCACTTCCGTATTTCAGGTGTTATGAAATGAAACCTAAGAACCATGGATGTCGAATTAAAGCTGGAATCTTACCACCACCAAAATTTCCTCCTTCATTGTAGCCATCATATCCTCCTCCTCCACCTCCGTATCCACCACCTGGGTTTCCATATCCTGGTCCTCCACCACCACCATAACCTCCTCTGCTGCCATAGCCAGGACCACCTCCATAGTTGCCACCTTTGAATAAAAGAAGAGTCAAACTTAACACACCAAAGCTAAATACCGGTAAGGAAAGATCCATTAAACAAAAAACCCCAAACCAACACACTTGAACAATAAAAACGTCCCATAGCACTTTCCCTGTATTACATCCATTGTGGTTGCGTAATTTATCCAAACTATTTAATTGAAAAAACACCCCCATGCTTATAGAATCAGGACCTAAGTAATTAATTACATGCTACTTCTCTCATCCCTTTTTGCCTTTTGGTAATTGCGTTTTTTAGCCTTTTGGTAATTTCTGCATTTCTCTTCAGATGCATTTTGGATGCTCATCCTAACTGCATCATGAAAAAGATACTACTGAACCACAAGAAGTCTGTAAGAGCTGAAAACTCTTAAAATGACTGAAAACATTTCTGGTATGACAACTGATTACTGCTTTATTCAGTTTTAGTTATCTTAACTGACATCAGAATCTTCACTTCTCAGTAATAAACAGCTCCCTCATGATCTTGTCATATGAGATTTTTCAAAGGGTAAATACAGACAAGTATTTTTTCCACCCGTTATTTTGTGGGGAGAACAAAGAAAAGTTAACTCTTCACAGCTCTACAATGTAGACACTTTATTTTCATCATCATTATTATCACACTATCACCAAAACAGACTTTGCTTCCAAGGTGAAGGCAAGACTTACAGCTGGTTCTAACATTGGGGGGGAAAAGGAAGTGAACAATCCACTTACCATCACCAAATCCATTGTATCCGTCACCACCCCCAAAGCTTCCTCTGCTCCCACCACCGCCACCACCACCCCCATAGCCTCCTAGAACACAAAACAGATGAGAATGTTTTCCTGAACACACATGTTAAGTGTTTAAGCCAACTGACACAGGAAATTAAAAAAAAAACCACCAAACCAAAAGCTAAATCACATTCTGTACTAGTATTCCAGCCATTTACCTCTCCCGCCAAAGTTTCCTCCTCGGCCAAAATTCCCTCCACCGCCTCCGAAGTTTCCACGGCCCATGAAGTTGCCTGAGCCACCCCCACGACCTACAAAATATTTCACTTGAATTACATTAATTGAAAACCTGTTACACAAAATAGCTATGCACAACTACAACTCACCTCTCTGAGAGCTGGCAGTCTGCATCTCTTGTTTTGAGAGTGCTTTTTTCACTTCACAGTTGTGTCCATTTATAGTATGGTATTTCTGAACTACAAAAAATAGTGAAACAGCAGTTAGAAAATCACACCACAGCAATATCCTGTAAAACTGTCATAGAAAGCTACTGTAAGGCATGAGCACGCTTTGAAAAGTAACATTAAATCAACCCCATCCCTTACAACAGTAAAACAGCTGATTATGCCAACATCCCGTTCCACACACTGCTGTTCTGAAATCTTATGTTAACACTTTTCTCCCGTAAGTAATTTCTCACTAAAGAGGTTACATACCAACAATTTTATCAACTGTATCGTGATCATCAAAAGTTACAAAAGCGAAGCCTCTTTTCTTTCCACTCTGCCTGTCTTCCATGACTTCTATGGTTTCAATCTTGCCATATTTTTCAAAGTACTCCCTTAAATTATATTCTTCTGTATCTTCTTTAATTCCACCAACAAATATTTTCTTTACTGTGAGGTGTGCCCCAGGCTTTACAGAATCCTGCAATGCCAAAAATGACATTCAGTGCTTTGAAGTATTAGGTAAAGATTAGGATATACCGTTAGCTGGAACACTAACTCACCTCCCTTGAAACTGCTCTCTTTGGTTCAACCACGCGTCCATCAACCTTATGTGGTCGAGCGCTCATGGCAGCATCCACCTCCTCCACACAGGAGTAAGTCACAAAGCCAAAGCCTCTGGAACGTTTTGTTTGTGGGTCTCTCATCACCTGCAAACACACAAGGAGGCACTCTGCATTTCTGTGCTACTTTAAGTACCTAACCCTTTCAAAAGCACAAACTAATAACAGAGACTTTACCACACAGTCCGTGAGTGTGCCCCATTTCTCGAAGTGCTCTCTCAAGCTATCATCCGTTGTTTCAAAGCTCAGACCTCCAATGAACAGCTTTCGCAACTGCTCTGGCTCCTTTGGCTCATGGCCCTACAAAATCAAAAAATTGAAAACATTTTGAATACAAATCACAGAATTAAAATTTCACTGAATTACTAGAAATTATTTGTGCACATTATAACTACAAATAGGTGAAATACATTTATATAAAAACAATGACTTCTAATGGGTTTAGACAGCAGCATAGTAAACACTTAATGAGGTGTGATTTTAATTATAACACTAACTAACAACTTAAAAGAGTGCTAAAATGCCAACAGTAAAGGGATTTCAATATACTAGGTAACTTGGTTGCTCCCCACCACCCAGAAGTGCATTCATTCTGTGCCTATCTTTGCAGATTGCGCTGTAGGAACTGGGGATGACGCACTGTTAGATAAAGGGAAATTCTAACACTTTATGAAAAATAATTATGCAGAACTATAAAAAATTTAAGGATGCGGTACACAAGGAAAAAAGGTTCCTTCTCAGACTGAGTGTCTACTCTTTGGTGATGTCCATTCTGAAAAGTTACTTTTACACATTTTTAACAAAAATATCGATTCTAAATTCCTTAAAATTATAAATTCTGTACTTGGATAATTTTATGATTGGAGTATATGTAAGCAAGAAAGTAGAAGTATATATGTGGATTTTAGTGTTATGGGAAATACCTCTCAAATGTGAGGCAACATGGACCTACGTCTTACAGACAAAAAAATGCCACAACTAACAACTCACCAATGACCAGTAGTGGGTACAACTACTGGAATAAGATGGCTAACTTAGCAAGCATCACAGAACAAACAAGTTTAATAGCTCTTGGTAACATTGCCTATATATGACCAGTCACGTTTCAAAAGGTGCAAATTTGCAGAGCGCAGTTTTCTATCACATCACTGAAATGGGCTTAAGAGTACAATTGTGTTTCTGCTCTGTTTCAGTGCTGCACTTTTTTAGTAGGCAGGGAATTTCCCTGTACATTTGACAAGGAGTTTACAAAAAAATGTTTTACAACTCCTATTGTCAGAGAAGTCTTACAAAAAGCAACCAGATTAAAATCTTGCTTAGCAAGTGGGTACTTTTGTGCACGTGAAAACACTCCACAAGGTGCTGGCCAGCTATGCAGTGTATGACTTCAGTTCTGCAGCATCAATGTTCAACAGGCTCCATTGTTCCTGCTGCAGGGCATTAAAACAGACCAGATGCAGCGTTATCCTGAGAGGTGAACTATGTAACACCAGCCACAGACTTCTATCTGTAGACATTTTGCTTCAAATCTAAAGTACTTCTGCCATGCTGCTAGGGTTGGCCAGGAAAGCTTAAGCCCCTTTGAGTGAGAGTTTCTGAATTATACAGTGCTTTAGCAAATCCCTGGTTTATAATACTCGGGTTGTACTACAGGAAACAGTAACTAAGATTATGAAAAGCTGTCTGGGAAGTAAATCCCTGCCCTTACATCTGCTGAATTTTGTGAAAAAGAACCCCAGCATTCTTGGTAACAGCTTTCTATTTAAGGCTTTGTTACCTCAGGGTCATCATATAAATCATTAAGTCAATGGTCCTATGACTACTAAGTAAAGCTTCAAGTGTCTTTTAAGTGGTCCAGACTACAAAGGTGCATAAAAAAACCCCAACTCCCTTCTCACTACTGTAAACTTCTAATTTTACAAGATTACATACCTACTGCATACAGAAACTGCTTTAGGTCAAGTGTTGTTATCTGTTGCTAATTGCAATTTAAAAAAAAAAATCTACTGACAATTTTTAGTTGCGTTTTGTTAAAGCCGGGAACACTAAGTGTTTCAAACTCTTCCACACATACTGAAAGAAATTTATTATCTGAAACTGCTGAGTTTAGACTACTCCAAAATCAGAAACCTACATGAGGAAAAACTGGACAGACTTTCTACAGTTCTCTGATATTCCTCAACACTCTGAGGGTTTTCAGCTAACAACTCAAGAGTGCTTTTACCTTAAAAGAATGATCAGAGAATTTTTCAGGTAAGGAAGAGTCAAGATCTTTTCTGCTTATTGTTATTACGTGCATGTGAACTGCTCTTCTCATACAGCAGGAAGAACACCTGCTGTTGCAGCTTCTCTGTTCTACTAGAGAGAAACTATGCTCAGGACACATACATGTTACAGGAACTCTATGCAAAAATAGAAGGCAACATTTTCTTAGAGAATGGTTTTTTAGGCAGTTTGTTCTCACTGGAGTTTTCAGAGTCCTGTCCTCAATCACACAAGATGTTGTTTCTCAGTTGTTCTGCTGCAAGTTATTTCTAAAGCACTCTCTCCTGGACAGAAAATGCTGCACAACACGTCTCTCTCGTACTTTAACTACCACCCCGCTCTATCAGAATTAGCAGCTGCCTCCTGCTCAGCTGACACAGCAGGCCAGCACGCCATTTTACAGCACTCCTTTCCTGGGGTGGGGACAAGAGCTGCAAGAATGCCCAGCCTGCTTTTAGTCGGCAAGACAGAGTTTCTCCCCCATAGCTGTTAAGAGGGGCTTCCAGACACACTAAAAGGCTCTGCGGAGGCGGAGAACTTTCCTTCTGCCCCGAATCTGGCCTTCCGCCTACAGCCCAAGCTCCGCGCGGGCCCGGCCGCCTCCATTTTGTGCTCAGCCGCGACCGCCGCACCGCCAATATGGAGCCGAGGGCGGGGCGCGCGCGGGCCGGCGCCGCAGTGGCGCCATGGGCGGGGCCCCGGCCGCAGGGGCCCAGGGAGAGGCCGGCGCTGCGGGACCCGGGGGCCCCCCTGCTCACCTCCTGCTGCCAGCAAAACCCAACCGCTCCCTCCCAGGCCCTACCGAAACCCCCCAACACTCGGCGGGCGCAGTGTTAGTGTACCTCTAGCGTTAGGAGGGGAAGAGAAGATGGCAGCTAGAACCCCCTGGGATTCCTGCAAAAATCCTCATCTTTGCAGAAATCCCGACACCTTTTGACAACGCTGCTGCACATACATATTGCTTCTATCCTGAGGTTACCATCAACTGAAGTTTCCTATGGCAGGGGTTTTGAATCATCAGCCTTTTGCAGTATTTCTCTCTAAAGACTGTTTTGCCGTGGAGCCCTCCCACGCATTCTACCTCTGAGCAGCAGCAAGTGTCCACAAAATGCCTGTCACCACACTTACGCTCAGCTGTGGCTAAACCTGAAACCTCCCTGTTCCCCGGGGCACTACAATCCTAGACTGTCTTCTGAAACGGGAAAACTTAAGAGGCAACTGGGGCCTCAGCAATTTTACCTGTGAAACGTTCTCTAGACACTCAATAGTTTCTAAGATCATTGCAGGACAACCTACGTTTGTGAACTACAAGAGCCTATTTAGTATGCAGCTGATCGACCCCAGTTACACTCTATCCAAAGTCCGAATGAGTGAGAGTTTCAACATTCCTTCCAAAAGGACTTTACGCACTGTACTTCAATACAAAATAACCATACACTACCAGACACATGCAACTCGGACAAGGTTTGTTCATTATTCAAGTGTATAGGCCCTCCCACATTGCAGTAGTGTATCATTCCAGAAAAAAGTTGGTTTGAACTAGCTAAAATATGAGGCAACCTGAAAAAGTAACGTTAGAAAGCAAACAAATCCAAATAAACGAAAATGCCTCCGTTATAAGCTATATAAGCATATTTAATACCCTTTTTGCTGATCTTAAAATTATTTTCTGAAGGGTATTAAGAACTTTCCCCCCTCCCACTTCCACACCCTACCCCAAAGTAACTAGCTCCCATCCTCCCAGAAACAGCCCCAACATCTTCTCTATACTACGCACCTTATTCAGTCTACGGTATTTCTGCTAGAAGCAAAAGAAAACAGTTATTTTTACTTAGTACAGCTCGCTTTCATTTGCAGTGACTATCAGGCAACCATTTTTTTATTTAAAAAAAAAGAAAAAAAAAAGAAAAAGAAAAGAAAATAGGAACCTGTCTTCATTCCCACTAAAAACAGGACTTTGAAGGTAGGAAGTAATCAAGTTCCTGCTGATACTCTGAAGATGCATGAATTTCTTAATAATTACACCTTGCTTTAATAAGAAACATATATCTAATCAGTTTTGTTATAACAGAAAACTAGACAAGCAAAATTTCCCCATTATGCTTAACACCCCACCCCTTAAAATTTTAAGTAATAAACTGCAATTTAAAGTTACTCTGCTAATACGGGGATGAAGAAGGTAGAAAAAAAAAGATATTAATATATCAGATAGAAATGGTTAACTTGGGATTTTTCCTTCCTTTCCCCTTAAAACTACTTTATTTTTAATAAAAAAACCCATGCTCTCACCTGTGAGGATCGTCTTCCTTTCCTCTTGTAGTCTTCCACTTCTCTCTCTTCCTTAATAGCAGCCATTTTGGAAGGGTACTCTAACTTGGGCTTTCTTTTAGATCTAGGAAACCTAGAAAACAGGTTGGATAAGTCAGCACTTACCCCAGTTCCTGTGACACAGGGCCTTCTCTGGCTGCAATGCACAGGTGTGGCTTTACAGGAAGAAACGTGTGAAAGTAGAAAAAAAATCCCTGGAGCATTTAGGAGGGTAGAATAAAAAGCCTCAGCCTATTTAGCAGACAATTAAAAAGAGCTGTAAGAGGAACATCTGCTATCCTAGTAAAGCTCACTTTACAACTGCTGGAATAACTAGGTACAAACTAATGCTAAAATCTGTAGCAAACCTTTATCTTTTACTGTCTTACAAAACTATTGTGAATACAACTGATATACAGCAAGTTCTACCTTCGATACCTAAAACCACCACATAAATTCTGCTTCTATGGATTTTAAACCCCGAAACATGTAACATTTTTCAAATACTGCTTATTAGAACTTTCTGATGTGTAACCTCTTGTAATCAGCTATCCAGCACTGTGGAACACTAAAGGATGTGTTTTCCACTAAGAGTATCGCAAGAACCCTTTACTGATGCTACCTTGCAACATCAAGAACTTCAACAGCTGATCCTCAGCAGTCTACAGCACTAAGCATCTGCATTACTTTTGCTTACATATCACATATTTGATAACTACCCTGTACTACGTAAGGTATGCATATTACAAATAGGAAGTTTTTTACAAGATAAACTCAGTGGATGAACCTGTATGTTTAAACAAAAAAAATCATGTTCCCTTTGGCCTTTTTTCTACACAATTTTCTAGGATCATTCAGTTAGTATTAATGTATTGGTATCTTTGGCCAATATTCATTACTACTTTGGATGTTTCTTGAAGCTTTATTACAGTAGCCAAAATGCCATAGTGTTAACTACATTAAACATACTTCAGTAAAACTATATTTATGCTGCATTTAAAAGCATAGATATTTACAAGATTAGGTGGGGGTTTTGTTTGTTTGGATCTTGGGTGTTTTTTTTCCAAAGTTTTCTTCCTGCAAATTTTGCTCCTGCATATGGAAAAGCAGGCAGGTCTCTACCAATGAGCAATATGTGCTGTTATTCAAAATGGAAATTCTTAAATATAATTGTATGTTAAAATCCGGTTTCAAAATAAACTCAACTGTGAAATCACGAGTATCAGGATTTAAGGCATTAACAATTTTAAAGGTTTTATTAAGTAACATCGAAGTGTACTATCTTCAGTTCCTTTCTACACAATGCTAAACCTGCTCTTTAGATCCTTTAAATCAAACATCAGTTTGGCCTAAGAGGTATTTGGACATTAAGTGCTTTTTCTGAGCTGTTCAGTTTCTAAAGTCATATAAGGGAGTTACGAAACAGAACACTTCAGGGGCTTCCTACAAACTAGCTGTATGGCAAAATAAAACTTTAGAAATTGTTAGGGAGGAAAGGGATAAGCTTATTTAAATACCTTTTCAAAGAAATGAAAAGTATGCAATGCTTTTCTGAAGTTGTCACCTGCTGCTTTCCCTGTGAGGCTCCACACTGGCCAACATAAAGCTCCAGGGCATGGTCTCTGCCCCAATGGCCTCTTAAGGCCTTGAGGGTTAAAAAGGGAGTCTTCTTGCTAGCGCACACCATGCACACCATCAGCTGAGGCGGAACACAGCCCTGCTCAGAACTGTTCCTTTTTTTTGCCTTACAGGAAGTTGTTCAGGCTGACAGTACTAGATTCTTATGACCAACAGAATACTCTATTTAACTCTGAATAAAAGTATTCCAAATACTTTTATTATTAAATGCTAGTTCAACTAGCACTGAGCAATTATATACTGCAACCTAACTACAGAAGTCAAAGCAGTCTCCAAGGAAATGTGTTAGGTACAATGATAGAAAAGTCACCAGGACATGTCTCATTACTCATAATGCTGCTCTATCTCTTACAGGAGAAAAGAAGCTAACAGAGACAAACCAGACATTACCATGATGGAAGTTCACCCATTCAATCAGAGAATACTATGGAAATACATTAGTCTTTTCTGTAAGCAACTGAAGTTGGACCAAAACTGCATACAATAGGGTGTTTTATTAAACGTAAAAGTTAAAGCAGGAAAAAACTGATTCTCAGCTCTAAGCGTGTCGGTACTGTATTCCCAACACCAACATGAACATGTGCCTGGAAAAAACTCCAAGATATTAGCGTAATACCTGATGTGACAGGTTTCCAAACTTTACTGAAGCAAGTTCCAATGCCTTGAACACACCACTGCTCCCAGTTATTAAACCCTGAAGCAGCTAAAACAATTGCTTACAGGAAAAAGTTATTTTTAGCTGCTTTGCTAAATGATCCAGTTTCTTGTTTTTAATGTAGGAACAGAAAGTAGTGTGACCTGCTGATTTCTCTAATCGTAATTTTTTAAGGTTTCAGCTTTTAATGAAGGAAACAAAGATAAAAAACACCACACACAAAAAATGCACTATTTCTGCTTGCCATACTCTGAAACACTTGAGCAAAAACCCCTTAAGTTTTGAGGAAAGCAAAAAAAAAGCTTTCCTCAGGGGAGAGTAGCATTAGTATTTCCCTCCAAGTAGGGTGGGGATGATTACGTTTGTGCAGGACTGCTTCTTCGTGCTGCCCACCAGGATCATGGCAGGATGCCACCGAATGTCGTGGGTCTTTTGCATGCGTAACTGGGGGAGTGGAGAAAAGGAAGAGAACTCTGTACTTTTCTTTCCCCCATCTCCCAGGGCAGCAAAGGCTCCCGACACCTTTTAACTCCCTCTGGGCAGGGTAAGAGGTATCAGGGCGGTGCTGCAACGTGTAGCAGCATTCCTCTGTGACAAGCACTGTACTGCACTAAACGATCTTAGTGCTTTTGAAGTTTGTTTCAAGAAAACTGAGCGTGTAGAGAGTGTGTTAAAGAATATCCCTGCCGCACTACTCTGGGTAGCTTACACTGGAGGGAGGGTGGGCCGNCAATGACGCACGCACGTATAGGGCTCGCCTTGCCCTACTCCTGCGCGAATACGCGCCCAGGTGTTTCGGTGTCCCCAAGATTGCTGCGAAGGGCTCTGCTGCCCACAGCCCTGCCCCGGGCCGAGGGCCGGGCCCCTCTCACCCAGGCGTCGGAGCGCTGCGAAATGGCGGCCGCAGCCCGCAGGGCCGCGCGGCGGAAGCGCCGCCTCTCCCGCTCCCTCTCTCTTCCTGCCCGCGCCGCCATTGCGGAACAACGCGGCGTGTCGCAGGCGAGAACAGCTCTGGAGCGCGCCAGGAACGCTACGAGGAGGCGGCGGCCGCGGGAACCGCAAGAGGCTCTATGACGTGTTGCCTCCAACCAAGCCCTTCCTGCCGCGCTTTCCCGCCCGCAGGGTCGGGCGGAATTCGAGCAGCTTCAGCTCCGCGCGGTGCGGCAGGAGCCACCTCGCCTTCCATCCCCGCCTTGGCCGATGGCGGCCAGCCCCGCGCCCCGCGCGCAGTTACCTCCATTTTGTGCCTGGGCTCGGCCAGCGCAGCACCAATATGGAGCCGGGCGGGAGAGGAGGGGGCGGGC
>VXAZ01000242.1:575651-672244 GCA_013399875.1 Gymnorhina tibicen
CGCGCGGGGCGGCCCCGCCTCCCCTCACTGGGGCCGCCCCCGCCCCGCCCCCGCCGCCCAGGCCGGGTGCGAGTGCCGGGGGCCCTGTGAGGGATCGCTGTGCACGGAGCGGCGCAGGGGTAGGGATAGGCAGGCGGCATCAGGTGCTGGTAGGAAAGAGAAGAAAAGGGGGAAATGCCCTGCTTACAGGGAACTTCTGCAGGAGTACCAGGGTGTGCCCGAGGTGCACAGAACCTTCTAAGAGAAGTTACTTGTCTCAACGGATTGTTTTATGCTGGAGATGCTGCAGAGAGGCAGCTGCAGATTGCCTCTCCAGAGCTCGTTCAGCGCTCTCCCTCAGAACTGAGCGTAGCTTAGTCAGTTTCCGGATAAATACCAAAACAAGTCCAAGCAGTAAGTTTCAGAAGCTTCCCCATTCAGAGGCATTGCCTGTAGCTTTTGATGGCGCTTGTCATCATAAATTAGCATAGACAGTTCAGGAGAAATGGTATTCTGCAAGAATTTCATATAGAATGAAGCATACTTAAGCACATACATTACAAGTTTTTCCTTACCTGATTAATGACATCAGGAAAAGCAGTGTTATAAAAATTTACTGTTGAAGTAAGGTTTCTTCAGTCTTGGTTATCCTCTCATTAGTACCAGTACCTATTTTAGTATGATGACCTAACCTTAACAAGAGGAATTGGCACTTAGCCCTTTAAAAATATCTTTATGCTATGAAAGGAGTAAAACAGTTGATGAGATTTTACTAAATCACTGGAAGTTTAGTATTAGCTGTTAATTTAATTTCTTTATTTTACCCTGATGTTTCTAAAAATAAAAAAAAAAAACCAACAAAACATTTATGCTGAAGTTTCCAAACCTGTTTGATTAACTAAACATGATTTTCCTAATGCATAGAGAAATTCTCAACAGGTCTAGAAATGTTCTCACTGCTTTCCTGTACAGGGATTGAAACACATTTTTGCATCACTCCTATATCTTTGAGAAGATAGATGTTTACATAGAATGTAAAACTCACTGAAAATCTCATAAATCTCCAGATATTCTTTGCACTGAGGCCAAAACCCACAATTTCTCATCTTCCTTTTCTCAACAAAGTAAACCACACAATTCAACTTTTTATTTAGAATAAAAGTCTTCATATATGTTGTTTGTTCTCTTGCCTCTGTTACTCTCAGGGTGACAGTACCGAGACAGACGATGGTACTGGTAAAATACGTCTCTTAGTTTCAAAGGTTTTTGTAGTTTTCGCAGGAGCTGCCTCACCAAATTTGAAAAATTCCTGTATTAGTTTGATTGCCATTCATTTCACATCTAACTGTTACTCGTGGAGGCTGATTGTCTTGCAGTTTCATTTGGTTGCACAGCCATAGGCAGATCACATTTGAATTCTACAGTTTCAGTACATGATCGCCCTCCCCTATGTGTAATCAACTGTACAGAATGTAATAATCTTATAATACTGTGCTTACTGCACTGAAATAAAAGACAAACCAGTAAATGAGGGAGATGCACATTTTACAAAGATTCACTGTTGCAGATGAAAATTGTACACAAGTTTGAGGGCTTAGATAAAATTATAATTTTGATCTCTGGCAATCAGTTTTCTGCTAGTGAAGTGTTTTCAGGTTATCTAGCAAAATATTGCTCCCTGTCTGGGTCACCCATTTCCGTAAGTGAAAATGTAGCATTTAAAACACTCGTATCTGTCCTGGCTCATGTAGTTTCATAGTCAGATGAACTTTCACATTATGTAGCAGATGCATATTGGTCATCTATGCAGATGGCTAACGTGCTTTTCTTTTTACTAGCAATGTTTGCAAACATGTACTCTCCTCTTTGTAAGCCAAGGGAACAGTAGTGTGTGTCTATTTAAAAAACCAACCAACCAAAAAATGGTGGGAAAGGCTTTTAGGTTTTATATAGTTATGTGGTTGGAATGTCAGTTTCACTTCACTGTCCTTTTTTTTGTTGTGGGTTTGTTGGAGGTTTTTATTGTTCAATTCTTATACAGCATTTGTTTGTGAAGTGAATATTGGGATAGGTAAATACTGTTGGTAAAACTGTCCAAAGTATTTTTTAGTATCACACAGTTTAAGATGCGAATATGAAATTGATCTTGAACTCTAGTCTCCAGAATAGTAATGTTAACGGAGCCAATTCACTGAACTAAGTATATTTGCTATAAAACTCTTGAGATTGCATAAACAAATAGACTCATTATTAATTAAATTCCAGTACTGTCATAGTTTTGCACATGGAGATGACTTGGGCATATTTAAGTTTCATAAGTTTCATACTTTAAAAAGGATGCAGACTGCAATTTTGATAAGAAGGCCAGAGTCCTGTATAGCATAACATTCATGTTAGCTTCAGGCCAAAAGTCTGTTTAACGTTCAATTCTATTTTTTTGTGTTGTAGAAATATGGTGTATTTAAACATGGGCAAGTGTTACTGGAGACAGTTGAATGTTGTGCAAGCAACTGCAGCTTCTGCTATCTTCGTCATTTGGGAACAATTGTTTTCATCTCTGAATTTGATTTAAATTGCTGAGCTTTGCTAAACAAAGGCAGGATAATATACTAAAGTCTGGTAATATTTTGGCAATTCTCATATGCGGTGCAGGGTGCATGAAAATCTTTTACTTAATTAATTGAAAAATACGACGAGCCAATACACTGATTATTTTTAGTATGACTATGCTACAGCATTTGCTTTATTTCAATAATTGTTAAAACTCTTTGTAGATCTACACAGACATATACATATGTATATTTGTATACACACACACTCCAGAAACAACAAATCCTATAGACCCTTTCCACTACAGATGGTGCCAGTCAAGTGTCTTGTGCCCCAGAACTCTGGCAGTCTCTGCAGGACTCAGTTGCAGTGGTTTGAGAAAGCTTTCTGTCTGCTTTTTCCCATGGAAGTTACAGAATGCATGCAGACACATCAGCTGCTTCAATGTGCACTCTCCTATATTAATTTTAATAATTGATAAGGATGTGCTTGAAGTAATACACTAGTCTATGAGCTAGTTTGAAGTGAAAAGATATATACTTATATGCCAACCAGGTACAGATTTAGTAATCTCCAGTAAATATTTTAGAAATAGCAGCAAACTCTTGTGACTATGTCCATTCCACTCCATGTGTTAGAAACCTTAGATCAATTTTCCATGACTTCTATTCCTCAGGAGCTATGTCTGAGAGCTGTGATGCAGGAAATGAGAGAGATCAAACAATTTTTAGCAGCTAGCTCAATTTAAAATACTTCTAAACTTTGTATATTTCCCTTTGTGTATTTCAGTTTCATTCAGGGTCACAGGATTATTTCTTTCTACAAATTGTATCTCTATTGAAAATGTTTATTCTTTACAATATTTTATATTCATACCAAATATGTAATATGGAAAGTAATCCTGCATTTTGGATTGCTATAAATATGAATAGTTTCCTAAACACGTCTTTTCCCTTTTTGTTCTGCACTTCTTTGTATGTTAATTAAATCTTAACCTATTAGATTCTATTTTATTCCATAACCTGCTATGTCTATGTTTTATCTGAATTTTCTTTCTAAAATTTTATATTCTCGAACCTTTCTGACAAAAATAAAAGAAATAAGTGTGCATTAGCGACGATATTCGGACTAACCAAACAATAAAACCACTAGCAGTGAGGGAAAAATAGCTTGCTGAGATGGCATTATAACATAGCTGGCTCTGTAACTTGTGCACAAGAATTTCACATTTAATGTCTAGGTCTTAAGATAGGGGGAATTCTGTTACTAGCAAAATTATGCCCTAGACAAAGTGTAAAGATGTCATGTTGAAATGCCAACAATCATATTAAAGGAGCTTACTTGAAATAAAGAATCATATGCCTAACAGTCTGGGCTGTTTGATTTACAGAAGGGTCTAGGGTAAATTTAGGGCTTTCTTAAAAGCAATATTCTTTGTTTATGTTAGAATTTTCTTTGTTAGCAAACATACATTTTCTTTAAATGTAGATCAAATAGAAAGGAGTTTATGTATTGCTAGCAGAAAAAAGAATGTGATTTACAGTTGAAAACTCCAGATAAAATGAAGTTTAATATGCTGTAGTTGAGATGCCAGCACACGAGGAGTCAGCTGTTCTAAAATTTGTGTAATAAAATCATCACAGCGGGACAAAAGGTAGAAAAGAAAAGCAAGGTTTCTAGAATAATTTTTAATTGGGATTAACTTGTCTACACAGGAAGAAAAAAACCCTTGAGATGTAGAAGAAAGAAGAAAAATGGAGGATGTAGCAGGTAATATTTCCTGTTCTTGAAATCAAAACTGTAAAAAATAATATATAATTATGCTTGATCTTAAGTGTTCATTCTTTGTTACTAAGATTGCAAAACACTAATTAGAGGTAATTGTACAACTAACTAAACATTTAGTATTATTTGGGACATTTGATTAAGGCGACAAAACTGCAGGTGGATTTCCTGCTCGTGTACGTATCTGAGCAAGAGAGCAGAGCATGGGAAATAAATCTTGTTCTTCCCTTGACTGCAATGCAGATCTGGCTCTGGGAGGGGTTTCCATATCCGCACGGCTCAAACACATGGTCAGTGCTCAGCCAATCGGGAGCATCACATCTGGCACTGGATTTGTGTGGCTCAGAATGCCTCTTTGACTGCTAAGCAGGAAAACCTCTCACTTTTTTTTTTTTTTCCCCCCTCTCCTAAATTGAATTTGCACACATTCTTCAGACTGTGATTTATGTCAAACATAGTTATAACTGTTTATCTGGTACACACTGTAGCTACCCTAACAACTACTTTGCCAACATCTGTCACAGACAGGATTTAAAAAAAAATACAGCTACATAGATGATCCTTTTCCTGTACTTACTCTCCATGTTATGCTCTAAGCTGCTGGGATCATGCTTTTTGATGACATGGATTGTTTTAGTCTGTCTGTAAATTGTACTCCACTTTTAAGTATCACAGCCCCTTGCAAGTCAGATATTTCAAAATGCATTGAATTGATTTTTTACATAATTATTTTATGGTGTGTTGCTGCTGAAAAACAGATTATTCTTTTTATAAAGTTATTTGAGATTTTTAGATTACGGTGATATAAGGACAAATGAACAGTTCTTTATATACAGAGTGAAACATACGTGAATAAGGTTATGTCTTTCAAAAGCTGTCAAAATAAATTTAAAATTCCAGAGGGTACTACCACATGTGCTAATGTTTGCATTTGGACAGGAATTAGGAATTTGGAATTAGGGCATATCTGTTTTTAAAAAATCAAGTCTTCATAATGAATTCCTTACGAATTTTCTTTTTTCTCCCTAATATAGAAATTTTGTATTTAGTTAGAAATAGGTGTTGCTAAATACAAAATATTAAGCCCTAAAATATGACCAGTTGTAGTTTGAACTCTTACCATAAGGATTATAATAATTTCTGTCAAGTATCTTACAATTCTTTCTCCTTACCTTTAAAATGGTTGTACTGACCAATACCAATGGAGATGCTGGGCAAGTATGCTGGGCAACTGCAGAAAATGTCAAGAACCAATCTACTCATTATGGCTGATTAAATCTCTTAATTAAGAGAAATATATTGAAACTGCTGAGAGAATATAGCCAAAGGTGAGGAAACTGCAGCTGCTAGTAAGTCATTTGTACATTCAGAGACCTCAAGTGTAAGGGCTGATGTATTCCATGGAAAATTGTGTTGTTAGTTTAAAAAATGCCCTGTAATGCCTTTAACGCTGTCATATTTACCAGGGAAATGGCTGCACATGCTTGTTTACCAAATATTGTAGGTCACGTACAGTAAACACAATTTGAAAATGCTGAATAGTGGAAAAATTTATGACAATGTATAACCTGATTACATTTCTGCCTTCAGGACAAACACAGTTGGAATTCATTGGCCATATTATTAATCATTTTCTATGTGTTAATAAGAGGATGATAATGTAAGCAGATAGATTATGCAAGAGAAATCCAACATAAGGACAACTATCTAATTCAAAAGAATGTATTAACGTTTAACTTTCAAACAAAATACTTTGTTTGGATGGGAACAATTCAGATTTTAGGTGTTGATAATTTTCTTTTGGAAAAATGACAGAAAAATATTTTATATGCAGTTCTCCCAGAAACCTGTCACTCAGGGAAATGTAATATAAAAATGAGTACCTTTTTAATGTTTGCAACCATAGCTTTGTTGTAGTTGTATTGTATGCATTTGACATGTATTTCATCAATCTACATTATCCAGGTATCAGAGGACTTGGTTATAGTATCTGGTACCAGATATAGTTAAAATGTAGTTTGATTTTGTGGTTCTTAAGGGATTTAATAAATAAACTGTCTAGCAATGTCCCCAGCATGTACAAAAAACTCTGGAAAAAGGCTCTAGAATTTTGAAATCAGATTCTTGTCTGACGTCTGATTCTGCTTGTACTTTATGTTGGCTGAGGATGAGGCCTAAGGAGACACGAGCAATTTGCAGATATTGTCCATTTCCATTTTCTTTCTGGGTGCCATTTCCGAGGCTCGTCAGTAGAAACATGCAGATAAATGGGTCTGTTTGCTTCACTTCAGTGGGGCCACCTCGAAGAAGTATCACCTGGGACTCTGTGATGTCAGAGTTTCTTTTTCAGTCTAGTCAACCAAAAGAGCTGTACTATTTGGAACACTGGCTGTAGTTGTACCACAGAACTTCCTCAATTTTTACATCTATCAGTATACAGGATTTTATTTAAAAATAAAGGTGCTTATAACATGTAAATATAGAAAACACACAGCTTGCTATTTCTGTAAGTTAAAATTGCCCTTATATCTGAGCAAGAATTAGCTTCTTTTTTATTCCCTCATGTGGACATGTGCTTACCCTCCAGTACACTTGTTGCTTTTACCTCCATCTTGTGAAGTTAGCTATGGGATTAAATGAATTAGGTATTTTTATTTCTGTTCTGCATTCTGGTGCCCAAACAGAGCTTCTGTCTTGCCTATTTTTTTAGCTTAATACCCTTGCAAGAGTTTCAGAAAGCAGACTGATGCAATTACATAGGACATCCCAGTGGAAAATTAGGACTACTATGTCAGGCCTGGAGCAGGAAGGCAATATTCCAAGCTGACTGCTGGAAACCACAAATCTTGACCATTATTGCAAAACTTTTGATAGGAACACAAAGAAGAGTATTATTAGCCAGTCATGGAGTATTAAATTATACATGACTGCAGCCCTACTGAAACATCAGCTACCAGCCTAAAGCTCTTCCTTTTTCTGTATTGTTTAATTTAATGACAAGAGATCAGATTTTCCTGGTTTGACCTTTGGATTAAATCTGTCAATATTGATTTTAAAATCTGCCTACAGTCCAGTTTTTGAACCCAACTCCTTTTTTTGTTTGTTTGTTCTTTTCCCCTGTGAAATCAGTATCTGAGGTCCCAAGGACACATGTTTCCAAGTGGTTTACATGCATTTTAGTTTTAGGATGCTGAGAGAATTGGCAGTATGTAAGCTGAAAAATGTCTGTGCAAGTTTCATCCCATTGTTAGGGTTTTACTTCAGTGGTATTTCAGTAAAAATAAACACAGTCTGTTCTAGAAAGACTCCTATACATATATGCAGTAGCAAGCTTCTTTAATGAAAGATGATTACTGGACTAAAACAGTTGTTGTTGAATTACTTCTCTGTGGAAGGTAATGAGGAGAAAGGAATATTTCTGTATAAAATAGAGTCTCTTTTGGAACACGCTTGTCCCCACTATTTGCTGCTAAATATTATCTCAGCTTGATAACCTCCCACAAACCTTCAGTTCCTCATAGCATGGGCTGCGCTGCTTTGATGCCTGCCTTACAGAAATGATATTATGTGTGCCAGAACCCAGTTATTTACTACTGAATGACACCCACCAGTGCAGAAGGTCTCCTCAGACCTTGCCAAAACTGTCTCAAACCTTCCTGAGAGTCTCCTGGTCACAGCTTCTCTTCCTACAGCTCTGTGAGTGTTCCTGCTCCCACTGAGGACTGCATAGGAAATTTGCTGTATAATACTGTAGGACCCCAGCCTTGTAAGTTCACAGTCTAGGTAGGATGACTTAGAAAGAGAAGTACCTGTGTTTTAACCATTCTGGGAGGAACTGGGTTATAAATACACACAGAATTATGAGTATTTTGAAAAGCTCAACTAATATATAATGGTTTATTGCTACTTCTGGAGGCTGGTATCTATGTGTTTCTAATAAAATCTGGAAAAATGCTGCTTTCATAGTGCTGAATTTGAATACTTTTTGGGTGGGGGGGGTGTTTGGTTTGGTTTGGTTTTTTGTGGGTTTGTTTGGTTTGTTGTTTTCTTTACTATTGGCAGATTGGTTATGACGTGTATTGTAACTGAACCCTACACCCCGTGATTCAACATGTTGGATTGTGAATTGAAGCAGCTGAAGTGTAGGCCCACACTCCCCTCTCCTCACTGTTTTCAGAAGATGGTAACTTCCAGCAGGGGAGGTACCAGACAACGGGCATTGTGCAAATGACTTAAATCTTTGCAGCTGTTGGCTCATTTCTATTCTGGTGCCACGTGTTGTTATGAGTAATTTGTGACATTCATGAAAAGTGGAAAGTGTGTATGTTTTTCCTTCTTTGTAATGTATTTGCTACAATTGTAGTTAAGCTGAATGTTAAAGTATTAATGAAGTTTTATTAGTTTGGCAATACTGCCCTAGCAATTACTGCTCAACAGACAGAATTTTGTCCGGGGAAAGAAAGTCAAGGTGAGGCATGGCAAGGAAGAAAATCATTGGCTCCTAGTTAATCACAAAGAATATGTTACTTTGTTTCTTTATTTTCGTGTTGTTCTTAAAAATAATAGATAGCAGAGGAAAATGATACCAGAAAGAAGGGGCTTGATGAACTTACTCAGGGCAAGTTATGGAAACAAATAAAAAAACCTTTGTCTTTCTCTGTAAGTGCTTGGTGAATTTCAGACTGTGGCCTCCTCTGTGACTGTACTTACAGATAAGGTAATTGGTATTAATTCAGTTAGAAGTAGTATAAAATTAGATCAAAGAATAACAGAATAAACAGCAGAGTCCTTCTAGAGTTTGCTCAAATATATTTATGTTAATAGGCTAAAAGATTTCTACCAAAGGTTTCATTTACTCTTCTAGTGATATGTCCAGGTTCACAAAATATGAATTCCAAGCTGCATTTTTTCCCCATCTGAAGGTGTTTTGTTTCCAGGTTTGCTTTCTGATCTCTTGATAGACATTGTTTTTACTTTGCTTTTACTCATGAGTGAACTGCAACCTTGCTCTTTTTGTATCTTCCTTTTGTTTTTCTATTTTTGATTCTCTTCCATTTTTACTGCTATAATCTGTTTTGAAAAATATGTTGAAAAAATTTAAATTAATGATAATTTTATTTTTATATTTGTAATTTGTATTTTTCTTCAGTCTCTACCTTTTGTTTTAAAATAAGATAAACACAAAGTAAATTTAATTAAATATTGATAAGTAATGATTATAAGTGCACAGCATTCCCCTGTAGTTGGTTCGTGGTAAAGAACGAGTCATTCTTTAAAAAAATTATTAGATAACCAGTATCCAGATTATTCCTGAATGATGGATCTAAATTTTTCAATTTCATAATAATGATGCTACTGATTTAATATATTGTTTCTACTGTAAATTAAAACATTTTGAAGCATAAATTCAATCCTATTTGTTGAAGTAATCTTTTTATTCAAAATACGAACAAAAATTTAATTTACCCTATGTGGTTAGTTCGATATTACATTGCTAAGTCATATAATATTTCTCTTGATTTTGACGGTGTCCAAGAGGAGTGGCGAAGTTAATGCTACTTGTAAGAGTACAATTTGCCTTTTACTAATAAAGGTGGTACTTTTTGTATGGCATAATATTTGAAACCATCTTGTAATACATAGATTAACTAATTGAATAGATTAAGCAGTGTCAAATTTAAAGTCTTGTGTTTTGGCAAACACACCAAGGAAGGTAGACATATGCTATACTACACCATTTCTTTATTTCTTTGGGAAGAATCAGGATTGGGGATATCAAACCTGAACTCCTTTTGCAAAGGAAGACATTAAATAGATTTGACATCACTAAAATAGTATTATCTGAAAAAATACTGAATTATTGAGTATGATCTCTTTGGCTTTGTAATGCTAAGGCTGTGCTGCAATGAACTTTGGGGTTGGTTAGATACGAAGTTATAATATAGGTCTCTTACCAGAATAATATATACTAGCATTGAAGAAAGGTTTCTAAATTCCTGAAAAGAGGATGAACCTGTCTTCAGTTGAAAAAAACACATTTGTCAAATCAAACTCACAACAGGTGATGACATACACGTTTTGTTTTCTTCCCCAAACAGCTTTGTAGACAATTTAAAGCAGTGAAAATTCCTGGTATTATGAAGCCTGGTCTTGCTTTGTGAGTGAGTCATTCCCCCCGCCCCCCACCATTCCACATATAAATACTGAGAAGCTTGGCATAAAGAATGCAGCCTGGGGCATACCCCATAAAACTTACAATGCAATTAAATGAACAATTTCTACTGGAAATAAAATGGGCATGTTGAGTAGAATATGAATTAAACTGAGCAAGAACAGAGTCAGACAACCTTTCGTAGTACTCCAGGCTCTTGGAGAGAACCCCCAGGGTCAGCAGTACCAAATGCAGCTGACAGGTCAAGGCCAATCAGTAAAGAAAGATAACTGCAGTTTGCGATGAAAAGCAGGTCATTCCAAATTTTGATTAATGTAGTCTCAATGCTGTGGTGTCCACTCGACTGGGCTAGCAAAATAAAGACAGATAGCGGTGGATTAACTCTAACACTTCTTTATTATGCAGCCGTTACAGGCTTCTCTTGCTGCTGCATTCACTAAGACGAGGTTTCTCCAATTTATGATCCTTCGTCCCCATTGCCGCCTGGCCTGAATGCTGTGGAATGACTCAGTTACAAGGGGCTGCCCTGTGGACTATTTGCAGGACTACCAAAATGGCCTCAAAATAACTTTGGAACAAGGCAAACCCATCACATTCTTAACATTATGATTAGTTGATGCTGGCAGTGTTTATCCTGTGGAGCATATATGGTGAAAAGGTATCAACTTCAATGGCTTTGTAAAAAAATGGGGGGAACGAATTTGTTGTTTATTGACAGTTTTTGTTACACAAAACAAAGACTCAAAACCTTTGGCTACCGAAGGAACTTTGCAAGTGTTACTTGCCAAGGCAGTAATATGAGAATATGTTCTTTTTTCTTCAAAGATAAAATTAGTTTTGCAATAAGTCTTTGCAAAACACAAAATATCTCTGTCAGTGAAGAATGAAATTCACTAGCAAATATGAAACTACTTCAAGAGATTTAAGAAACCATTTAAAAAGAATTTGTTCTAGGTGGATTCCTTTCATTTCTTTCCAGTCTGTTGTTAATTTTTTCTTTTCTTTTGGTAGGTAAGTATTTGTGCCATACCAGTTTGAATATATGTTATAATTGTGTTTATTGACCCAAATCCATCCATACATAGTCTTCCAAGTCAATCTGTTAGAACTGATTGTGTCATTTTAGACACCAGCACTGCCATGACGTCAGTGATTACCCTGGAAACACAAGTGCAGTCTGTATCCACACTCTGCTTGGCACTGGGAGTGGGAGCTGCCTTTTGCCTGCTCTTCAGCTGCGTGGAGGTGCAGTGCTTAAGGCAGGCTGCAGACTGGGCTGGCAGTGCTACTGCAGTATGCTCAAGGCAGAATCTGACCAGTGTAGATAACAATGAAGGTGTAGACAAAGTTTTGCATTTCCCTGTTAGGTAGGACAAAAATGTCATTATAAAATTACACAGGAAGTGACTTTTTCAGAGTAAGAATTAGAATGCTTCTTTTCCTATGTAGCTAACAGTGTAAATTAATCTGGGATAATTTGTTTTGTTGGGGTTTTTTTTGTTGTTCTTGGGAAAGAGCTATCAGCTTGCTATTATACTGAACTGACTGCAGAATTCGTAACATGTATAGCACTGTTCTTCAAAATGTACATTCTCTTCTCTCTGGTCCTATGGAATATTGTAAAAAAGAGTATGTGTAACTTTATGACTTATACTGTTTAATGGTGCCAAGGCCAGAATGGCGGGGTTCTCTTCAGGTGACTGCCATTACTGATACTGAAATCTTGCCAGTATATCCTAACTTTCACAGTGACTTTTGATTTGATTAACAGCTACACAAAACCTGTCCCATAGTAGAGAAAGCTTTATTTTCTTTTTAGGGAAGATTTTCTTACATTATGGAAGTATTTCTTCTCTTCAGACCACAGCTGAGAGATTTGCCGTAAAAATGACGTATTTACAATTTATCAGTGCTCTGTTATTGGTATTAGGTGACCATTTATCGGTTTCTTTGCCCAATCTGTAAATAAATATAAATTTCATCGACCGTTTGGAACCGTTGCCTTGGTTCCAAAGCATTGGAAATATTTTTGGCCTTTTCTGAAGCTGAGTGGTAAACGACTGGCTTGTAGTCCCTGCTTTGACCTTTGCATGGGCCTGGATGTGTGAGTTCCTGTCGCAGTGCATGTGTCAGGTCAGCCCATAGCAGCTGGTCTGAAAGAATTGGAGCAGAACATGGCAGTGAAGTCGATTGCAATGTCGGAACCACGGCAGTCAGAGAATGGAAACCAGGGCCCTGCCTCTTAGGGCATCTGTATCCAGCCAGCAGACAATGAAAGCAGCAGGCTCTAATGAGAAAAGGGAAGCCAGTGAAGGAGACAGACTCTGTGAAATTTATTAGCTGGTGCAATAAAGCTGCTTCTTTGGGAGTGAACCTGAAGTGGCCTCTGAGTTAATTTGGGATGAAAAGCCCAGCAAGGGAGGCAGTTTATTGGGGTTCATCCTCTTCATAACCCAAGATATTGACCCCTACGGTCTCCCAGCCAGCAGCAAAAATATCAGACTCTACCATTTGTGCACAGTACCATTTATATTTTCATGTAATAAAAACACCCCCTGAGTCTGTTAACTATTATCCATTTCCCTTTGCAGGATGTGTCGTACCAGTCATCATTGAGAATATTGCTTTCAGAGTCATTTTAGTTTATAGCCCCAAATATTTCTTGTTTGCTTTGAGTAATTGTTTTCTGTTAAAAATTGGGTAGCTGGCTTGTTAATTAGTAAGATATAAACCAGATACATCACTGCATTTTTAAAGCTATGGTGCCAGCTAGTGGTGAGAGATGATAGACAGTGTCTCAAGTGTGACATCTAAGTGTTCGGTATATTTTTATTTGCATCATGATAACGTGACATTAAGTTTTATTTGTCAGTTATCAGTATCTTGTGACCAAAAAAATGTAAAACAAAGTGAGGCACTGCTATAATTGTGCAGTCGGATTTTAGTTGGGTATTGTTTATTTGAAACCTTCCTGCTATTATTGATGGAGTAATTGTATCATTCATCAGACCATTTGCCAGTGAAGCCTTTTAATCCTTAGTTTTTCATGTGTGGAGATCAGTTCTTATGCATTATGAACCTGTAGGTGCTCTTTTACTTTGCTGGAAATCCGAATGTCTTAGAAAATTCAGTAGACTTTAGTTGTGAGCAGCAGAAGGATGCTTAGAAGGTTTCTGCAATTGATTCACTTGTGCAAATTAAGCAGACCTTTAGTGTGGCCAATGCAGGGAAAAATTCTTAATTGATTCTATTTATTTAGATGATGCACCTTACTATGATGAAAATCCTGTATTTTATTAACATGTAAGGAAATTTCAAACAATTCATTATTCGCATGCACTGTCTGTATTTGTATAAGCTCACAACAGAAAAGAAAAATAAGCAACCCTTAAGAACATTTGTAAAGAAATATAAAAAATAACTTATTTTTCTTTCTAACAAGGAGTCATTGACAGGTCATCTTTTCCAGTTTAATTAAGCAATAACTGATCTCAGTGAGGTTGTGGAAGGCTCTGGAATACTAATAAATAAAACCAGAAGATGAAGCATTTCTTTCATTAAATAGTAGGAGCTGTTTATAACTCTATTACTTACTGTTAAAATCAATTATTATTACTAATACTCTTCAAGTAATTTATAACTAAAGGCACACTGAAGGTTGTAAAGTAGAACTTTTCTTTTTAAATGTCAGACATAGCCATGAAGGTCAGCTCATGTGAATAAGTACACCTCAGATGAACACACTTGTAATAATATTTGTGAATATAGATCTCGTGTTAGTGACAGCTACCGGCAGCAAGCAGAGCTGCCACAGCCTTACTTCCACTCTAATACATGTGACTACACTGGTGTAAAAATACAGGGACGCTTCTAATACAAGGGAATGAAGAAAATGGAATTATTTTTGTATGAGATTGAATCAACCGAGTTAGACACAGAAGCAATTTATTTAAAAGAGACGCTTAAAATATTAACCTATTCCAGAAATAGTTTTCTGTTATGAAAATTAATTGTATTCTAATAGGTGTGAAAGAATTTCAAGGGCCATGGTGCCCATTTGTTTCTTTCCACGTAACTACTTGAAATACACTGTTGTGGTTTCATCACACACTTCCTTATGGTCCCCTTTCCATACCAGTGTGTTTGCAACAGGTGTGCACTTTCTCCTTTTTCTCCTGTGCTGTTACAACACAGTTTCTTTAATTTAATACTACAGGGAATATTTCAATGGAAAAAACCCTATATCCCTTAAAATATTAAAATGCAAGTATGAATCTTCACTGATTTCTTAACTGCGGGTTTTATATGTGTTTAATGCTGTTGCCTCATTTATTATTTAAATTGTTTGATTTATTCTGCAAATTGATAGTCTCTTAATGTTTACATAACTTCAGATTCAATAAATAAGGTTTTAGTTTTTCAAAGAACATATTGTGTGTTGCTCAGTTGCAACAGTCATAGAAGATTAGGTACACACTTTGAATTTGAGATCAACAAATGGCATTCTACAGCCTAATCTTTCTCTTTTTGTGCTTTAAGTTAAACAAATGTCTATAAACATAGTATCAGTGTGTAAACCCCGATTTTTATTTTATTTTATTGTGACTCCACTGTCATTAAAAAAAAGAAGTTGCTTATTTAGACTAATGTCTATAATGTTGTCAGCGCTGAGATTAAATTGCCAAGGCATTTGACTTCCAAACAAAATAATGTGGAGTTCAGTGACATAAACATAAAGACCAATATTTATTATGTTGATATATCCATTTGGATTGACAGTCTAGCTATCATGGTATTAGACACCAAATGTATTTCTTGGCCTAAATTAATAATTTATACAGAAGACAAAAATTCTACAAAAAAATATTATTTTTAAAACCATTTTAAGGGTATTTTAAAGTTTATTTTTCACACTATTACTGGATAAGATATAAATTTAGCAGTTTGCATTCTTTATTACTGTAGAACATATCTTGTTAATACAGCACTGAAATAATATACACTTAGTGGATTCTAAACTGGATACCCTTGTGCATCTCATAAAACTCTCTGAAATTTATGTATTTAAAAATCTGTATGATAGATTAAATTCAGTGGACTTAGAAAAATCCAGAGTTTAATAATGAAGCTTAAGTTAAAACAAAACAAAAAACTTAAAACCCCTGCCAAAATTGAGCTATCATATAATTCCTTTAAATCCTCTGATGTTTTGCTGGAGTTGTTGGAGTAGAATGTGATACCCTGGCTGATGAATTGGGAAAAAAGCTTCACAATAATTTTGAAATCAGGAGGAATGTGTTTGGAAAGCCCTTTGGCAATAAAAACCACACACAGACAAAACCACACAAACCCCAAAGAAACAAACAAAAGCCCCACAAAAACAACCAACCAAACAGCTGCTTCATTATTTACAAAATGCTCCCACATTTGAGTACCTGGGGGCACCGTTTCTGCCTTCCCCTTGGAATGCTGTCACTGGAGCCCTTCACAGAGCTCTGTGTCGGAAGATGGAGTGCCTGGTATGGGAGTTGGCCACATCTGTCAGGAAACTGCTACAGATGGTTCAACTCATTAGCTGCCAGAACTCCTAGAAAACATCCGAGAGTATGGGGACCCCACTTGGACTAAATGTTAAGCTTGCCTCCTGTTCAGTGTCATTACATTTTCTGCAAAATAAGATCCTTAACCATTTCTGTTAGACTGGATACTCTTGGATGTAACTAGTCTGCAACTCTGTTTTCTTCAATTTGCAAATGTAAAATAATTAAATTAATACTGGTTCCACCACCCAAATAGTGTCTCAAGTGTAGCTCACTGTATCTGTTAAGTTTTGGCTGTATCTGGTATTCGTAGCATCTCCATAATGATACCACAACTGTGATGCGATGAACTCCAGTGTAGTATACACTTGTATTTGCAACGCCTTTCTTTGTTATCATGTCTATATTGTGATGTGTGCTGTCACTCATGCAGAATTTCTCAGCTTACCTGTCTCGTTGCTTGGTATTTCTAGTGAAGTTGTTCCTCGTTTGTGTGAGTGTTGTAGCAGAGCAATCACAGCAGGTGTTCCACAGTTAGCTTTGCGGCAGAGCCAGCAGAGGGAGCAGACACATTGGTGTTTTATGGTACTGACAGATTTTGGCCATTTTTCCCTATTGTTTTTGCAAATGCATGTATTTTCATATATGTGGCCATTATATAAGAGATTGTGGGCAAATGCCTCTGCGCTGGAAGTTCAGTAACTGCGGAGAAAAGCTAAGCTGTCGACTGGTTTATGATTACAAAATTATCTTTGATTTTGTAAAGATTTGTATATATAATTTTGTGTACTGAGAGTAATTATTTGTGCTGAGTGTTTTTTTACCCTGGAAAGAAGAGGCTTTGCCTTAAAAAACCCCTTCAGTTATACTTCAGAGCACATTGCCTTTAGAAAAGCCACAGCATAAATTTAAGTACAGGTTAAAATGACTTCACACACTTGCAAGGTCAAGCCCTTAATAAATCACTGTACACATTGTGTGCAGTTCACCTGTGTGAAATAGGCTTGAAAAGACTGTTCTGGTCATAGCTGATATTTAGAGATACATTTTGGGTGTATGCAAACACTTCTTTTTCAGTTACATCTAAATGCAAAAATTGCACGGAAATCATTCTCACATTCGTGGTCATTGTACCTTAGGCCTGCTCCCAAAGTTGGCAGGAATTTTACATGAAGAGATGTCAGGGTAGAAAGGTGGGGGTCTTTATACAATCTTATGTGTGTTTAAACATACAGTGAAGTAAGTATTAATTTGTAAATGATGTTGTTTGCATCATGATTTAAACTTTGTTTAAATACTTTTTTTTGTGATGGCATTATTGCACTCTGTGCTTGGTTAAGCCAGGCGGGGTTGATTATCATTAAGTGTTATTTATTTCTATTTTATTAAGCCTCCTTTTACATTCATGTTACAGGTTAATTTATACTTTTATTTCATGCACTACTTGGCTTTACTGATTAATATGCCCCATGGCATTCAATAAAGCCAGGCAGTGGAGGAAATAAGAGTGGTATTAATTTCTAACATTGCTATAAATTTGCCTTAATAAAACTAGCTCAATAACACTGCGGTAGTAGTACAATGGATGCTTCCAAATTGTTAGCAAAGACACAACCGAAAGAACAACACATTTTTTTCCTGAATTTAAGAATGCTGTGCTGTCTTTTTGCTAGTGTTCAAATTAGGCTAGCTGTTATAATACTGAGTGCTCTTACATCGTGTTCTAAAATGCAGTATATATTTTTCAAAAAGAATTATTATTTTACTTAGTCAATCAGTTCAGTCATAGCAGATAAATCCTCTGGATCCTTTCAAATGCCTTTTGGATTTTCATGACCACTGTAACTTAACAGACGGGTTTCAAAATATCAAGGAAAAAAGAGAAAATTCTGGACT
Organism: Gymnorhina tibicen; assembly: GCA_013399875.1. Lineage (NCBI taxonomy): Eukaryota > Metazoa > Chordata > Aves > Passeriformes > Artamidae > Gymnorhina > Gymnorhina tibicen. The sequence continues at coordinate 593,574 of VXAZ01000242.1, forward strand.
ATAAGGGCAAACAGAAAACAAGAAAAAATAGAACAATGGGTTTTCTTTTTAGCAGAAAAATAACTACTATTGATTTATACATTTAAGTATTTTTCCATTGATTTATTTACATGTTGCTTTGTAGTAGGGGAAAATTTTTAAGAAAGAAACGCAGATGGGATTGGTGAATATTAGTTTTAGGTGCACAAACTACTCATTAGAATGGAAATATTTTGGCTATATTTTCTTTATTAAATATTAAATATTAACTATGATAGCTGTATTTTTTCAGGTCTAGATTGTGAAATCTGTGTAGCATAAAATCTTTAAACTTTGCCTTGTAACATCTAGTTGTGACAAATTTTTTACTCATGCCTACCTTCCTTTCTTACTCAAACTCACACTGACTTAGCTGAAAATTTTGCTCAGAAAGAGGAGTTTGGATACAGCTGTTATTTGACCTCAGTACAAAATGAAAGCATGATAAAGCAAATGAGCACAAAAAAATCTGAACAAAACCACAGCCCAAAAAAATTGCCAAATCCTCGGAGCTTGATCCCAGAAGGTTCATGGAGAAGCTCGTTCCTGAAGTCATTGGGATGTGAGCCTTCTCTGCACTTTGCTGGGTCAGATCTTAATAAATCACTCAACACATTTTGCAGAGATCACCTATGGGGTGAAAGGCAGCAAATGTTTAAAAGGATTAATATAAACATTATATATAAAATAGAACTTATTTTTACATTCAGGCAGCTATGAAAATAATACTGTCAGTTTGATAAGTGTATTGGTTAGTTAAAATCAGATGGGCTGCAGACTGCTCTAATTTGATTTTACTAAATAATATGGATTTGATTTTACTAAATAATATGAATTTACAGAATGCATAGTCTAAAAATCTACCAATGTAGATTCAAATTCAAATTTTAGGCTTTATGTAATGATCTTTGCTTAATATGTTTTTGTAAATAATAACAAAACCTGTGAAATTGCCTTACTTACTATAAAAGTCATATATGTCCAGACATTTAATTAGGTCATATGATGCTTCTGTAGTTTAACTATGTCAAATAATTTTGTTTAAGTGTTCTATAACCTTGTAATCATAGAGACATTGAAGTTAGAAATGGAAATGTCCTCACATGTGCAGGGCACAGCCAGGTCTGTTCTGTGCCCTGCATACAATGTGTGATACTTTGTCTGGGCTAACTTCTTGTGGAGTTCAATTTTATCAACTGTTTTCTCAAAAGAATATTTAGTTTTTAATGGAAAACTAAATGTCTTCCTTTATCTAACTTTTAAACAAGGTATTAGCCAACAATAGAAGTAATGACATTCACAGGCACGTTTGATTCAGTGTTTTAAGGGGGGGGTGTAATCTGTAACACTTTGGGAGAAACTTGCCAACTGCTGTGCCAAGCTGGATAGCTTACTCTAGAACGGTACTTCATGGAAGCTCCTATATATCCCCCGGAGTGATGGAAGATTGGATTAGATAAATAGACAATTGATTAGATTGTTTGGCAGTTTAGTTTGCCAGAAATGATGAAAATCTGTACCATGTATTAATAGGGGTGATCTGTGCAGCCCAGGAATGCTTTCCGTCTTTCATTGACAAGAGCAGAAGTTTGGGCTACTCATTCGCTCTCTGGGTAAGGCCTTTGGGGTGTATGTGAAAGATAACTGAGAACATTTTCTTTCTGCTGCACACATATGCAGCAGATAAGATTATTAAAGGAAAATTCACAAGAGTAATTTTTCGCGTTTCACCCCCTAATGCAAAACTGTAGATCTGTTTTCTTCTTGGATCACCACAGCCAAGCAGAAAAGTGTCTGTTTGGGCTGAGAGCATAACACGTGCAGTTAAATGTGAGTAGGTCTCTTCAGTGTTACCAGTGTGGGGTCTGGGGAGTGAGATGAATGAGAATGTCAGCCTGGGTGCTTCAGGTAAGGCAGGAATGGTTAAAGCAATGTCATTTTCTTTGACAGTTTTATAAAAAGCAGTCTCTTATAAAGGGATGTCTAAAAAGAAGGGTGAATCCTCCTCTCCATCTCTTGCACTGTACTTACCTTCATGCAGATGTTGAAACAAAAATATTCTCTCCTGTTTTGATGATTCTCTGTTATCAGTAGGGGTAAACTGATATTTTGATGCTCTTTTTGTTTTATTTTGTTGTGTGTTGCCTTTTTTCCCTGACCCGTATGTCACACCTGTACTTCTATGGAACACAGAAAATTCTGTACTTTTGTGGAAGGAAGTACATACTGATTTTCTATTCTGCCTCTCGATAAAATGTTTCTCCTCTTCCGATATATTTTTATGGAATTAAAAGGTGTTGCCTTTATTTATTGGCTGGTGGTAGATATTATTTATTTTTACACCTTCTTTACAGCACAATCTTGGAAGAGAAACTGTGCTCTAAAAATTGTTGTTAATTGTCACATTTCTAGCCTTGTATTTAAGTGACATTTATTTCAGAGGGAATAGGTCTCTTCTCAGATGACGTTATCTGGGAACTAGAATCAAAATTCCAAGACCTATATAGCCAAATCCCCGCCTGCATCTATGAGAAGACTGTAAAGTGGTCTGAAGAAACAGCCAAACATGATCGTAATTAGGATCATTGAAATATTTTCTGGATGTCTGAGGCAAAAACGAATGTAGTAACACATAACAATAAGTACAGTCCCTTCTGTATGAAGTGTTACAGAGCGTTGAGCTGATCTAGTGCTGATGCTCATGAGGAATTCGAACGGTGCCTTTATTTAGGCCTTCTCGCAAGCAGCAAATTGTACACGGCCCCCGAAGTGCCTTGGATCGGTGCCTTGGATCGGTGCCTTGGATCCGTGCCTTGGCTGTCCGCCTCGGAGCGGTCACTGGCGGGATCCCGCTCCCTCCGCGCCCCGGGCCGGGGCGGGGCCCTTCCCTGCGCGCCGCGGCCGCCAGGGGGCGCCGCCCGGCCCGGTCCTGCAGGGCGGGAGCTGAGGCCGCGGCGGGATTGACGAGCGGCGCTCAGCCGGGATAAAACATGCCATAAACTTAACGTCACTCCCTACAATTCCTATTATATGATCATTTACTGGCCATCATTATGGGATCGCTGTACGGAGAGCCGTGCTGCTGCCTCTGCAATCCCGCACGTAGCTCCATGGCAGCGAGTCACTGCCTTGCAGACTTTGCAACTACCATTTCCTGCAAATAGTCGCAATCTTAATAAAGAGATAGGAAAATGAAGGTGTGATAGGGAGAAGAAGGATATCAATTTGCATATATCCATAATTCCCTTCCATATTTGCTTTCACATATTTGTTTAAAATCCTGCTTGAAACGCAGATGTGAAGAAATACCTAGGTGTGTGTCCTACCCTATAAACTATTAGAACTTGAATTCACTTGATGGGTTCTGTATGGACTGGAGTCTAACTGCAATCCCGAACACAGTGGTTATAGAGATAATTTTAGGAACATTTGCCTCTGTCTGCAGTTTGTGGAAACTCCTTCCTTATGTATGGGCTGGAAATGCAGATACAGAAAGGTGAACTTCACATTTTGCTTATCACATTACTACTGCTCCTTACATGATAATAAATAATAATGGTTATAATGATGATGATAACGATAACAATAACAATACTATTAACAACTGGCCTGAAGAGCAGAACAGACAAAAGGTCTTGCTGCTAGGGAAAATCATCAGAAACATTCTGTGCACTTTCTGTCTTCTCATTTGAGCAGATGCTTGCCTGTTGTGGTCTGTTAAGGGAATGTTGTTTTGAGGATCCTTAGAGAGTGTGAATGTGGTTTGCTGCAGTTTCGCCCAGGTACAGCGTCCCACTCTAAGGGAAAGGTGCAGGCACGCATTTCAAATTGCTGAAGTATGGCCTTTCTAATTAAAAAGCAATGGGCCTCCTATTTTTGGGCCTTCCTAGGACTGATGCTGGGCAGCTTTATATTTATTTAAAGTTTTTATGAAATAAATAACTGGCATGCATATAATGAATATATGAATTTTTCTAAAACTAGATATTGGCAAAGGAGTGCAAGGAGATTTTCACAGAGGGGTGGTGCTCTTAGCCTGGTGCTTCTATGAAAATGATACAGTAGGTCTTACTAAACATCTGAAGTCAAGGCACCTGAGATAGTTTGGACAGTTTGCATCAGCTATTATTCTATTTGTACAATGATCCCAAGATCTTTTCCTAAAATCCAGCAACCTTTATGCTTGGGTTCCTGTTATTATCCTGCACAATAATTTCAGCTACTGAATTTAGGGAGAGTGCAAGACTTTACAGCTTCAGTATGCCATCTAAGGAGATGCAACTGAGAATATGGATTTTTCCATGGTTATTTTTATCCCATTCTTTGTTAGAGAAAATATGTAGGAAAAATGTGTTTCTAAAATGTGTTCCCAACTGTAATAGTTGTTAGAAAGCCAGGGCTTTTTTTTAACCTCTAGAGGATCTTCATCCAAATTGCAACTTTTTTTTTCTTTTGGCATTTGTTACTTGGTAAAGAAAAGATGGGAATGACAGAAGGAAAAGATGAGAAACAGGTTACAACAACTGGAATCTCTTCAGAGCAGTACACTTTTCACCTCTGGGTGCCACTGTTCAACTGTTTCTTGTGCAGTGGCCATCTGCTTAGAAGTCCAGCTCTTATTGGAGAAATATTCCCTGAAAGAAACCGTTAAAGAGATACTGCCTATGTCTCTGCATAATCAAGAAACAAGTTTCTGATATATGGATATTAGTTATGCACTGTTCTCATATGCTTTTAACATGCTGAAGAAGGAAACAGTAAACAGTCCACATTTGTTCAGTTTACTGAGAGTAGTCTGATGGTTTATTTAAAAGTTTTCTTTCCTCTTTAGATAGAAGTTGAAATGTGAATCTGGGTTTTTTTCATATAAATGAATACTAGAACAGATTTATTAAGTATGCGGATTGACTGTCATAATTCAGTTGATTTAAACAAGTTTTACAATAGCAACAATGATTTGCTTTATTGCCCACAACCAACACAATTCAAAATTCTATTGACCGCTACAACTTTTCAAATACTGTAGAACTCTTAATATTCAGAGGAAAATTAATTACAGTCTGTGTATCAAGCTGTTCCACCATATTAATTATATTGTGACTATTTCTCCTAGAAACTCAGCCAGGGCAACTTACTGCTAAATGACGCTGGACCTCTTCTCTGAACTGTTCTATGATTTTCATTCTAGTCAAATAAAACTCTTCTGTGAATGAAATCAAGTGTGTCATTTAACTCCTTCATTACTATAAGGTGTGTTTAGAGAAACATTTTCAAAATGATAACAATTGCATTTTATGTTGTGAAATGTCCTTTTTCTCAGCCGGGGGGAACACTGCTGCTGTCTTGCCCATACCTTCAATCTAGTTCTTCCTGCACCCTGCTGAGCACTGCAGTCTATCAGTGAAAGCCAACAAGCCTTTTCATATCTGCACACAGATAATGGAAAGTTCCATGACTGCCTCATAAACAGGCATGGGCTGGGCTGCATTTATTTCTGTTCGGTAGTTCGATATATGTTCTATATATGCATTTGTTCAAACTGGTAGAGGAAAAATTCAGATAAAAACATCTGTTAAAAATTAATTTCAACTTTGTCCTGGATTTGTACATTTTCTTTCTATCCAGTTTCATTGGAAAATCCCAAATAAATAGAACACTTCAAAATAAAAGAATTTAACTTTATCCTGGGAACATGCAGCTTAGGTTTTGGAAAGGGAAATGTGTAATAAAATGCTGCTCAAATGAAATTGGTGAAGCTGTAAAATACGTAAGTGGAAACTTTGAGGAAACTGGCAATGAGAAACTGGAAATCAAGCAGTAATTTAAGTTTCACACAACCACCCTTTGCATGTGTGAGTACAAAGGAGAGACTAGGAACAAGTGTGAGTCAGACCTCTCCTCTCAGGAACTGAAGGGACAGAGATTCCCAGCATCTGTTTCCTTAACTATCACCCAGAGGATACTGGTGGTAAATCACAGTGAGTAAAAATAGAATCAGAAAAATAGCTCAAAACAAATGAGGTACTGTATTTTGCAATACTTTTGCAGTGGATCTGTATCCAGCTCAGCTTTCATCGGTGTTCAAATTGGATGTTGGCTTACATTCACTTCTAAACAAATTGTTCATAAAATCACAAGCATGGCTAATTAGGATGTTCCACAAAACAACCAGCCAAATTTGATGCCTCAGTGGGAGATTTATCCTGCTCACATATTTTAATGAATGCCTTAATGTCACTGTTACAGGAGAAGATGGCCAAACACTTTGGTAGAGTTAATCACTGCCCTTCTTTTGGAGTGAATGGGCCTGCATCCAGTTGAATCAACTCTGGTCCAGCCAAGGGACTCCAGCTGGAAGAGTGAGTTTGTATGTATGAATTATTTTAGGTGCCCCATTGATTTGTACGTATTTTCCATGTCATCAGTGAAGGCTGAAGTAATAATACTTTGCCTTGAAGGGCTCTAATGAAATTCAATTAAAGTACTGTGAATTCTTAATCTGGAAGACACATATAGTCGCAAGAAATTCTTGTCAACCATAAGAGTTCTGAGTTTATGCTCAAACATCAAACATGTAAAATAATGTTTTACCTATTTCTTAAGGTTGCGATATCTTAAAAAATATAAATGTGGAATCAGCATATCTTCAGTATTTCCTATTTGATGTAAATAACCTTGTTTTTAGGTATGGAAATATAACATGACTTGGACTTCTGAAGGAAATCCCAACCTTTTATTTTAGAAATACATTTGTTTATGTGTAATTATTATGGATACTAAGGGAATCTATAATACTTTAGTAAATACTAGTTACAGGTTTTAAGAAATACGGCAGTTTTAATGAAATAGGTTTCCAGGTAAGAAAAGTTAACAATAGTTAGCAGAGTTGATCCAGCAAGTTATCGTTGACAACTCTTAGTGACTACCATTTCATAATATACTATATATTGTCAAGAGAGAATAAAAATTTTATGTCTTCTTTTAGTATTTTTCCTCCTCATATTTTGAGGAGATGTACCTTTTTTAGCCTTGTTTTATTCATAATAAAAGATCATTTAATTTTATTTCCAACACAAAATGTTTGAAGAAAAGCCTTTTCTTCTGGAGAAGTTAATATTTTTAGTAGAAATAGCCCTATTTTTTTTTTGTGGTTGAGGAATAAAACATAAAACAAATAAAACAATAAAAATCTGGCAAAAAAAGTGCAATCATATATGCAATAAGTACTAAATATAAAGCACGGTTGGTTACAGGCTGCCAAGCAGAAAAGAAAAAGCTTTATAATGAGGAGCACCTAACCTACTACTTCCTCTTGGTGTTATATAGGGAGAATTTGATTTAAATAATTTTCACAAACAATGCAATAGCAAATTAACAACAGTGGTTTCAAGATTATTTAAATTATTTAAATTTTTTAAATCTTTAATTATCCAGAATTAAAATCCTGAAAAAAAAAATCTTATTGTGTGGTTCTGAAACTACCAAGCTTAATGATGTGAGTCTCATCTAACCATAAGTATTTGTTGTTTATAATTATTTTCATCTTTGCTCTATTGTGCATTTAGTTCAGTGTCCCTGTTCTCTAGTTTATCACAGTTACCTTCCTAAGGCAGTTTTCTTTCCTTGGCATTCATGTTGTTTAGAATCTGAGCTTTTAAGAGTACATTTTGAAAGAAAGTATTTCTTACATTTTTAAGCAGGCTAAAATATGGCAGTTATTATTTATTTGTATTTTGCTTAATTAGAGTCAGGGTTCCACAGCACCATATTCTTATGGTATGTGATGTTATGCAAACATTAGCACTGACACAGAAACCTTCCCCTTAAAGAATTTGTGAATAGACTTTCACAATGACTAGTTGTTGTTGTACCCACCACACCCTGTGGCTTTATGATGTATCACATCGGCAAACCAAGAAAAGATTACTGAATAATATTCAGAAGTCCCTTTGATACTTTGATGATCCAGCTCCATTCAGTCCCTTGTGCTTACAGCTGTTTGTGACATGATCATTTCTAGTGGCTTTTTTCCAGTAGTATTTGAGTGATGTAGTGTGGTGAGTGCACCAGCTGCTTCAGGTGCAGATGGCGTTTTCCTTGTGTGCCTTTTAATGCCATTTGGCATTTGTTTTCTATTCCGTGTGTTGACTCATTCATTCAGGAGCTGTAGTGACTGAAACACATCTGATTTGGTCATTGAACATCATACATGTTTTGTCTCATATCTGCTGCTGAGAAAAAATGTGAAAGGCCCTGAGAAACACATGAGGCAAAGAAGGCACCAGGCAAATTGATGTTAGAATTTTTTTCCTTTCTGTACCTAGTTTTCTTGATTTAAAAACAACAAAAAAAAGAATATTACCTACATTATATGTATTTTTTCAGTATAGTTAAGATGTATGAATTACCCCAAGCATCCCCCACTAAAATAATGGCAGCAGTTTTTGTTAACAATGAGGGGAACACCCTAAGAATTTAAGGCCAGTAATAACTGCAATGTGCAATTTGCTATGGCTTTCAAAAGAATTATACTAAGCTAAATTATTTTTCTATGCTTTCTCCCCCCGATCATGTAAACAGCAAGACATGTATTTATTTACGCTGCCTATTTTGCCATTCAGTCTCTGCTACTGTAATACTAGAATTTTCTGATTCATTCAGTAATGTTTTGTGACATCCATTTTCACACTGCATTTGGTTAAAAACCCCATCTGGCTCTGCATGACTAGGAAGCTCTTCTCATAGCTCCAAAATCAAGAGCTATGAAATGACTAAACTTGTCTGCAGATTGTTTAGTCACTGGAGGCAAGATTTAATGAAAGTCTTGTCTGTTGTGTCATAGGAGCCTTTGCAAGCAAGCAATGCAGCTCATTATTTCTTGTCCTAAATGAGTGTCTACATTTTAGAAATAGTCTGAAGTATTTTTTGAATTAGATTTCTATATGTATGCATATAAGAAGTAAAATCTATGTATAAAATATAATTGAATTTTTGTATGTAAATATAATATATACAAATATAAAAACATGATACTTTCTGGAAGATGTGTAGGCTAATGGAAGTTGGATGCAATCTTAGTAAAAACCAGAATGATTTCTAGAAATTCAGATATATAAAAAAGCAAAATACCCATTTCTATGATGTCTTAGAGAGAGCATTTTTGAATTAGATGAGCAACAAGGTTAATACTGATTTTAAAGCACTTGCTGCTCCCCCCGCTTCCTACTGGGTCCTCTGCTGCAGGTGAGCAGGAAATGGATTATCCTAAAGTGTGGGAGGATTTTGATCTGCTTTTTAGTACAGACTGTAGCACAGTTGCTTTTACAAACAAAGCCATAAGCCTTTCCAAGAAACAGGATTTTTGACATGAACTTGCTTGGAAAAAAATGTGACACAGAGAACAGAAGCCAAACTCCATTCATAATGTTTTAGTTCTCTTGGGACTTAGTTTTAGACTTCCTTTCTTTTGATCTGAATTATTAATACATTTAATAATAAAATAATTACATTCGTATACACATATTACGTAATTTCACCTGTGCAGACAAAGTGGTGGGACTTGACCACGTGCCTAACAGTAGGAGATACTGGTATAATCAGCCTGCTCTCCTTGTTAGTACCAGCAGGAACAGGAGTAATACCAGAAGCAGGACCTGACATAGCAGTTCACCACTCTCAAAAGAGGCATGTTCTCCTTCTGTGCCCCATGGCAGCTTCTTCTCTCCCTGCTTCGATGTGATTTTCTGCTGCTTACTTTGAATCAGTTGAAGTGCTTATTCCGTGTCGCTGTAACTCAGGATAGTTTCTGATGAGGAATTGTGTGTTGCTGATGGTTGGATGGCCTTGCTGGGACATGAAATAAGTAAGTGCCAGAGCTGTTAGGAAGGAGGAGTCAGGTTCATGCAGCCAGATGCAAAAGCTGAAAGAGGGAAGCAGGGAAATGAGCAAAGTCTATGGGGCAGAGGGGAGACAAGATTTCTGGTTTTTGTACTGGATACAGTACAGGATTCTAGATTCTCCCGTCTTGACTTCACTGTCATATAAGAGGCTGTATAGCAAGTTTTTTTTTTTTTGCAAGTTGATGCAAAAGGTACTTAAACCTATTGAAGTAATCCTATGGGCCATATTCTGTTTTGAAGTAAATTTTCCCCTGGCTTCAGTTTTTCTGGCAAGTTTTCAAGAATAAGTAGAAGTTGCATCCAAGTGTCAGATTTGGTCAGTAGCCAGTATGTTATAGAAATACACATGTAGAAAACATGGAAAAAACCTAGCTTGAAAAAGACGCAGCTGGAAGTTCCACCTCTAAAAAGGCAGTGGTCTTGTATGTGATGTTTTCTTTTTAGGAAAAAGAAAACTTTGTAAGTGTGTACTTCTTTCAGTTTTCACTTGATTTTTAAATGTTTGCCTTTGAAAGAAAAAGCAGTCGGCGATCCTTGCATTCCAAATGTGTATCCTTTTATCCTCACCAGGTGGTTTTGCACTATCATTCCAGCTCCTGGGACTTTGTCCTTTTAACAGCTGACTCTAAATTACAGCTAATTTACACTCAGTTAATAAGAAATTTTGATTTCTTCTTGTTCAGTAGGCACACTTATTTGCACATTACTAAAACTTTTTATTTGAACTTCAATTCCGTCCTGAGCTTTACACAGCACCCTTCGCTATCACACTGGTGTTCTTCATAATAACTTGTTTTAACCAAACTTTCGGAAGATAAAGTGCCACTATGTCAATTTTACAGATGCAAAATGGAGACATATAGAAACAAGAATCAAAAGAATCTACTAGCTCTAGGAGCACGGCTTGACAGTACCGTCTTGTTTTTTCTGAGTATCTGTATTATATAATAGCACTAGTAATATACTAGCACAGTAAGAGCACTGTGCACATTGATTCCAATTATTCCTGTCATGCATGAAGAAAACATATTTGGTGATCACTTAAAAAAATTGCTTTTAGTTACTTGCCCAATGTGTAAGGAGTGTGTGAGTCAATAATAGCTTCTAATTCTGTAGGATAGGTTTCAGGAAATCATCTATTCTGTTTCCACTAATTTTTAATTCTTTTAATTACATAGTTTAGCTCACATAATGTAACATATACTTCTGGTTGTGGCAAAGATTGTAAAAATATCTGAAGAAAGAGATGCCAAATAGTATAGGAAAGCTTTATGAAACATCAACCCAGGCATCATTAAAGTGGTTATTTTTTTCATGGCTAACTTCAATCATATTAAGTAGACAACCTGATTTGAGACAACTTGTGAGGTCCAGAAGGTATTTCTGGAAATATCAGATTAAGTTCTGTCACATTCGATCTGGCTCACTAAAATGAAGGATAGTGACAATCATAGGGGCTGGACTCCAATGTGCTGAAGTTGCACTGCACATGAATTTTCACTGTAACTTCACATTGAAAATACACCGCCACCCTTCTGCGGTGAATGAAGCAGTCTAAAAAGTCTTCTATAAAAATTCCAGCACAGAGCAGCTCCAAACTGTGCAGTCAGATAGAGACCCTCTGTAACAACTAATCTGAAACTCTTTTCTTTCAGTCCTCATCATCCTCTCTTGTTCCCACTTGAAATTGTCATTCTCTTTGCTTTTCAGGATGTTTCTGGGTGTTACAGTGACTTTTTGCTTTAGTTAGGTTTGTGGAGGACTTGCAAGTTCAAAGCCTTGTTTGGCTGCTGAGGGATGATACTTTTCACTGAATAACAGCTGCATCTGTGCCTTGTGTATCAACAAATTTTTCAACTTGGCTGCTACCTGTAGACTGTCTCTTGGCAATTGTTCGCTGTTGGTGAAATGAAAGTTGGTGGTTTCAACAGCCTGTAGATTTTATTTCTATTTGGCTTCTGTTTAATTGATTTTCTGCATGCATATACAAACTATAAAAATCTATTTATTTCAAGAAGTCACAGAAGGAACGTGAGGAAATGCTTCTATCCAAAACTTAACCCACAAAGGACATTTGGGTTAAATAGTTACTCTTATCTGTCTATGTGTAGTGACTAAATGTTACACGTATGTATCTTGCAGGAGCTGTTAATAGACTGATGGTTGTGTCCAGTCCTGGATAGAACAAACGTGAGGAACTCTGCTGGCCATGTTCAGTTATAACAGGTCTGGAACTGGTCCATTCAATCCAGTAGATTAGTGCAGGATGTAAACTGATGCTGAATTTGATTCACTATAGTTATTAGGTATCTGAATATGAAGAAAATTGAGTCTTGTGGAAAAACTATTAACAGCTAAAAATCAAAATCATTATTTCCATTGGGCATTTCTCCAGTAGGTGTTCTGTGAAGCGTTAGTAATATGCAATTAATTCTGTGAATGAGCATGTGCACTCTTTTTCATCAAGGTTTTGAATGTTTGTGAAAACAAGATCCTTTCAGCTCTTTACAAGACACTAAAAGGTCTGTCTGCTTTTAAGGCTTGAGTTCTCCTCCTGGGAGTCCAGGTGAGGGTAAACTTCAAAGTTTGCTGAGTATACAGGTGACTTGGACCAACCCTGTCTCTGGATCCACACATTGTGGATACAAATTCTACTACTTCAACACCTTATTATAATATATAAACCAACATTTTTTCAGGCAAAAGCTGTATGTGCAGAATTTTTATTTGTATGTTTTTCTTAAGATCTGAAGCCCCATTTCTTCATTTTCTCTAAGCTGCAGAACAATCATTTATTCCATCTACAAGTAGTGCATCTGTAGTTAATTAGACTAGTAATTGGCTAGGATGGAATATTTTTTGGGAAATGATAGAAATGTTGAGAGAAAATGACTGGACAACTTTTGCTCTTGCTTTTCTTTGAGCAAGAATAATGGGATATGATGATTATGTTATATTTAATTGTACACTTGTACAGTCAGCACTCTCTGACTAGGCTCAGAATCTGTCCAATAGTATCCAAGTATATTTTTCAATGCCTATTGAACTACTTATAATGAAAGGACATGGAACATCTTTACAGATATGTAATAATGGAAGGGGTTTTTCTGTATTTTTAAAGGAAATTTTCAACAGCTGTGATGTAAAATTGGTTATTTCCTGGCAGTTAACACTCAAGTTTCGCATAATAAGATTTGTTTTCCTAGCAAACTGATGCCTTGGTACTGTAGGATTAGAATTCTAAATCATATCAATGAAATGCCTGTTTCCATTTTTAATTGTTGAAGTCAGAAAGGGAATAAAACTACATAATTGCAAATGCATTTGGATTTCAATTTTAAGAAAAAGCTGCCATTTTCAATAAGTTCAGTAACTCCTGGGAGCCAAGATAATTTTCAAGAGATAATAAATTTGAAAAAAAACCCCAATAACCCAGCCTCAAGTGATGTATATTTATAAACAGGAAGATCATTTTCAATTGAAGAGTGGTCTCTAGAGATCACTACACTTCCACAGTAAAACAATTCTCAGCTTGAATCCAATCCAACTTCATAGCTTTCTACTGTCCTATCATTGTGCCCTGATCAGTTAAGATGCTAATTATTTCCCCTTTGATCATATAATCCGATTCTGATGATATCAAAGCAAACCTAAGTGAATAAACATACCATTATTGGACGTTTGACATCATCAAGTGGCAAAGTTCACTTTTTCCTCCTGTTCACTTTTAGTGCAATTGTCAAAGTACAGTAAAAGTCCTTTTGTATTGTGACACAAATGGTACCATTTGTATAATGCTGCACACTTTCATCTCTTTCAGGAAGCAAAGGAGAAAAATAAACTCTTCATGTTATTAAATTGGCTTTTTGCACTCTGATTTAACCTTTACAAAATGAAAAATGCAAGTCAAAAGGTAGTTATGTTAGAAAATATTCACCTGGATTGCTGTATTGATTCTTTTTTTTTTTTTAAGGGAAAGCCAATAGCATATAGTTACAAAACACATTCATTAGCCCATGGCATGTTTCTGACTCCAGTGTTTTAACTGTCTTCCCCTTCCCCCAGTTCCTTTTTTAATGGTTACAGTACAGTATTTACTAAAAAGAAAAGACTCCATCTTGTCTGTAACGTAGATATTAAATTTGGTGTTACAGGACAGGTACTATTTATTTTAAATTGTTGTTGCTTTTCCGACAAAAACAATAACAGAGAATCAGAACCCTGATTTAACTGTTCTTGGAATGTCAAGAGCATTTGCTTGAGAAGAAAGAAGCACCTTTGGGCACAAGAACAGTAGCTCAGATTCTCATTTTATTTGTATACCTCTTTAAATAGTCCTGGACAATATAAAAAGAACTTAAGCAGAGAACACTTTACATGTGTATTCACCTTTGAAGTCTTCGGGTTGACAGAGTAACATAGAGCAAAAGCCAGTAGTAAATGCCTGGGGATGAATTTTTGAGCAGAGGTAAAACCAGGAGTATACAGGACAAGTTATTTGTATTGCAGAATGGGCACTAAAGTGATATGAAAGTAGGAGTTATTTTGGAGCCTGATACAAAGCCTTTGAAAACAAAAGTTTCTTTTGTTTGATTTTGAAGTGCTTCAGATCTGCAGGAACTTCAGTTTTAAAGTCTCATTTAAATCACAGTATCATCAGCCAAATGCTTTCCTAGCACTGCTGAAACATTGTTTCAACACTGATTTGTAGGAGAAAGAAACCACTTACTGAACCAGTGAGACCACTTCCTGAACATTTTAATTTTACGGGAAAAAGAAAATAGCCATAGGATATTGAAAACAATAGTCTCAGCAGCTTTTTGCTGAGACGAGTCTGACAATAATTGGCTTTGATTTAAATACTTATGCAAAAGTAGTTTATCTTACTTTAGGAAATCTAAGAAAACAAGGGAAATGCCACTGAAGTTTCATCTGATGTTTTTTTCCACTGTATTTATGAGGTCAGATCTATGATGTGAGTCTTTATATGAGATGTGTAACTGTGAATATGAATGTGCTCTCCCCAAATATTGCCTTAAATAGATTTTTATGATATTAAAATCCATTTATTAGACGATATTTGTCTGATCTCGGATGAGATATGGACCATGTAACAGATCCTCAGAGACAAATTAAACATTCTGATAACTTAGTTAGAAATTTTGCTACAGATATTTAAATTTGTGAATTGTTTTAATACTGAATGCTATGTATTAATGAATATTATGTTCTGAGGAAAACAGAATTTGGGAACCCTGACTGTATCAGGATTTGTTTCTGCTAATATAAGTATAGGTTCTACAAAGGCTTTTGTTACATTAGACACTTCCCCAAGCACTTCCTCTTGGCTTTTGCTGGAAACAGAACACTAGGCTACCTTTGTTTTGACCTGCCCTGGCTTTCCTTATGATCTCTCTTGAAAAAAGCAAGCATTCATATTGAGTATTTCCAGGGAAACCCAAAAATCAACATTTTCATTGGGAATAACACTTTGTCCATAGAGATATCATGATTCTCAGTATTATCCACCAAGTGCTTTTATGTTCTATAATTAAAAGTTTGTGTATGCTTACATATACATAAATATATGGGTGTACTTGCATGCACACATTTACATGTGTATACACACAAATGCACACACATGAACATTCTTGTAATTGATTTCATCTGTGATGGTATGACCTTAAACATTTATGCTTCTTTAAAAGCATTCATAAAGAGGTGCTTAAAATGCAATGTGAGTCATTCCATTGACTTCAAACAAGCTTTCATGTTTTGCTGAAGCAGGGTATGACTGTCTACATCGCGTACTGTTATTATTTAAAATGACCAATTTTTACTCATCATTTCCACATCTTCTTGTATACTTAATCCTATTTCTTGGAAGTAAAAATATCAAAGAAATTTTCGGTTGAAAATTTTCAAGCATTTCTGAAAAACTTTAGGACATGTAACTTCCGTGAAATTCAGCTGAATTCTTTCACTTACCAACAGCTTGTTCTCCTATAAATGTTTTATTAAGTAAGAGATTTGCATCTCTTTAGTTAATGGCCAGATGGCCAAATCTTAGCCTTTTTGTTCTTTTTGGACAGGATTCACTTCAGGCACTTTTGTAAAAGTATGCTACTTTGACTATTTCTTCAGGCATAACGGGAATAGACAAGCACTTCCATGGGTTGATTACTGAGTGAAAGCAAGCTTTAGATCTAGTTATCTGAATAGAGCAAATCAGTTTAAGAATGTTGCTTTTAGGTTTTCTTACATATTTGTTACAATATCAGAGAAACAGATAATAATGTGGTGTGTGAATGTGCGTGTGTGCAGCTCTATGTTTGCTGATAGCTGTGTCACTGCATAGCATCCCCTGATCCAGTGGGGGATCAGAGTTGCTGGATACAGTAGAAAAACTTTCAAAAGAGAAGACCAGTGCTGAAATCCCTTATTCACAAGCCTGGTCTATATTTGTGCAAGACAAGGAGATACCATCATACCCATTTAACCAAACTGCCTGTATATGTCATGCCACTGTTATTTCATTTGTCACTGAAACTCGTAATTTCAGTTTCAAGCCCGTAATATCTTTCAGAAGATATAGCCACATAGTTGCACAAAACAGTTGCACATTTTTACAGAAAGGAACAAAAGAAAATACTAAACCTTTTTTGGAGTGCTGGAGCAGATGTTGTCTGCATCTAACACTAGAATCCCCAGGGAAAAAAGTAATCTCCTCTCAAGTAAGTGTGCATCTGCCTACTGCTTCTGCTGCTATGATGGATAGTTACAGGAAATAGACTGACTCAGCAATGATACAATGATTCTCACTCCCTTCTCTACTCCGGCTACTTCCTCCTATTTAGAATTAGTAGATGGATACTCCGATTAAACCCACTGTTTAGATACAAACTATAACACTGATTAAATGGATTGTTTTGCCAAGGGAGATGTAGCCGAATTGCCCATTTTTCATTCAAATGTTCAAGCTTAGAGAAGTAGCTTCCAGCTCTAAATATATTGAATCACCATTAACCCAATGAAGGGGGTAGGAATACAGATCTACCCTTCTTATTAGATGAGCAGAGTTGCTTGGCTGATAATATGAACAATTAAATGGCAGTATTTATTTAGATCCTCTTAAAATTTGATTCCACATGACAAGGTGTTGATTAAAATCGTAACAATGAGAATTCAAGGTAACGATGTTAAAGTGTTTGTACAGGTCTGGAAAAGTCCCATTACACAGATGCTATGCATAAGTAACTGGTTGAAATGGAAAAGGCAGAGAGACTCTCCAGAAATCAGGATCACCAGAGTTATTAGTTGTTCACAGTTGGAAGGAAGCCACTTCCCATAGGAATCAGTAATTGAACCCTGTTCATTCCTCTCTGTACAATGATCATGACTTACAAGTAAAGCAGAAATCTTTGAGAACAGAAGAAAATGCACATACAATCTAAGAGGGATGAGTTTTGCTATGTGGAATGCATATGGGAGGAAATTACTTTGAGAACATGATAAAATATCTAAATGTTTTATTTGTAGCTCTGTTTATTTCAGTTTTCAGTTTGGTTTTCTTTAGTACATAACAACTTACAATGTATTACAAGAGAATTAAACTGATGTATTTGTGTTTATTAGTCATGAGGTTTTAATGTAACCCTTCAGATTTATAACAGCTTTTAAATGGACTCACAGAGTTTTAAGGCTAAAAGAAATGGTTATGATTATCTAATTTGACCATAGACCATTTCCCCTGGTGATTCCTCATTGATTCTGATGACCTGTGGCTGAACTACAGTAAATTGTATAGAAAGATAGTAGTAGCAGAATATGAATAATTTTCACATTTTATATTTGATATGATAATCTCTAAGCACCTTGTATTGTTTTCGCATGCCTGAATATTTCCATTGTCTACTGCTGAATATTTAAATACACATAAGGATTCAAGGCTTCGTAACTTGTTTTATCTATTCATAGATGTTGCAGTTCTTAGTACATAGTAGTAAATTACTTGCTCAAACAGAAACAAATCTTGGACAAAAGTGATAACAAACCCTTTTATGTATATTGATTCTGTTCCCACCCACTCACTTTCCTCAAAATAATGCCTCCATTAAAGTTTTTAAGTGGGTGGTGTGTTTTCTGACACTTTTTATGAGATTTAAATGCGGAAACTACCTGAAAGGATATCTCTCTTAAAGTAGCATAATACAAAAAAATAAACATACCTTCCTCATATTAAAAGTATATGGTATAGACACCTGGGGGCTTTTAGGAGTAGCAAGGAAAGCAATGAATGTAATAGCCAAATATAAGCTGAATTTACTCATGCTGATAATTGTGTGGTAGCAATACATCCAACAGTGCTTGAAACTGAGTGTCTCATACTTCCAGTGATTTTGCGCTAAGGATATTAAATAAGAAGCCTTAGAAATAAGTACAGTTGACTTTGTCAAAGATACAGGAGATGGGGAAAATAGAATTCCTATATGCAAGATTTTGGTGGGAAAGCACTTAATTAAAATTATACTGCTCAAATGAAAAAAATAATACTTAAAATGAAGAGAACATGACAATTGTGGAAAGTGGTATTCTCTTTAAGGATGGAGTTTTAAGAAAGACTCACAATCATGAGAACATGTTATTGCTCTTTATGTTACTGAGAAGGCATGAACTTTCATGTGACGTAAAAACCAATGATTGGCAGTACCCCGTTAAGTGAATTTAATTTTATACTCTTGAGCCACTGCTAATTGGTGGGGTTTTTAAAAATTTTTCCTGTGTATCAACCCCCCAAGAAATTATTACTATTACTAGTAATATAGAATATAATCAGTTTCATATGTAGCTATTTATATGGAACACGAATGAATGTGCTTATTTTATAAATGAATTTCCCAGTAGTGTGAAGTTTCTTGAAAGCAGCAGTGGTGACAAACGATTTGGGGTCTGACATTACTTTTGGACTCTTAGGAAGGTCAGAAGTTAAGAATAAGTTCTGTTCAAGTCAGGAAGAGAATATTAACATGTATGTTGGAGTCATATTATCCTCTTACGTCTGGCTTAAAGATAAGGAACCTGCCTCTGCAAGGGACAGCAGAAGTCTTCTTTCCTAAGCTCAGGCCTGTATTCCTTGACCTGAAAGATAATGATTTCAGTCTCAAATGTTTTGCAGGTGTGTGTCTCTGTGTCTCCGTGTAAAGGATTTACAAATAATACAACTGCAAAGAATAGTTCCATTAATTAAGTAGGGAAAGCCCTATACAAAATCAACCAGTACTAGTTGGACATTAATCCTCAACACCGAGAAAGGAGAATGTTACTTACGTCTTCAAAAATGAATTTGCCATTTCTGCTTCACTAAGAAATCATTGCATGATTCAGCAGAAGTAATTCCTTTCCTCTCCACCACAAGTGGTGAAAAGAGAAATTTCCCCAAGTAATGCTTTTTGTACAACCTCATGATCTTAGTGCTGTAGATGTATGCTAAGAAGTGAAATGTTCCTTTTATTTATTGCTTGAAGCAGAGCCTATTACAAATTGTATTTTCTTCTGAAGTAATATTAAGTGAATGAATGCAGAGATTCTGGCACATTTTCCACTGGTATGAAAGGCAAGGAAATTCATGGTTTAATTGTTTATTATCATATTGCTTTCTGGTGTTTTGGCTGCTCATAATGATTGTCATTTGCTTTCTTTTGACCAGGCAGCTAATTAATTAAACTTTCCATAAGTATTTATTGGCTTCTGAGTTATATGTGAAATTCAACTCAATCCAAAGGTAATTTTTAAAACTGTGAATGCTTCAGGTCTTAACTGTAAACTAAGCAATAGAGCTTAGCACACAGTGTGTGCTAATCCCACTCTGATTGGAAGCTGTAAATTTTCATTTCACCACCACTGGGTCAGTTTGAGTTCAGTTATGCTGCAGAATGAAGTAGTTTACACATTGCTTTACCACTTCTTGCTAACTCATTCTTTCAGTACTGAAGAACTGATTACCAAATGTCATTTGTTGAGATAGAATCTCAATTAATATGAAAGTTCTGTTCTATTAACAAGATAGAAATACAGTTTTGGGGAAGTATTTAAGCAACTATATTGAGATAATGGTAATTTTAACATATATTTTATATTTAATAATATTAATATTTTAATATTAAGTAATAAGAATTTATAAGACACTTCAAGAATTTGTGATTCCTAGTAACATGCTTTTTAGGTGTTAGTTTAAAATTCAAAAGCTCTCCTGGTTACTTGTGTATAACTGAAAATAGATTTTAACAGTATTTATGACTTTTTAGAAGTGTCTATTAGATTTATTTTCATTTTAGTAACATGATCTGTAGCAAATTTTAAAATTCATGCAAGAAAGACAGATCATGTTCTCACACTAAAAATGCATCACTGTTGATGCATCATTGTCTTTTATACCTTCGTCATCATATCTCACAACACTAATACACAAATTTGAGCACTATTCAGACGGTTTAGTAAACTTTATTTTTCAGTGATTTATGACTGTTGCTCTTTTTTGCATGATTCTGCAGAAAAAAGAACCTGCTACCTCTCTCCAGTGTAATTTAGATCATGCCTTCAGTAACAGGAACTAGTTAATACGTAAATAGGGACTTATGGCTGAGCTCAGAGGGTGCTGAGCAGTAGTACTGAGTCTAGCTGGAGGCCAGGAACTAGCAGTGCATCTCAGGGGTCTCTAGTGGGCCCACTTGTTGAATGTCCTCACTAATGGTTTGAATTACGAAGCAGAGTGTACTGTCAGCAAGTTTACTGCTGACACCGAACTGGAAGGAGTGGCTGATACAGCAGAGGGTTGTGCTGCCATCCAGAGGGACCTCAAGAGGCCAGAAAAATGGGCCTACAGGACCCTCACAAAGTTAAAGATAGGGAAATACAAAGTCCTGCACCTGGTTGGGAATAAGCCCATGCACCAGTATGTGCTGGGGACCAATCAGATGGAAAACAGCTGTGTAGAAAAGGACCTGGGGATCCTGGTGGACACTAAGTTGATCATGAGCTAACCTTGTGCCCTTGCAGCAAAGATGGCCAGTGGTATCTTGGGCTGCTTTAGAAGATGTGTTGCCAGCAGATCAGGGAAGTGTTCCTTCCCTTCTGCTCAGCACAGGTGAGGCCACATCAGGAATATTCTGTCCAGTTCTGGGCTCCCCAGTTCAAGAGAGACATGGACATACTGGAGAGAGTCTAGCAAAGGGCCACTAAGATGATGATGGAACTGGAGAAAAGGCTGAGAGAACAGGGACTGTTTGGCCTAGAGAAAAGAAGGGTTGGGCGAATTTCAGCAGTTTATTTAAATATCTGAAGGGAAGGTTTAAAGATGGAGCCAGGCTTATTTTGGTGGTGTCCAGTGACAGGGCAAGAAACAACATGCACAACAGGAGCTGAGGAGACAAGAGGGTTTTTTTAATGTGTTGGTGATGGAACATTGGCACAGGTTGCCCAGGGACATTGTGGAGTTTCCCCCTTGGAGATACTCAAAAGCTGTCCTGGGCAACCTGCTGTAGGTGACTCTGCTTGAGGAGGGGAGTTGGACAAGATGATCTCCAGAGATCCCTTCCAACTTCAGTTCTGTGTGTGAACTCCTAAAGTTAAATTTACTCAATAAAAATGACTAAAGAAATTAAAAGCCCTTACTGCCAAAAATGGGGGTAACTTTGATGAATACCTATTATGTTGCTTTACCAAATGTTCTGGTGGAATAGTGTGCATGGAATATGATGTGTTCTGAATATTCATTGACTTTAATTTCTCTTTTTTTGCCTGTTTTTTTTTTTTTTTTCTGGCATGACACTGCCTTGTAGCAATAGGAAAGTCAGCAGAGGAATAACAACAGAGCTAGAAATTGCATCTCAGTTGGTAGAATTTCATCATTGTGATAGCAGTCTCCCTCAGTTGAGGATTTAGTGCTAAGCATCAGGAAGCATTCTTAGCAAGATAAATATTTACAGAGCAATCTCCATTACTGCAAACGATTAACAATGCCAGCTGGAAACCATGTGTACCCTTGATCTGAGTCATGACTGTGGTTAAACTTCTGTCTGCTGCTGTTTGAACTGCTTGAAGACAACCAGCCACACCCATTCTGGTTAAAAAAATACAGTGAAGAAAAATACTTCCAACTTTTCTATATTCTCTTTTCTGTCCTATTTGGAAGATGGCAGAGATGTTATACTTACACACAGAGAACTTCATAAAAAATCAGCCTTATTTTAATTCTGCCTGGCTGGTTCTCAGTTTAGACCACCTGGAGGCCAGATGCTGCAGGGTGGGTAGATTTCCTGGCAATAACACAACTTCATAAAAAAAGAAAAGTGCTCTGCAGAGAGTGAAGAGCTGACTTTCCAAAGTTTGGAATAATTTCATGAATTTGCAACCAAAGCATGACCAGTGATAGTTGCCATGTACTTCTGGTATAACAAGTGAAATTGATAGTAATAGTCAGCTGAAATACTCTTATTCTAAACCACGAGTAACTGGAAGAATAGCAAGTCTGCGTTTGGAGGACGAACATGTAGGGATTTAGGTGCTGCTAGATATTAGCTGACTCATTCATACAAAGGCCAGTCATAGGTCCCCTTTAATACCTTTTCTGCCCTTGTAGTTATTAAGATCTATCATTTCATGAGAGTGAGTCATGCTTCTGAGGACAAGAGGTCACCTTAGACTTGGTACCACACTGTTGAGAGGTGGTAGAGGCAGAA
Organism: Gymnorhina tibicen; assembly: GCA_013399875.1. Taxonomy (NCBI): domain Eukaryota; kingdom Metazoa; phylum Chordata; class Aves; order Passeriformes; family Artamidae; genus Gymnorhina; species Gymnorhina tibicen. Next base: position 616,228 of record VXAZ01000242.1, read on the forward strand.
ATACACTAGTTGTGATGGTTAAATGTAACTAAGTGTCTTGGTTTGTGAAAGTATTACCTTGTGCTCTCAGGAAAAAAAGGCAGTTTAGCTATGGCACATGAAATAATCTGAAGACTGCCCAAATTAAAATAAAGTGTAGAAAACATCAATTTTTACGATCTCCAAAATAGACAGGATGGTTTCATTATTTTCAGGTATCAGCCAGGAAAAATTAATGATTTTACAGCTATGATAAGTCCTTCTAAATAAATTTTCTTTCACATTTATGATTTAGGATGAAAATTTGTAAGACAAATCTAGTTTAACGCATTGTTTAATGGATGTTATTAAAATTATAATAGGCAAACAAACATAAGGAAAAGTTCAGTGATTGAACTGAACTTTTCATTAGCTGTGACTGAATCTCTTAACCTTCACATTGGAACAAAAGCTGTTAAAAAAATGAAATTGATGCAACACAAAGTTGTTTTCTTTTTTCTTAGTCTCATGTCAGAGCTTTGAACTTATTTCCTTTAATCTAAGACCCTAAAAAGCTACTTAGTGTTATAACACAGGTCTTTATGTAACTGGTGAAGGACACAACCATCAGTTCTGCTCTGAAATAATTTACAAAGATAGATCACTTAGTATATGTGATAAAATTGATCTAGTAATGTTACTGAGAAATGCAGAGACTATATAGGTTTCTTTGTGACCCACAGCTTAAGTTTCTCCAAATCTCCCTGTGGTTACATCAGCACTCGTTATTTTCCTTGCTTCCTTTCTTAATGTAGCTTCACACAGAACTGAAAAAAGCTTAGGTAGAACAGCCAGCTGAAGAGCTTTGATTTCTGCAGCTTAAAATAGAATCTTTGAACTTGCCAGAAGGTACAGATTTGAGAACTGTGATATTGTTCCACCGAGTGTATTGTGTGCATACACTGTCTAAACATTCACATGGTGATAGGGGAAGAATGCTTCCATCTCACTAAATAAGCAATCATTCTCCTTTTTCCTGAATGTATTGCCATTTCTTCTTCATTGTTTTGCATGTCTCTTATGAGGAGAGGCTGAGAGAGATGAGCCTGTTTAGCCTGGAGAAGAGACGGCTTGGGGGGATCTTACCGATGTATACAAATATCTCAAGGGTGCGTGTCAAGAGCATGAGGCCAGGCTCTTTTCAGTGGTGCTCAGCAACAGGACAAGGGGCAGCAGGCACAAACTGAAACACAGGAAGTTCCATCTAAATATGAGGAAAACCTTTGTAACTTTGAGGGTGACGGAGCATTGGATTAGGCTGTCCAGAGAGGCTGTGGAGTCTCTTTCTCTGGATATATTCAAAACCTGCCTGGACATGATCCTGTGCAACCTGCTCTAGTTGAACCTGCTTTAGCAGGAGGGTGGACCAGATGATCTCCAGAGGTCCCTTCCAATGGCAACCAGTCTGTGATTCTGTTTTCTTCAGGAACTTAGCCCTCTCACGTTAGTTGTTTCTAAAATTCAGTCAAAGAACAGCTTCCTTAGACACTGATGGCAGTAGGAATAGCACAGGCAGTGGTTGTTAGCAGGCATAGCCATGACTGAGGTTTCTCACTTTTTGCTCTTGTAGAAAGCCATCAGTCAAAGGGAGAGTCACTCACCTGGAGTGTTGTGGGTAAGTTGAGAGACCAAAACTGGTTTTATGTGCCGATCATTTCCTGGATTGGGGGAAACATTCTACTTCATTTTCTGTGAAGATGGACTGTCAAAAAGCATAAGAAACGTACATGTGGCCCAATAGTTCCATAGTGCAGAGGCTTCAGAGCCCTTGTTTTGCTTGGAGAGTCCTACTTGTAGCTTCCTACTAATCTTGCAAATTCTACTGATGTGCTTATCTATTTTGTACTTGCAAAAATACATCAGCCATATCAGCTTGACCTCACCAGGAAAAAACACTCTCCATTTGATGTGTTTATCAAAGAGAAAAATGCTAAAAAAATTAGTCAGTGACAACACTAGCATCTACATTTCGTTTGCAGTCTTTTAAATCCATGACATTTACTTCCTGGCAAGAAATGAGGGAAGTAGCATGTGACCAAATCAGAACAAACTTTACTAGCTAATCCAGTGATTTGTAACCCAGACATGCAGGACTATGTCATCTTTTTATCAGAATTAATGACATTGAGACAATTCAGCTTTTTTTCATTTTTGTCCTTATTGGCTAAATAGTGTTTGGTTACTTTCCTGGTTTTTCAAATGATTTTTTTCAAATGATAATTAGAAATCTTGAGTGTCTTCATTCGTCATTGTATGTTGACAGATTTCAGACAGCAGTGCAGCTCATGTCAAACACTGTAATCACAAAATAAGAACAAATTCAAGGAGGAATTTGCCTTCCTATCAGCTGGTTTTATATTAAAATCTAGCTTACATATTGACTACTCAAGTTCTTCATGTCCTTTAAGCATTTTTATAAGAAACAAACTTCCACTATTTGTAAAATTTCTATCTTTCCCATATATTGATTTAGAGCATTAAGCCAAGCTGAATTTCTGGAACTGCTTCATGAAAGTAATAGGCTGACTGTCTTATCAAGCTTGGAAGAAGTCCAACAACTCTAAATACCAAAGTACTTTTTAATAGTCCTCTTGGGACTTTTTTATCATGTGTTATACTCTGTGATCTGGTTTGTTATCTTTCTTTTTACCTTTATGCTCAAAATGGAATATAATCAATAACAAAACTTAATTCCAAGCTCATTTCTTCCCACTGTCAATAGACAGCTCAGCTGTAATTCATTGTCATATCCATCTTACGTGCTATACCTGTGCAAGTTTAGCAAATGCTCTCCTCTTAGAAAGCTTTTGTGAGAAGTAAAGCTTAGAGACTCTACTGGAAATTAATAGGAGACAATCAATGTTCTAGTTTCCAAATATTCCACGCTTATGACTCCTTCAGGTAAAGACCCATTTCTTATACCTCACACTTAAAGAAAGATTTCTTTCTTATTAAGTAAAAGGGCTGCATACAAATACCTATTGAATTCAGTGACCATTGGGTCTCCCTGAAGAAAAACTTCACTTTGAACTCTACAGACATAGATATTAAAATAAAAATAAACAACAGGCTGTTGCAATAAATAGTTTTCATTAGCACATTAAAGAACTACTACCACCTTCCTTGTTTTGAGTTTGACAAACAAGCAAAATGTCAGGAGATCTGCCTTCTGCTTGGCTTGTGTGGGTGGTTTAGTATCATTTTCCTTAGTTCCTGTCTATAAGAATTGCCCCATAGGGGTTAATTAATTTTTTAAAAGGAAGTGAGATTTTTGGGTGGAATTTATAGTAGAACTAAAAATTATCAGTACTACGTTTTTAGAATCTTGAAAATAAAGTCCTTATATATAGATTTTATTCTCACTCTTTGCAGACAAAAATATTTTCCTCTTAGATACTTTTATGAGCTTCAACATGTTTGAAACAGAGCATGCACAATTATGTGCAATAGACTGAAGTGTGCATTTCAGAGTTAAGAATCTTAGTTGTGTCACTGATAATGTTGGTCATTGCCTCATTACATGAAAGGAATTACTTTTATCTTCTGTTATTAGGTGATAACATAGGAGAGGATATTTCTATGGAAACTTGAGTAAGAATCAGTACAAGAGAGACATATAAAATGGCTACAGTGTAATAAAGAAGTATTTGGGTTAATCCATTGCCATCCATCTTTATTCTCTATTCCACTCCATTGCAACCACAAATATGAACTTGAAAGATGTTAGTAAAAGGCTGGATGTAGTCCAGGCTACAATGGTTGCTGTGGATAGAAAGTTTAGAAGTTTTGGCTCAAGGCTGCAAGAAGCTGAGAGGAAAAAAAAAAAAAAAAAAGAGGAAAAAAAAGAGAATTTGGGCTCAGTGACTGATGGGCAAAACGTGAATTAAATTGATGAACTGTAAAATAAATTCATATTGAAAATAGAAAATACAAGGTTGATATAGTTTCATGAAAGTAAGAAAGTGGGTAGCTTGTGATCTGTTTTTTGTTGTTATGGCTTATAAGGTTGTTGAGAGATAAGTAATTTATCACTCATTTTACTTTGTGTGGTGGGATTTTCTATGCTGGGATTGGTCAAGTGAAAAACACAAGTATAGGATTAGTGAAATGGGCAAGCATTAGCATTAAGGGATAGAATGCCATAATTCTCATGTAAATATGAGACAAGGGTTCAAGTTCCAAAAATCATATTTAAGACCCTGCACTATGGTCCAATATTTCAGCTTAAGTAAGTGTTTGTGATTGTCAGAATGAGAATAAAAATTATGAGCTTGGAACACAGCTCACCCTCTCTTGCCAAGGTAAGGATAAGCATATTTCTTTATTTCACTTCCCCAGTGCCACTGTTTTTTTTTGGCTAAAGGCATGGAAAATATATCTACCTCAAGAATACAGGAGTGTCTTTGTGACACACAATTGGTCTGTTCAGCTATCTTTAATAATGCTGTCTTTATTCACCAGACTCCTTTCTCACCTATTGAGTGTTCTGATGCTGAGTTCAATGAAACCTATATTGTATTAGAAGTACTACTACATAACTGAGCTACTCTCTGCAACTTGAAAAGCTGTTTCTAGCCAAATAATATTTTTGACTTACTCTTGCTAATATTGTATGCTTGTTTGGCTCAGGAAAGCATGAAAACCTTGGGCCTTGGCCAGAAAATGTTCCTATTATTTTTTTCTGAAGAGCTGACAGAAAGCAGTTTTTTATTTTAACTTGATCTTCACTGCTCGACAAGAAAACGCAATCTAGACCTCTTTACAGATAATATTCTAGAAATGAGAAAATACAAACAATAGAGACTTACATGTTTGTAGTGAAGTTCAATATCTTGGCCCATTCTCATTTGACCTTGGCTATTTTTCTTGTAGCAATGCATCATTTTGTTATCTGCTCTTATATCTGTTATTTAAAAATCCCTCTGTTTTCAGGGTTAATAAAGCTGAAATCCAGAACTGCATCCTTCATGCTAATGCCTCAAATTTGGCTGTGGTGTTTCTTCCATTACTGGGAAGAAAGCAGTTGAAGTAGCCCAGCAGACTGGTTATTTATCCATCTTTTATGACCAACAGGTATTTTTAGAAGAAAGACAGAATGTTCCTTCAATAAAGCTTGCAGAGTTTTTCCAGTAGAACTATTCCTGATTGATGGAAAAAAATGTTCCAGAGGAATGTTCATTCTGTCATAGATATCAACAGAAAATCAGCAGGGAGGTGAGCTTTTATTTTCTTGCCAGGTTTTGTACCAATCAAGCAGCTTGTCAACAGCTGCATGACCTCTTTTCTAAGCTCTCTAGGCTCTTGACCTGGCAAGGTCTTGAGCTCCTTGTCTCCCAGTTCATCACTTGATGGGCAGCCAGCTCTTTCTCTGGCTGCTTGTGTGGATCACAGAGTGGCTTGCTGCTGGCTTGCCTAAACTTCCCTTCTTCTATTCAGCTCCTCAAATGCCTTTTCCACAGACTACCTCATTCCTCATCTCCGTGGCTTTAGAGGTGTGTTACTATGAGGGGCCTATTGTCCATCTAGCTGGCTCCCAGGTGGGTAAGCAGCAGAAATCCAGCTGGTTAATGTCCAGAAGTTGCTTCCTAACTGATTGTCTGTTCAGCTGCTGTATGGACTCTCTGTAAGGCTTGCCATTGCAGGGAGCTGGTTTCTGCTGATGGTTGGCTCAATAGCGTTCACCGGGCTTTTCAAAAATTTTCCTACCACAAAACCAGGTGTGGGGTTTTTTTTTTAAGCTTTTATATAACAAATAAATATGATAATTCTTTAAATAATTCCTTGTACAGTTTTCACAGAAAAATCCTAAGTCTATGTTCCTCAGTGAGCAGGAAGAGTTTTTTAAGGACCACGGTAAACTTAAAAAACTAAAAAAAATATTTTTGCTAACAGGTAGTATTTGTCCTGTAATTAAAATATCTTTCTCCTATGGGTCTAGAAAGACTCACATGAATCAGAGAAGGTGACTAACTTTTCAGGGATAACACACTATATACCAATTAAACAAATGTTTACCTCAAAAAATACCACTCTGTCAATTTTAAGTTTTATCAATACATGTGCTAAAAGTAAAAGTAATGTGAAATATTACAAATGATGTTTCAGATAATGGCATTTCACTTACTATATCTTTCATCATCTGGCAACAGTATAACAACAGTTATCTTACGATGTCTGGCCTGTGAAGGAAGGCGAAAAACTATTAATTAGAAACATCCTGAAGTTTATTTAGGACATCACTATTCAGAAAATTTTGATTTTTAATTTCCATCTTTTCTATTCTCTGAACTCCTTTCTGGTACAGATGCTATTTTTTATTTTATTCCTTTTTTTTCTATATATTTTGCTTACTCTTACTTGGCTTATGCCACTTGCCAAACTGGCATGCCTGAACATACTATGGCAAACTTGAACATCCTGTTCACAAGTCAGCCACAAAATGCAAGACTGCAATTAAGTTTCTGATAGAATTATTTAAAAGGATAGGCTTTCCTTTAAAAAAAAAAAAAAAAAAAAAAAAGGGAAAAAAACCCTACAGTTCTTTTGCAGTTACTTGGTGTGAACGGCTGACTCTCTGGAATTATTACCACCAATAAATTCTTAACAGCTGCTCTGTCCTTGCTGCATGGAGTAGTATTTGTGATTTGTTCTGGCCATAGTCAGGCATTCTGATCACCTCTGCTGCTGACAAATGGGCTTGATTCTTTTCACAATCAGTGAAAAATTTCAATAAACCAATGAAATAAAGTTTCAGTAAACAAATGAAATTGGAAACACATGTAAAAGTTTATGAAAAAGGGTCACCTCACAAGATTAGTAAGAATCTTAAAGAGCAGCTCTTGAGCTTTTCTCAGATGCTCTCAGCAGTTTGAGAAACCAGGTAACATTCTTTTGTAGTGTCAGTCAGTGCAGATAAGAGATGTGCTGGCAATACTTACTACTACCTTGGTATTCATGATAATTATGATGGTCAGACTTTATCCACTGAAGTGATAAAATGTCTGCAACAAATCTGCCAATACTTCACTATTTCGGAGTATTAGTCCCTCCTCTAATAAGGTGAAATAGTGCAAGAGCATTGGGAACTTGCTTGTAGTGGCCTCCTGAGCCAGCTCCCTTTCTGTGTGTTTCCCAGTGAGTGCAAAGCTGTTTTGTTCACACTGCTGCTATATCTTGAGGTCTCCCAAAAGAAGCAGAGGAAATTCACACAGGAAGATACACTTCTGTGTAGCTAAAGGGATGCAGTTTAAGGCGATGAGAGAGAAGTCCTTTGCACAGTTGTTTTGAATGTTTATTTAAACAAGATATAAATCTTCAGTAAGTGACCATTCTTCTGAGCCAGTAATCACCCACAGCTTCAGGACCTAACGTAGGCACTGATTCATATGCTGTCTCCTTTTCCAGTGCTCCAAGCTATTCGATGTTTTCCTCTTTGGCACATGTTAGATGATGATAAAAGCTGTTACAAATCTCATATCCACATTGAAGCTTGGACAACAGTAGTGCACTCGTGGTATTTAAAAGCTATTTCCTGCAGGCAGTCAGGCCAAAAGAATGTATCCAGAGTATATTGCGGAGATTAAAAATGTCTCTCTGGCTAAGAAGAAACCCTAAATCAAGCCAAAGCAACATTTGCATACCTTGTAATTAATGTGAAAGCTTTGTACTGTGTAACCAAAAACGTTCAACCTGTTCTTTGGCAACGTTTAGATTGGAAAAAGGTGAAAGCAAAGCTGTGCAAATGGCTAGAAGTAATTTATAAAACCAAAGCAATTAGATTGGCTTGGCTGAAAATTCTGGACCTGACTGGGAATAAGGACTAGTTTTTCTGCAAGTAGTTTTTGGAGTATCTTTGTGAACTGTGATGCTTATAGCAAGCTTTATATTCTAGGAAATAGTAAAAAATGATATGCTTTTATGTATACAGTATAGGAAGAGAGAAGAGGATGGTACTTGCATGTAGTAGAGGTGGGGAATGGTTCCTGCATTTATCAAACAGAAGTTCTCCTAAGCCTAGTGGTCCTTGCTAATTTAGCTGGTAGTATTTATCATTATGCAAATATCCACTGTTCATGAGGTTTTTAGTCATTAATAAATCACCAGATTTCTGTGGTATCAGGCAAGTATTATTGCATACTTTACCTAGCAGTGAAGTGACAAATCCTGCAAAAAAGTTTTATCTAATGAAACTATAACACTTGGTCTGGCTAGTAGCATTGTCAATGCTTTACCCAGTTGATCTGTGTTTTGGCTCCCTATGGATTGGAGCTCAGTCCAAAATACAAGCTGTCTCTAGGCCTGACCATAGCAGTCAGAAAAAGTTAACATCCTCACCAGAACAACATTGTCCACCACCATTTATAAAGCCAAAGAAAGTGTCAGGCAGTGTGGGAGGACTTAGAAATCCATTAATACATGAAAAAGAATTTCACAGAAGCTGGATATGGGTTTGATAACACAGATCTATTGGAGAAGGTTTTATCTCAGACTTTATTGTTTCAGAGTTCAGTACAAAAATCAAACTTGTTATTTAGTTTTTATACTTCCAGATTTCTTCCTCTGAACCCTTTGGGAGGTATTATAGAAAATACTATATAATATTAACTAACAGGCTTTTAGAACTGGTCACAGTAGGTTTTCATAGCAATTTGAATGCCTGCCAATGTTAGTGTTTTTGCGAAAGTGTTTCTTCCTTTCCACACCCTTTAAACATCCGTAAAGTAGTTCCGAGAAGAGAAACAAGTGTAAGGATCATACAATTTGTTTGGCATTTCTGATAAAGAAAGGCCTGATTTATGTGCCTTCTGCACACCACTCGTTCTCAATTCATAGTCTTAAACCCCTTTTCTCCTTGCACATGCAATTTCTTTCTCCCTCATAAACAAAGAGGGGTTCAGAAAGGCAGGTGAAGTTGGCTTACACGACTTAAATGGTGTTCTGTCATGACAAAAAGGGGTTTATTTATTTATGGCATTTATTTTCCTTGAAGGTTCCTGGTATGATGATTTCAGAAATCACTGGCTTTTGTTAATCCACGTACCAATACCTAAGCACAGAGGAGACACACTAACCATCTGTAGGGAAAGCCATTGCTCTCCGTTTTTTCAGAGGATACCAGGGTTTGCATCCTCTTACTAGATCCTGGAAGTAGTAAGAGGCCGAAACTGAGGTTCTCCTGTCCTGCAGTTAGTGGAATTAATGAAAAGAGCAGTGGAGCATGTGTTTCATCCCAGAAAGGTCTTTGGAGATCTAAGTAAAGGTTTGTTGCTGCAGTTCATCAGAGAGTACTTCTGCACAACTATTTTGTAAGGGCCATGAGTAAATTTCTGAGCCTAACTTGAAGGTTTTGTAATGCATAAATTACAAAATCTAAATTTTTTTCCCTTATTCATTTCAATGTATAATTAAGGCAGCCAATATATAGAAAGCTTTTGGCCTCCCCAAAGAAAGATTAACTCTACAAATGCTTTTTGGCATTTGTATTTGTTTAAATTTAGACTAAACACTTGAAAAAGGGAGAATTCACCTTTTTGTCTAAATGGTCAACGTGTATTCACTCAGGATCTGGGGCTGTTCCTGAAAGGGGACATACTCTTTGCTGTTAGGGAACTGTATAGTGAAATGAAGCCATTTGTGTTACAGATGTGCTGCACGTTGTACAATTGTCATTGACCTTAACCACAGCACCATTAAACTGGTCAAAAACCAAGACTATGCAACACTTGGGCATATAATTAGTATATTCACTAATCTTTATTTAACTAAGAACAACCTCTCTCTCAGCTACAATCTTTTACTGAAGATATTTGTGGCCAAGGGAGCACTTACACCATCTTGTAACTTCTGTCTCTTTTATGTAGCGCCTAAAAGAAAATATGCTTGCCTAAAAAAAATATACTTGCAGGGTATCTATTTATAATGTGTAATTGTTAGAGGATAGAGATTGTCACAGTTGAGAAGCATTGAGAACACCTAAATAGAGGCTAAATATGAGCAGACCACCAGAAGATGATAACTTTGCAGGACAGTAGCTCACCTTGAACAGTCTTTATTGAGAGACTGCAACAACTCTACTGGGGTTCTTATAACCTTTTGTGTAGAGAATCTGTGCACCAAAGAGAGAGTCAGTTGACCTTGACGCCACTGACCATTGTGGTCTACTCTCTCAGTAATATCCATACTGAAGAGAAGTCATTAGTCTGCAGATTGGAGTTTCCTGCAGCACTCCCTAACACACCCAGCTCTACATTCTCTATTGCAACCACGTGTTGATAACATGCATATAAAATTCTTTAGTATGTGCTTTGCAGTGGGAAACTAATATGGATCCCTTGAATCTCAGAAGTATTCTCTTGCAACTTACGTTTGACAATAAAACTCCACACTGCAGGAAAACCTTCCTACTTGTGATTTTAGATTAATTCAAGACAACATACAGAGCATTTTTGATGTTATTCTACTGTGAGGTTATTTCATAACTGAATTCAAATAAAATAGAAATAATATTTTCTAGAAGATAGTTTGTAATAATGGATTAGTATATATTTGCAACCTCAAAGATAGAGGTTGAAAATTTATCATGAACAGGAATAAGTATTATTGCATTGTCAGGTATTGTATACCATGCAGTATGTTGCAGTCACTACTTAATACTTTGAAAAAGTGCCTTTTATTATTAACTTCAAGTTCTGTAGTTCAGTAAGCTTGCTGGAACCTTAAATTTTTAGATAATTTATCTTTTTAAATAAGGTATTATGTAAATTTTATATGATTTTATCTGGAAATTACTCCATACCCTTTAAAGATAACAGTAAATGAAAAATACCTGTTATTAATGTGTGAACTGAAAGGACATGGAGTTCAAGGGTCTATGCATATTCAAATAATATTGAGGAAACAAAACTGCAGTTTGGTTTAGTTTAATGTCTGCACTAGAAATACAATAAATTTCCTATTCAGAAAAAAAACCTGAACAGAATTGAGCTGAAACAAGGCCTGAAGACATTTTAATTTGTAATACTTTCACTGTTTGCTTTTAAGCTGTGATAATGATGCCATGATGATTTTTTGCCTTTTTTATATACCCCTTTCATATACCCTTTTATACAGCTTTTATGTATCTTTAGTGCTTTTAGCCCACATACTTGTATTTCCCTAAGTCTGATAACCAGCTTAGACCCAAAGTTCCGTTCAGCCAAGAGACCAAACATCTTGGAAACCTCGCAGTTGGGGTCAGAAAGCCCCAGACACCAAGGTCCTCTCCAGAACACATTCTGTAAACCAAGATAGGCCCATCCAGGGGGAAGGTTCCTCGGGACAGGGGTTTCTCTTGAGCCTCTCACTGGGGAATCTTTGATGGATATGCTAATGTGCAAGGTCTATAACTGTATATGCAAATCATCATGTGTGTGCATTTTTGGTGTGCATTCTGGGGTGCATTTTGGTGCATTCTACCTGGATGTGGTGCACCTGAGGATCCTTAAATAAATACCGAGGTAAAACCCTTTTTTCGCCTCTAACTGTGTTTGGCTTTTAATTTTAAGACCAGGGAAAGGCAACAATGAAGACATTGTCTATTATATATATAGTCTTCTCTCTTTCTAGGTCTTACTCCCATTCTAAGTTTTGAATTTATCTGTGTGTGAATAAAAATATCTTTATGGCAACAGGTGGAAAATCAACAACAAAGTTATTTTGAGCAACTTCCTATGCACTCCTACGCATTGAGAACGTCTGAGCATTGATTGCAATTGGGTTTTATTTTCTTATCTTTCCTGAGCAGAGGCAAGATAATATGGTTGGTATTGTTGTGTATTTAAACCACAGAAAACCTGGAATGTGCTAGGAATGAAGAACGTACTGTGGGTACTGCTGTGGGCAAAACTGTGGCACATGCCATGTTCACACCAGCGAAGGACCAAGCTGGGGGACTGCGTTCTCCTGTGACCTGCTCTGGGCCAGTGAACGTTTTACCCAGGTGTGGCACCAGTGCTGTACTTGTGTGCCCAGATACCAAATAAACTCCATCTGCTGGGATTTAAGAGATTTGTCATCCTATTTTGATTATCAAATGGTAGCCTTTACATTCAAATATCATGGTGGTAATGTAATATGTCAGATATTTGTGTTGGTAGTGAAAATACACTAAAGTTGAAAACATTTCTATTGTTTTATTGGAAACAGCTTCTTTAATATATTGCTTTAATATATTCTTCTGAACTTTTTTATCTTCTCATACAAAAGCACATGGAGCTTATTCTCAGCTGAATGTAACTTACATTCAGAAATAACTCAGTTTTTTTTGTGTTTTCTGAGCCATCTGCAAAGTAAGCACAGGAATCAGCAAACTTACTTACCGAGCCAGTTGTTGGTCCTAACTGAGGTCAAAACACTGAAATTTTGTCCTGTGAACAGTCTCTGAAATCCAAATGACTTGTTATCAGTCTTCCTTTGCTTTTGATCCTGTTGTAAGATGATGTGTTTTCCTGATGATGCAGAATCTCTCATTAAGTTCAGGAAACAGGATATAAGGATAAGTCAATTGACTCAATTTATGGGCATAATAAAGCAGACTCTATTACCTTCAGCAATCAAGGCAAGATGAAACAAAAAGTTGTAACGTTATTATGACGAATAACTTAGTATTTACCTGCAAATATAGAGTTAATACATTGTGGTTTTGAGGCAGAATTCGAGGCATTAAAACCTGAAAACAATAATCATAATCTATTGTTTAATGTGTCAAGTCAGAATATTTCAGACTTTATTCAAAGCCAGAAATATCTCTTACTAAAGCATGATGAACTACAAGAATTTTTTAAAGTATTTCGTAATGTCTGCTCTACATCTCCTTTCAGCCTTTCTGAGTCAGTGTTAACAGCTGGGGATTTTTTTTTCTTATTTGCAATATAGTTAAAAACAAATTTATCAGGAGCATAGAAGTTTTGTGAGTTGGAGGCCTGTTAGTTTTTAGGAAGGTGACTAGCAATATACACAGCTGTTCCTGACAATTATGAAGTTTAAACAGCAAAGCAGGGGAAAGAGGCTGAATGTGCCAAATATGGTTTTCTTTGTATGTCAGTGAAAACAAATCACTGGACAGGCTAGTGTTCCTCCTGCAGCATGCTGAAATCAAACTTGTTTATATGTACTTCATTACAGAAATTACATATGAAACTTAATATCTTCCTGGAAAAAGCAATGCAATAGATGCTTCCAAACTGCATGGAACACAGTAGCAGGTAGAGAAAACATTAGCAACTGGGATGTGTTGGAACAAGTCTAGAGGAGGGCCATGAAGATGATCAAAGGGCTGGAGCACATCTCCTATGAACACAGGCTGAGAGTTAGGGTTCTTCAGCCTGGAGAAGAGAAGGCTCCAGGGAAACCTTAGACCACCTTCCAGTACCATAAGGGGCCTACAAAAAAGCAGGAGAGGGAAGTCTTACGAGGGCATGAAGTGACAGGACAAGGGGTAATGGCTGTAAACTGCAAGAGTGCAGTTTTAAATATTAGAAAGAAATTCTTTATTGTGAAGGTGGTGAGGCACTGGAACAGGCTGCCCAGAGAAGCTGTGGCTGCCCCATCCCTGGAAGTGTTCAAGGCCAGGCTGGATGGAGCTCTCAGCAAACTGATCTAGTGGAAGATGCCCCTGACCATGGCAGGGGGTTGGAACTTGATGATATTTAAGATCCCTTCCAACCCAAACTCTTCTGTGATTCTATTTAAGCTATGGTGTTTTGCCTTAAAGGAAAAGAAGTGTGTTTAATTTCAGCAGGAATATAGTCCAAAACTGTCAGAGAGATGTTGATTATTCATTCAATATGTTAAATTCCATTTACCTATATCCATCTCAGTTCAAAATTATGAAAAGAGGTCTTTTGCTTGTGCATTTATTGAGTCTGTCATGGTACATGTATTGCCAAAGGAAGAATATGGGTCAATACAGAAGGAAATGTGTAAAGCAAGTTGTCAGTCATTGGTACTATTTCCAAGTATGGAACTATGGTGCTCTGTAGGGGTAGTTATTCTTGGGACTATATAACTCGTGGCTTTGACCACCTACAACATTTTCTATAAAGCCAGATGCATTCATCTGGGTGTCTGATGTCTAAATTCAGGTCAAACAAAAATACTTCACTCATGTTATTTTTGAATTGTTCAAAATGTCTTCTATGACACAGGAAGTAGATATTCTAAGGAGAATTATGTGAGTGACCCTTACATACAACTTTTATGTTTGTTTGGAAAGTGTTTTTGAATCTTAAGGAATTGTAAGTTCTAAGTGCAAGGCATCGTGAATGTTATATAATTCTATGTTCATTGGCATTAAAATTCAGAAACGAATTATTTCCAATGCCAGAACTTATTCCTATGTTCAGTCCCTTAACAGGCAAAATTAAAATGAAGTATCAGCAACACCTTTTCTGTGCCAAGAAAAACAGTGCATTTCAAGACAAGGGGCAAAGAAAGTAGAGTCTACATAGCAAACATTTTCGCTATCAACTTTGTACAACTGCTGGGAAAAATTATCTTGTAAGCCTATTTGCCATGTCTCACCATGCTTTTTCTCCCTTGATATTTGTGCCTACACTTCTGAATAGCTACTGCTTACTGTTGTCAAAATAAAATATAACAGCAGGTACAGTGCAGATGCTGTGTAAAGTGAATGTAATAATGATAATCATGATTTTACTAACTCGGTGACTGAAAATTTAGCTTGGGAAGAGGGATGAGTTTGCTGTCCATCGTCATTAGTTCATTCATCAGCTAGATGTTGCTCTGGGCAGCTGGTATGCTATTTGCCTCTCTTGGACTTGGCTTGGTTTTTAGCCAGGAAGATTTGCATTTCTTTTGTTTGCTTCTTGTACTTGCTGTGACCTGTAAGGAAAAGGAGACTGCTGCTCTGGGAGGAATTTGAAACCGAACACTTACAACACCTGAAGAGCCAGAAAACATCATGACTCTGTGCTCTAGGATTTGCAGTCATTTGGGAGGAGCCCAGCCTTTTGATTTAGCAGATTGTTAATTTTTAACTTCTCAGGGGACAATTTCAAGTGGCTGTAGTAGCTGAATTTGATTTTGCAAGAGCATTTATGGTGTCCCTTTAAAAAACAGTTTGCTGCTGTTAGGCAACTTGAATAATTTTTGAATGCTGTTTGTGATCAAATAGTATCCAGAGAGGGAAGAGAAATTGATATTTTTGTCTTTGTTCATAACTAATCTTTTTCTGGGATAGATTTACGTATGTAACTCCCATTCTTCTGCTTCATTGACTGTCCCTCTTCAGACCTCATTTGAAACATATTTTCTTTCTCCTGTGGTTTGTTACTTAACTCCACTCCTTAGTTACTAAAGATATTTACTGACAAACACATAGAGTGATACAGACTGGCTTATGAACCAGTGTGTTTTACTGCTTGTCCTCATAGCTACAGCTGAAAAAAAAAAAAAGACAAAGCATACATGTTTAGATCTAATAATATGATGTGCCTGCAAATAAAACATGGGAAGCTTCCTAAATCTTATAAAAATTTATTAATCTTTTTTAGATTTAGATATTTTGCCAACATATTTCTCTCCATCTTCTAGGTTTTGAAAGCAGCATAGAAAAAAAGCAGAAACTGACTGACTTTTCACCACTAAAAGAAAGGTTAGAACCAAAGCTAAAGGCCTAACAAAAAAAAAAAAAAAAAGACAAAAAGGGAATGCCCCTGCACTGTCAGGAAGAATTTAAAGTGATTTTAGTGAGCTTTGGATCTACTCTTCAGTGATATCAACAGTGTAGGCAAAATTCAGTTTTACTGTGGTACAGACTTCTGTAAATGAAGGCTGGGATTTGGGGAGGCTAAGGAGGTTAGGGGAAGGGAAAGTTCAGCTGCTGTGGATCTGAAAGCAGACATTAGTCAGTAGGGCTTCAGATGCAGAAATTTAGAAGGTTATATGTGAGGATGAAGACTTGTGGAGTCAGTAGAGCTCTGGGGAATTTGGTGTCTGAGAAACCATAGCATTTGGTTTGAGAAATCATAGGAGATCACCTCCATCCATAGGATCCATAGGAGATCATGAAGGTGAGCTTTGGGGGAGAGCTTATTCATGTAAGGGCAAGGAGTTAGGGCAAAGGGACTGGAAGCACTCAGTAGGTTTTGGGATGTGCATATTTGTAGAGACTGTGGTTGGTGGCTAGGCAAGCACATGGTTTTGTTCGGCCTTTTTAGCCTTTCTGGGGACCATTCTTTTCCTTCCTTGCAGAAGCTGCTATTCAACCTTTTGAGTCTCTTGGAAAAGGAAAGAAGGGAAAGAGGAAGAAGACAAGATCCTAATTGAAAGAGGTCCCTGTGTGGGGGAGGTTAAGACCAGAACCGTGTCTGGGAAAGAATGGTGTAGGAATTGAGAAATGAACTGTATTCATGAGAGCAGGGCTTTCTTCCACTTTGGAGAATATCTGGTGGTACTGAGAGGAGCAGCCAGAAATGAACATTGTGCCTTACAGTGCCTTACTGTCCTGGGCAGTAATGGCAGGAGCAGCTGGTTGTGAAAGCAGAAGAGGTTAAAAGCAGATCTTGTCTCATGGTGGTCACTGCAGGCTGTTCCTGCTTTCTTGAGTGAGCATTCTGGTCATGTGTGAGTGACATAGGAAAGTTTGTAAGCCCTTCATAGAGAGTGGGTAGTTCTCATTTAAGCTAGCGGTTGTTGTGTATATTCATGATGGAACGGTCAGGATAAAACTGAAAATATATGTAGCAAATGTTGACTTCCAGGCATATGTATTTCTTTGTAAAGTTGTGTGTAAAAAAAACCCTCTATAGACACTTTGTGAACGAGCAAACACAGATCCAAGCAGTGGCTGCAGCAGCCATAGGTGACTGCTGAGTAGCCAACATTTGTATTTCAAAAAGTCAGTGCACATTTGAAAAAGTTCACTGCACATTCATGTGTCACTGCATGTTTTTATGGCCCTGCTGTGCATGCAGAATTGTTTGTTTTCTTCAAATAGAAAATAGTGTGAACCTGACCAGCACTACATAATGGCATAGACTCCTATTCTAACATCTGGATCCTTTCATACTGTAATAGACAAACAGCTAAACATTCAGTGGCTTAATTTCTTTTTCTTTTTGTAATTCTGAGACATTCAGATGCTTATCAGATCCTGATGGGCTTGCTGTTTTTACTTAGGCAAAATCACTACTGACTTTGAAGCCCATATCAGCTTTGTTTAGCTAATGAGCATTGACTTGAGAATTTGGCCCCAAATTCCTTTTATAGATAAATCATCTGGAGCTCTCACATAAGCAAACTGACTACTTATGTTTCCAGTATTTTTTGGGTTTCCTAGCATGAGGAGCATCACAGAAGTGAATGACCTTTCTCACAATCTTTTAGTTTCAAAGTGGGATTGGGAATTTAAACTAGAGGTTTGTATAAAACACAGTTTTCCTGGCAGGAAAGTGAAGTACGATCAACAAGTTTATATGCAGTAACACTCCCACAGAAACAGATGGCAGTAGTATCAGACTTCAGGAGGAGCAAGAATGACAAAAGAATACTTGGAAATAGGATGATGTGACCAAACTTTTGAGGACTTACAGCTGCAAAACATTATATAACATGTGGGCAGCTACACAGGTGTTATAAAACTGCTGGTGTTGAGGGACTATTTGATTAGCTAATTACCCTTATAAAGGGACAACCTAATCTGTATGAAACTCCCCCATCTGAAAACTCATCTTGTCATGCTATTTTCAAATTTTCTCTCCACAAATTGCAGTTAAAAATAATTGGAAATTTAGAAGAAAGGAAAGAAAAAGAGAATCCAATTTGTCACTAAAAAAAATCAACTTTTAAAATTCCTCCCTGGTGGTCTGGTATTATTAAATATTCTCCTTGATTTTTTTTTAATCTTGGTTTATTGGAGGGAGAAAAACAATTATCTGTAAACGTAATTTTTAATGCATGGTAATAAAAATAAATGGTACAGCTCTGCTGCTGCTCACCTAAATCTTCTTCCCTGGTGGTCTGGTGGTATTAAATAATCTGTTCCACATGTATTCATCATTTGCTGACAGGAAAAGGAAAACTTTTTACATTTTATTGTCCACAAAACAAACACAATGTTACTTAATCAGGTGGGTAAGACTTTTCTGAGGGTCACTCAATAAACAAAAGAAATATTTGACTTTCCCAGGTGGTGTAATTTTAGCTCTCCTGATTTACATGACAATTATCATGAAACTAGAAGAGCAGAAATTATTTCCAGGATGCCCTTTGTGTTCAGTTCTACTTTTTCCAGGTTCAGTTTGTTATGGTTTAATTCTTTTCTGCAACAAATTAGCTAAGTAATGAGTGTTTGCCACAAATTATCTCATTGCTGATGAGGCATTCATTTACTTCAGGGTATTTACTGTCTGTTTTACACTCACACATAACATCTTTTTAATGTAAATCTCATGGTGCTTTACTGAATTAGATCAGCAAACATTTATTTCTCCTGTTTCAAAGACTGATAAACTGATAGGTGGTGGTGTGCAGTGTGGACTTGCCTGCAGCTGTGTGGCGATTCCATGACAAGAGAGGAAAATAGAATCCCCAATCTCTGGGGTTTTTCCCTTCTTACAGACCTCTAGTATCTTCTACTTCAAAAACTCTTCATGTTTGTGTTCATTAAATCTTCATTTTAATTTCGCAAATGCCCTTAAAGAAAATAAACTTTCAGCTGTGGAAGTGGAGCACTCATTAACTCTTATTCATCATCTTTTTTGGCATTTGTGCAAGTTTTAGAGACGATGCTGGAGAAATTTTTCCTTCTCTAGTTTGAAACAGTGTGAAGTCATGGTGTGTGTACTCTTCCCTCAGAGGAGACCAAAAAACATTGATTTGTTGGACAGGGTATTATTGTATTAACACTGAATTTTGAAAATACAACATTTCCACAGTTACATTTTTGGTTTTGGCATAAAGTTAAGTAAAGTATTTTAGAGATTTATCTGTCCTTACTGATGATACTTTTCATTTTGTAAAACAATATATATGATTTACTTATTAAATTCAAGCTGATATTATTAACATATAAATCTCAAGTTTTATACTGGGTGTATACTTCATATGGCACATTGGGGATGTTGACAGAAACTGCTTCATTTCCTTTGGGTTGTTTTACTTTGATACAGTTTGGACATTGAAAACAGCAGTGGGTAGAAAATGCACTCTGGATCACTTTTACAAAAGCTAGTGCAGGGGCTGCTTTTTGCTGAAAAGCCTGTAAATAACAGGATCATAAGAGACTGCCATGAGATGTAATTTTGTTCTCATTATGCTGTGAAGGCTTGATAACTTGAGAGAGGTAAACCACCAGAGAAGAATAGATTTCCTATGACAATGATCTTAAAAGTAAAAAATTGTTCTAAATGGTTCACAGCCCTTTCTTGGAAGCACAAATATTTTTGCTTTAAAATAGGAAGATATGTACTTTTGTTTTTAAACATGAATTACTTTTATCTCAGAGGTATAAAATAATTAACTTAAACTCTGATAAAATCTGTAGTTTGTAATTGAAAACATGTGCATTGTGGGACCAGTGGAATGTTTCCAGCCAAGCTGTGTGTGGCAGAAAAGAATCTCTACAGAGCTCAAAGCATTCCTGGTTTTATGGTAAATGTCTCTCTCTCCTCACTGAATTCTTATTAATCAGTTTTATTTACATGGCATTGTAGTGATCTACTGAAGAGTAAAATGCTTTAAAAACATTTTGAAAGATACATAAGAGTCCTTGAGGGAGAAGATTTTAATTTAGCAGCAAGTTCCATTATAAACCACATTGAGTGATAAGGGTTGAAAACAACCCAAACTTGTTATGTATGTGTGTATGTGCGTTTGTTTTCTACTGATGTTGTTAGAATGTCTTCTTGGGAAACTCCCTTACAGTGGAGTGATGAATTGTTTGTGTGGCCATGATAAGGATTTATTTTATTAGGATATAATACTTATTCACATTAACTACCATGAATATGTTATAAAAACTTTTTCATTAAACAACTGCTCTCTGGGGCATATATTTCCCAGGGATAGTAACACAAACCAGAGTGCTGTCTTTAGGGCAAATATCATACTGTTAAAAGCGAAGATTGAAAAGGAAAATCTAATGTAAACCCCATTACTTGTCTCTAGCAAACAGCCTCTTTTTTCCCAAAATATTACTTTTTAAAAAATACTTCATTTAAAAAGAAACTCATAGCTTATAGAGATTGCTAAGTTCTCAGCAATGGGTTCTATTGTCACATTCCCAAACTGAACATATTTAATTTATTCTCTAATCATTTTAAATGTAGTGCCATAGTGTTGATTGAGTTTTGATCCCTGTAGCATTCCTCAGAAGATGATCTTTGTGCAGGTACACAGGAAGAAAAGTTCAGTCTGTGTTACAAAAGCTTCTTAGGCCTTACATATGTGGTAGCTTGCATGTAGTAACTCCCATGTCGCTGTGGCTGCTGCTGCTGTGGGACTCTCTGTAGTCCTATGAGACAGTACAAAGAAAGCTCAGATACATCTGTGTGAATTGCAGATCTATTTGCAGAGTCTTTGTAAAATTCACTATCTGATTGTGTAAATGAATACTAGAACAATATTTGATTGTAGAATGACACACAGGGTTTGCAGGTACTTAATTATTGGGAATGCTTTTTAAAAGGCCAGCGATAAAAATGGAATTCCATTGCATAGACTGTCTAGAGAAATCTTTCTGATAGGATGGTGACTCTGCAGCACAGATGTCTGTATCTTAATTTGATTGAGAAAATAGGAGTAACCACTGGAGTTTGTTTTCTCAGAGACCCCACCATAACTTGAGGAGAGAATAGCATTTTGGTAATGAAGTGTGTTACAGCAAAGGAATGTAGTGTTTTATTCTCTATTCTGAAGAGGTGGGATCCTTCTGGTCTCACTTCTATAAATTCTTCATAATTTCAGATGGCTCAGTTCTCAAATCTGGAATCATTACTCCAGTATAGCTGCTTTCAATATTGGTAGAAGAATGTAAACAACTTCATGCTTTGAAAGAACTTTGAATTATTTTGGTTGTGGGGTTTTTTTGCCTTCATAAGCCAGTCTGAGGTAGAAAGCTATCACAGGACATTGACTCTGAAGCCACTGAAGAGTTTTAAGTGTTCAGTGCTAAGCTTTAGGTTTGGTAAAAACCTCTCAGCTTGGGTAAAGGCACAGAGATATCCTAGAATAAAAACTGTTGCATTTTCAGCGTAAGAAATCGTGACTAAAACTGTGAAGAAACATTCATTCAGCTATACCCACCATATCTATCTGAAGCATTAAATTTTTGTAAAGGCAAAACAGATTTGTCAGTACAAACAAACATACCACCTACTCTTGTGCTAATAGATTTTAAAGTACCAGGAACTTGTATATAATTAGAATAAAAATAGGATTTAGTCTAATATGAACAGGAATCTAAAGAAAGTTAGTGGGTGTTCAAACAGAAGGGATAATTTTTTCACGTGAAAGAAAGTAAGCAGTGGAATTCCTCATCTCAGTGCTTATGTTTAGTGTTGATCATGCAAAAAACTCCTTATGATTAAAAAAAAATTTTGACAGATTTCTGAGAGAAAAATATAAAATACGAATTTACTGCTTTGGCTTAGAAAGTCTCCATAGTACAGATTGCTAGGAAGTGAAAGACTATTCTGGACAAATACCAGTACATGATATATAATCCTTCTGAAGCATCCTTATTGGCTATAACAGGAGGCAGCGTGGGGGATTAGATAGATTTTGATATGGCTGTTCTTCTGTTGATACACTGCTGTAATATCATTACTTTGACAGCACTAGTCCTTCGTCACAGAGTAATTCCTCTTACAAGCTGTTGGAGCTGTTAGTCTCTTTGATGCTTGTACTAATATCAAGGACATCAGTCTTCATAGTCAAAGTTAAGAATTAAAATAGTCAGTATTTACGAGCATTGTTCTTATTTCTCTTATTGCCTTCTTTTGTGACTTAGTTTCTTAAGTTAGATAAGCAGAGCCACACAAGCTGAAGAATTCCATTTTTGAGTTTTAGTTAGCTAAGATTCTGGGTGATGTTAAAATAAAAGTCAATTGATACTGAAAAGGCTCTACCATGATTTTTATTTATCATTGTTCTCTTTAATTTTAATTTTTTCATTTATTTCACAAACTGTAAGTGTTGTGCAAAAACAGTGATGTAGGACAGTGAAACACTGGTGAAACATCTGTCTGGAGAGGTGTAGTGGTTTTGTTCTCATTTTTTACCTTCTGTGAGATAAGAGTTAGGAGGAATGCAAAGTAGGCTTCTAACTTTGAAGAATATAAAGAAGTTTAATACTAGAACTAAAAGAAAAACGGAATAATAAGGATCAGAATAAACCTTCAGAACACTTCTCTTACCCCCATCCTCTTCCCTCTTCCCACTTACAACATAAATACACAAACTTGGGATTATTTCAGTCAGTTTACCACCTCTATAATAGTCTTTCATCAGTTCACTTAGGGAGAGGAGTCTCTTTTGCCCATGCTATGGGGCTTCTCCACAAGAAACAGTCTTCTCATGGCTTCCAATGTCGCAGCACAACAGCCGCCCGGGGTGGTTTTCTATTGGCATGTGAAAAGTCCCTTCCCTCGACTTACAGCTTTCCCCACAGCTGTTTTCAAGGGTTCCATTTTAGCGAATGGGGTACCATTTTAAGGATGAGCTGTTCAAGAGCAAAGGTTCTCTTAATTGATCTCTGGGATCATCTTCATCTCTAGGAACAGAGGTCTTCTTCCCTGGGAGCAAGGGTCGTCACTTCATCACTATCTCTGTTCAGGCTTCTAACTGGATCACAGCTACTTCAACATTGGCTTATTTCAGCACAGGTACCTTTGCTCGTGGCTGCAGTTTGAATGCTCCACGCCCCATGCCTATGAAATTACAAGGCGTTCTCTGATGGATCATAGTCCATCACCATAGCTTTACAAAAGAATTTCAGCTTCTAGGTTTTGAAGCATCTCCTCTATCTTCTCTCTCTGGGCTTCAGCTCTTCCTTCTTCACTGACCTTGGTGTCACTGTCATGGTGTCTATTCACGTGCTTTTGCCTTTCCCTTTCCTCTGACCTGGGAGAGGATTGATGTCTGCAGGTTTCATTTCTTCTGGGGAATTTACAGCGCTGAAGGGGTTAATCTTACCCGGGCCTGGTACCTTTGCAGCTGGAACTTATCTGTCTCTGGTGGTCACAGGATCTCTGCCAAACGGCGGCCAGAGCTGGTCTTGGTATAAAGTTCATTTCGGCGGCCGCACTGGAGAGGGAGGCCATCCCGGCCAGGCTGAGACAGAGCAGAGGCATGGCCCTGGCCCTGCCGGGCCCTGTGGGCAGGCCCAGCCCAGCCCACGCTGGGCCGAGTGGGCAGCCCAGTTACCTGTCCAAGGGCCGGAAGCAAGAGAGCGATTCCTGGGCTTGTTCATCTTTAAATGGGTTTTTTACAGAGGTGTGTCCAGCTTCTTAAGTGGCTTAACAGAGTTGTCAATATTCAAATTAGCCAATTGATTAGTTCTGTCAGGTCTGGAGGAAGTTACAACAACCCCTTGCAAAAAAACATCACTTCCGTGGCGGGTGGAATTTGCTTTTTTCTTAACTAAAGCTCCAAGCTGTGCTGACCCGTGACAATGGGTAAAAAAGCATGTTTGGAAGGGAAACTTCAGTTTTGAGCTGTAAATCTGAGGAAAGTATAATTAGCATCTGAAAATCCTCAAAAACAATTGTATAGTCTTAACCTAATTATTATTATGCATTATAGCAGTACATTGACATGCTCTTAACCATATAGAATCAACATGCTGATACAGGAATTATTTATCCAAACTTCATGACTTTTAGTCATCTCAGCATATTATATTGTCTTTCTTTAAGGCAATCTTGAATCAGAATATGAAGTTTCTTGTATTTTGGATTCTTCTTGAGAGAATATACCTGTGGTCATCTGACAGGAGAGAGGTGTTGCTGCATGAGAAGCTCTGAAAAGTTATGACAACCCTCATAGCCCCTTTATTTCAGGCAGTCTTTGTTTTGAAGTCATTGCTGAAGCAGTTTGAGCAGCCTAATTGTGCATGCATGGTATCATACACATAGTTGTACATAGTTAAATGGGAGCCTTTTGTTCTTTAAATAGCTATCATGCATAAGACTTGATCTGAAGTGTGATTTTACTAAAACAGGGACATCTGCTGTCTTTGTGTATATGCTGGAATGCATACTCATCCTTGGAACATGATAAAAATAAAAACCTTTATAGACACACAGAAGCCAGAAGGAAAAGTGCTGCTGTTTGAAAGAGAAATCTGAGATGTGAGTCCGAAACGATTGCCGCTTACCAACTTGTGCGTAGGAAAGCTTGCAGTGCCAGTGTGGAACTCCAGCCCATTTCAGATCCAGAGGCCAGAGACACAGCTGTTTGATAGCAACGTGAGACCTTAGCCCTACCCTACAGGCTTTCAGTTCAGTGCCAGTGGAACTGTTGACATGAGAGCTCTGGGACTTCAGAGGGTGCAGAGCAGCCCTTCTACCCAGTGTAAATGGGTAAGAGCTTAGTCCTAATACTGGGAGAACATGGTGACAATGTAGTTGTTAAAAAGTCACTCAAATTACAACATTGACTAGTGACATGCAAGGCTTGCATTATGTCTATTAGGTTGCTGTCTGGACTTGGAAGAAAGAACTGTGTCTGGGAAGTTCTATCTTGAGAAGGAATGGAAGCTCTTCTGAGTGCAAGGATTACATTCAATGTAAGGAGTACATTCGTTTTATTAGTTGTGACTAATAAAACCAATTAGGTGACATCATCGTCAGAACTCGACATTATTTTCTTGACCTATAGCATAGGTTCAAAACTGAACCTATCAAATATAGTTCTGCATTATCCAGATAAAAATCAACAAAAATAGGTTCACCATAGAAGTGCTTTCAAAACTCAGTGCATAAAAACAAATACCTTGCCGTTTAAAAAAATATTTACAATGTAGCACACAGTCCTTCTAGGTGTTTCCTAAAATGCCAGAATATTCAGGCATACCATAAAAATTGTTTTGTGTTTAGAACTAGAGTGAATTTCACCTTGCGAGTAGTCCTATGTGACACCTTTGATGCCGTTTCTGGAGCAACTGCTGAGATTTTTATTTCTTGCCTTGTCTGCGAAACACTACTGCAACAGCCTCAGAGAAGTGCACAGCCTGTGTGGTAATAATCATGAGACAGGCTCTTCTGCTCTGCAAAGCAGAAGAACATCCTTTTCACATAGAATATATAATACAGTGTGAAATACAGCTGATTGTCTTTTGTTGCTAAATATTAGTAAAATAATATCATAGGACAATGTAGTTCAACATTTTTTGTTGTGTGAGAATCAAGTGAATGCGAGTCAATTCAAATGGAGGTATTGACAATTAAAGGTGAGGATTGGCTGGGTAAGGTAGTATTAAATGTGCAGAATAGCTTTGAACAAATGGAAGGCCATTTTGTATGGTCATAAGGTAAAATAGCCAAAAATGCATATCAAAAAAGAGGTTTTAACTCTAGGGTTAGAAACTGAGTACAGTAATAAGCTGAGCACAGAGGAATCTTCCCCAAGAGGGTAGGATTGCTCTTCCTTTGTAAACTGCTGGCCATCAGCTTATTCCAGGGCAGAGAGTAGGGGCTCTGGTGATAGAAGCAGCTGGTTCAATGTTTCCAGGTGTGTGTTGGTCTCCACAGCTGCAGGTTGTGCATAGCTCCTGCAGCTACCCAGGAGAGCTGCTTTTCCAGTGGCTTTTCCAGCCTTCGTTATCCTCACAATAAGCACTAGAGTCACACTGTGACATTGAGCATATGGACTTGTTCTACAAGAAGCTGCACTTCCCCACAGGTAAATAAGCTGTTTTATGTGAGAGGAAGAGGTGGTTATGGATACATTTTATGTGCGGTGTATACCTCCCTTGAAATGGGTCAGATAAGCTGAGCAATGTCAAACACAGGGTTGATTGGACATATGGCAATAGCAGAATTAGTAGTTTTCTGAGTAATTTAACTCTCTCCACATTTTTTCTGCTTCCCTAATCTGCACCATTATCACATTAAAGTGTATCAAAATCCTAGCTGCTCATTAGAGAATGAATGCACCTCTGGCAGTCCATAAACTAAGGCCAGAGCTTCAGAAGTGCTGAGAGCCTGGCAGCTCCAGCTGATAGCAACAGGAGTTGCAGGTGCTCTGCACATCTGAAAATTCAGGGCTGTTTTTTTACCAGAGATCTGTTTTAAGCATGGCTATATGTGTACTTGGGGAAAGGTATTAAAAATACCAAATCACACACTCACGGGCAAATGAAGAACATAATGTTTTCACTATGTTTTCATATGTACGCTTGAGATAAATCTTTTAGAATGTCAGAGTGAAAATAAAATCCTTCATATCATTTGCAGTTACTTGCAATATATTGAACATCAGAATAGATCTGTTGTTTTATTGAGGGCTAGCCCATGTAAACCTGCAGCCCATGTCCTGGGGCAGATCCCTGAAATGCGGAGAAGAGCCTCATTACGTGCTCAGGCATTGGCTGAGAGAATCCCCCTTGAAGGAATGAAGTTTATAGAGACAAGACAGACACACGGGGCTGAGGTTTCAGCACTTGCAAGGGATGTCAAAGGGAAGTGTGTTTTGAATGTAGAAAGTTATAAAGTGTTGTGGGTGGTGATCTGAGCATCAGATATTAGCAAAATTACTGGTGATGTTTTTGGCAATGGGTAGATACTTTCCACTTCTTTATTCTCCTTTCAGAAAATGAGAAAGTAGTACCACACGAAATAATAATACTGCCTCATTTCATAGATTTTGGTCTTGACTTTGCTTTTTAGGAAAAATGCATTTATATTATATTGAGGAACTCTAGAGAGATGCCCATGTAGCGCTGCACAATTCTGTATTTGGGGCCACATGTTCTGTGGAGCAAATAGAGAAAAGACTGCATAAGTATTCATTTGCTTAAGGAGGCAGGATCTGCAGAAAAATACTGCGTGCAATCATCTCATTAAAAGCGCCATCACAGACTGTGTAGAGCTCTCTTCTGAACTTTGACTAGTTTGCTAATTTAGCATCAGTTTTATGTAGCTGTGTAAATGTGTAACTATATTAACCATCAGAGGATCATCATAGAACTCAGTGGAATTGTACTTTGCAGAAAGACTGTTACCTGCCTGGGTATCAAAGGTTGTGGTATTATAGATGTTGTTGATTAGTATAACAACAGCCTTTTCTTTTCCTCCTGAATTGTATATTGGGTATTTTCAGAAGATCTAGGCTCACTCAAAATTTAAAAACAACCCCTCCCACAAAAAACCTAAACAGACTTATCACTGACTAAATGCATTAGTGAATGCATTTATTTATGAACGAAGGAAAACTGTTACTTAGGAAAGACCCTGGCAGTGTTTACAAATACTAAACAACAAAATTAATAATTTTTGGTATATTACACTGCTATTACATTGGCTGCAGAAAGGTTATGAGCTGCATTTTTTTCATGCTACAAGAGAAAGGCTGATACTAAAGTCAAAATCTCTATCAAACAAACCCCAGTTCCATCTGCTGGAGGGGGAAAAAAGGCACAAAGAAAGCAAAAAAAGAGAAAAGCTATTTTTCATAAAGATTTTGTGTTTTCATTTTACACATAGCATAACCTTCAACTAGTATGACCTTTTTGGAAAAAATCCTTGACTTAAGATAGATCCTATTGTGGCTTTTGTTTGGGTTTGGTTTTTTTTTAGTTCTTCTCTGAGATGTACAATTTTAGTGTCAAAGAGAGGCCTTGAGTTATTGCCCAACTGGCAAGTGTTCTGTCCCTTTAAGAGTCTAAGCTTGATTGCGATGAGGAGTCTGCATTCTTCAGAGTGACAGTAGTTTAAGTCCAATTTTTAAAAAGATGACTGAAAAAAATCCCAGGACTTCCTTCTACAGCAGCTTTCTGGATACTGAGATGGAATCTCTTCCCCATCTTGTCTGCAGCAGGGTCCAAAGAAATTCTCAATTTCCTAAATATTTTTTTAAGTGCTAGGACTAGATGCCAGTAGGAGGTAATTTTTATTAAAAATAAGTTAGAGTGGAACAGTAGGTTAAAAGTTCTAAAGAAAGAAAAATAAACAGATACAAGAATGGGAAAAGAAGAAATAACAAATGAATAATAAAATATTCAGTGCTTTTCAATTAACTGTGCAGACAATTAGTATACTAGTGGATTATATCACAGAAATAATGTATATTAATTTTTTGCGGCCATTATCTTGTATGTGATTTACTCCCCTCTAATCATTAACAATGCTATTAAAACGTGGATGTAGATGAAAATTCTGGGTAGTGTGCAGGAAAATAATATGGCTGAAGGTGAAGAATGAAGCTGAAAACCAACAGATTTTAGAGAACAGAGGTGGGAGACTGGAAGGGAACAGAAACCTGAAAGGAAATGAAATGAGGAGGAAAGAATAGAGCAAAAACTGTCATCTGACTCTTTCCAGTTCCTTACGGTAGCTGAAGTGCTTTTCTGATGTCTCGTCTCTTCCCCAAAATGCTGCAGTTTATTCTTAATCCTGAACAAACCTTCATTTCATGAAAGGCACAGCCTTTTGGAATCACACAGCTTTTCTTCACAATGGAAATCTGTGTGTACATCATGAAGAAGATAAATATGTGTATGAAGAAGTGTCCCCGGGGTCTTTTCCGAAGCAATGAAGCATCCTTGTTTCAGGTTACAATGGCAGCTTGAGGGCAGCATTTCCATCCAGAAGAAAATGGCTGTGACTCTTCATAAATAGAGCCCTTCTTGGAAAATGAGATAAAATGCATAACCAGGAATGTGTTAACGAAAGAGAGAAGAGAAACATCAGCAAAATTAAAATGAACGGCTGACACATAGTTGGGGAAAGGTTACCAGTGGGAATTTCTTTGTCTGAATGGATGTTTTGTTGTATAAATAGATGTGTTTTTGTCATTATATGAGTTGCTAGTATTAATTAAAATTGTAATCAAATTTCCCTGGTGCTTTTCACACCTGAAAATGACAGTCCTTCACACAGCTGTAAGGATTCACTGAGTCAGAGTTTTCTGTTAATGTTCATATCTTATGTTCAGGTACCAGCTAATTAGACTGTGCATTTAAAGTGAGATTGTGCTTTCTGTATTTTTTTTCCTCCGTGGTTTTGAGTAGAAATGTTAGGCTGCTGCAACAGAGCAGTAGCAATGCTTTGTGACTGACAAAGCATATCATATTACAAGGTCCATAATAGGTTTTGCATGCCCAGCACCTTTTTATAAACACAGGCTCTGGGCAAATGTCAGCTGGTGGGAGAAAGAGCTGCTGGCCAGCCTTGCAGAGGGATGCTATGGCATTGTCTCTGTTAAACAAGATGACTGAAGGTTGTGGCCTGCAGCACGGCTCTGTGATGAACTCTCCAGTGTTTGCTTCTTGCCTCCCCCCCAGCTCCTTGATTGATACTGATAGCAGCAGAAGAAAGGTGTGCACGTAGATCCATTTTATAAGAGGCATTGTCCCAGATCTAACCACTGGGCACGCCAGGGGCTTCTGTTATCTGCCACTTTGTCCCTCAGATACGCAGGGACATTCATGGACTTTCAAGTCCAGCAATTACCTTATGCCTTTACAAGAAGGGAAGGAAATAGGATGATACTTTTAATAGTAATTAAAAGCCAAGGATAAATTGTGAACATGAGTTGCAGCTGCTGGTTGCAAGAGCTCCTCATATTGACTCAGCTTCCGGTTCTGGACCTTCTATTGTTTCACATCCTGAATTCTGAGTAAAAGTCCAGAAGGACTTTACGCAAGCCAACAGATATTCCCTAGAGGAAGAATACACTTGTGTGTCTACCGTACGGGAGAGACGGAACTGGAGAGTGAAGAATGATAACTGTAGGTGCACAAGGACGTTTTTTTCACTATATGATTGGGGTTTTGTTTGGTTGGGTTTGAAATGTGCAAGTTTCATCTCATTACTTGTTCCACATATCAGGGTCATGCCTCCCTTCACACATACCTAAAGGAATGAAGAACCTTCAATGGTTGATTTTCTCACATTTCCATTGGCTTGGGTATGTGCTTTCAGTAATTTTTTTGAAAAGTGTTAAGTGACTTATTCCTCTGCTTTCTGAGTTACAGTGTGCTTATCTCTTCAGAAGAAAAAATACTGCCCATTTATTATCATTCTAACAACAAACAAAATAATGATGAAATTATGATGCATTATTTTTATACTATTTACTATTTAGATAGCATAACCTGACATACTGAGGGGGAACCTTTATGGGATCTTTCACCTTCACAGAGGCAAATCATTATTTGAACATCAGCACTGTGATATTCATTATCCATCAGTTGTTTTCAAGAATGCTGCAAAAGAGGCAGTCACTTCCTTAAGGTCTTTGTATAGGGGCAGTATAGAGAGCTGCAGATTTAACTGCGTTGTCTGGCCCTGAGCATGCTCAGATAAGTCACACCACCAAATGAAGTAACAGCTGATGGGATTAAAAGGTCTCCAGAGGAGGACTTTTTGATTGAATGAATAAGAGAAATATTAATAAATATGGGCCTTGTAATTTAAAGTTTTCTGTATTTTGACTGTATTTCTTTATATGTTAAAGGTACATTAATCCACATATGCTCAACTGCTTTCATAATGAAACAGGGTAAAAGGGTGAGAAAAGATTTAACAAATGCCATCCCACAGTCAATCTTCCTCTCATTGAGCTTGACATTCGATATCTGCTCTCAAAGAGCCTTAATTTCTGACTTCTTATTGTTCCATGCTTTAATCATGATCCTTGTGTAAAAAATTTAGTGAAGGGACAGCTTTTAATAAATTCTGCATTCTCATGAATGTGATTCATTGTTTTAGTGCCTCCTGCCACAAGGCTTCTGCTGATTCCTTATTGCCAACCCATTTGAGTTCTCTTTCTGTACCATAGCATGTCCCTCATCTCTCACGTGGCCCTCTTCCTTCAGCTGTCCATGTTCTCCTCAGTGTGCTGATGGGAAGCACAGACTGATAAACCTGAGCGCCTTCGGGCTGTTGAACAGCACTGTTTTAATCATTAGATGATGAAACTGTCTGACGTTAATTTATCTAATTAATGTTGGATTCATAGATATTTGTGAGTTCTATACTTTAATTATGCACTCTATAAAAAAAAAGAAAAGCAATTTCTTTTCTTCATTTAAGTGCTACTTGGTGATTGTTCCTTAAGAATTTAGGGAATTTTCTGTAATCTGTTCTTCACTGAATGAAGATTCTGTATAGGATCAAAACCAGTCTGAAACAAGGCAATTATGAGTTTATCCATTAATAGGCTTGTTTCTCTGACAAAGCTGAGAAAATCATAGCCTTTTTTTTATTAGCTGAGATGGTGGTAACACACAGCGTTCTTGCAAGCCAAAAGACTCCTTTTGGGAATGAGCAACCTTCAGAAATATTGTCTGTTTCTCATGTATCAGTCTCATTTCTGCTGCCCTTGAAGTCAAAAGCAATTTTCCATATGTGATACTTTGGTTTTATTCTACTAAAAGCAATACACTATTTGAAAAATCTTCATTAAAGAACAAGTACAGTATTATTTACTACATGCATAATGTCCTGTCCTGGGTTACAGTGTATTCTATTACCATGAGCTGTTGAGACCAGGTGTAGCGATGTTCCTTGCCTCCTCCCTCCGGACTATCTCCTGTTAATGGCCCATCAGTGCCTTGCCGCATGACTCACCATCCCATTGTGAGATGCTCCGCCCAGGGGGAAGGAACCAAGCATTCCCACCAGGATAAAATCTGGGGCCTGGAACAGCAGAGGCAGACTTACCTACTGGGATCCTGGAGGACAAGATCTGGAGGACACCACTAGACCGTCAGAGGAAGACCAGACCCTTCAACAGAACCATCACTCCAGGAGGACTGCAGTCACCATCTCATTGGACTGTTACCAACCCCCCGATTATCAGGGGGTCAGGTTTGTGCTCTGACCTTGTCAGTGGGTTGGTTTTTTGCGCTACTGCATTTATTTTATTTTTCCTATTAAATTGTATTTCTGACTTTGACTCTCTCACTAGTTTGCTTTCAAACTAGCACATGTCCCAACTTGTCTTTCTCCTTCATTCTGTTTTTTATATGTTGTCATACCCAAACATAAGTCTGATCTTTTATGCACTATGAGCATGAGTACTTCTGCTAAAATCTATTAGAATCTTTCCTAGGTGAGTCTTCTTAGACAGCAAATCTACAGATACATGTGCATATATTTGCACACTTTATTATTTGCTTAGAGAAATGGGGTAAAGGCAATTTTTTGAATGTAAAGAAGTTGCTTTAGCTGTTTATCCAGAACACTTGTTGTGTTGGCTCTTTTTCTGCACTATAATAGATACATAGATGCTGAGTTAATAGTGGCAGCTTTATGTCGACTTTCATAATCTGAACTATGTCTCGTAAGTGACATGAAATCTCACTAATGTATTCTGAATAGGCCATAGATAAAAACATTTCCTGTTCATATAAAAACCCAGAAACTGGTCCAAAGAGATTGAAATGAAAACCTGGTTATAGTGAAATAGCAACTTGACAAAAATTCCAAGTGTACATAAACAACCAAATTAAAGAAGTCCGAAAGCCGTAGTGTAATGATCAGAAGATGTGAATAGCTAGAAATAAGTTTTGGGCCTTTCAGTGGTAGCATCAATATTAAAGAATGAAATCTGCTTGAAAAGAATCTTTTAACAGCATGTGACAGCTCTGGACAGAGGGGGAGCTCAGAGCTGGTCTTAGAGCTCTAGCGTTACTGAGGCTGCTGTTGTTATGTAATTGCATCCAGCTGATTTCCTTGCAGTAATCCCTGCGTTTGTTGAATAACTCAAAACAGAGTGTATGGTACAACTCCTTCTTTCTCTCCTTCCCCATACCATATATTAAACTTGCATTTTGCAAGTTTTTGTGTTTATTTTTCCCAAATACTTGCAATTCTTTCTTAGCCTAAAAATTACACTTAATAAAGTTTGTTTCAATTTTGCTTGCCTTCCCCCCCACCCCCCACACCACCCCAGCCAAAAAATCTGAGGTACACACTTAAAGCACCCTTTTTCATTTGTAAACTGGATGGGTACCTTACCATAAGCATGTCCTCAGTATTTTTCTTAGTATTATTGTTGGCATTTGTTGGACTATTGCTTGTTTTAATTTGTATTTCAATATGTTGCATAGTAGCAAGCCACACATTTCTTGTTCTCCAATGTATCTGGAGTCACGTTCAGTTACAGTTCACCAGTGTTTGTCCTTGTGATTTTGGCTTGGCCAGAGAGGAGAGTTATCCACAGAATTTAAATGTGAACTTCATTGGTGTTTAAAGCTCAGTGGCATTTGGAACTAGAAGTTTGATTCTGGCCCACTGCTATTCTTAATTTTACTTTGTTTATTACTGCTACTGTAACAAATGTATTTCTGATCCCATGATTTGTGTTGTCACTGGTACCATCAACCTTACTCTTAACTTCTTCGTATGGCAAGAATGGCCTGAAGGAAGTATCCCTTATCATTACAATCGTCACATTAGTTTTATAGGCAATAGAGTGAAATTTTACCCAGATCCACAAACTGAGTTTAATTTAGAGTTGGCCAAAGAATTATACCCTCTGCTTAGATGCCACACTTAGACTGACTTTTTAAGGTGATATTTCTCTTTCATATATTTGTGTTTTTAAAAGAGAGTAATCCCTGTAAGACATTTTAATATCTATCACCCCTGCAGTGAAGGTTGTTACAAGCATATGTCTCATCAGGTACATAAGCCACAAAGCATGGAGTGTCTTCATAGGGAGACTATGCTAAAAGATAAGGTGATTAAATGGAAAACACTGGGAAAAAGGTGTAAGGACATGGAAATAAAGGGGAAAAGTACATCTCTGTCGGCCAGTAGCACTGCCACTAAAAAAACCCATACTGTAATATTTCAGTATGTTTTATTTTAAAGATGAGATTTAATTTTATTTGGATGTAACATAAATCCAGGCACAGCAATGATTAGATTCAAGAAACCATGATATGTCAGTCTTCATAACAAAAAAAAGAGCGTATGGGTAGTCATTAGTTTATAAAGAATTGATATTTTTTGTCTGCTTTCTAGGTTTTGTCAGTTTGAAGGTGATTTCTGAATAGACTAAAGTGCTTTTTCTTTTTTGTGGAGCAGTCTGTTCTCTTCTGGTGTTGTATTCCAGGAAAGATTCACTGGGCGCATTCCTTAAACATGACTGTGCATAAAGCATGTGGAGATCAAGGAAAAATAAATTGCTTTAGACTAATAAGTTAGATCTACACCTTTACCATTGTTAGGCATAAATCTTCCTGCATATAGGTCTAAGCAACTTCTTGTGATAGAACAAATGCTTCTGGAGAAATAGTTATGAACATGAAGCCAGGAGATATGGATTTATGTTCTGTTAATTTCAGTAGGAAATGCAGACCGCTGTTTTCCACGTATAAAAATACCTGAAATATATTTTTTTTTGTGAATTGCAGCTACATGCAGCAGACATCACACTGGTAAGTGTTTTCTGCCTCTATACATTTTCATATTGAGATCCTTTCTGGTTCTCTGCTTGGGTTTCTCAGGAGTTACAGGTTAAGTTCCATGATTCCATTATATTTAGGCTCTTAAATGGTGTTTATCATTGTAGTTCTGGGCTCAGCAGCTCATCAAGGAATGTGGCTAATATCTGTCACATATTGTTCATTCTCTCCCCAGAGAAGAAGCAGTGGAATGTCTTGGTTTGCTAGAGATTTAAGTATTTATTTTTAAATTCACAAGTTGGTATGGGCTTATTTTGTGGACAGCAAAATCTTGCACTGGGAATGGAATGGCATGAGCTTTGCAGCAGTCTTTATTCTTTGTGGGAGTTTGCTTCATGCATTTGGATGAGCTAAGAGAGATGTGTGTACTATTGGGAAACAATCTTTTTTCTGGAGACTTCCACTGTTTTAGTAACAGTTAACAGCCTTTCACCTAGAGCTTGAGTTTTTCTTGTGTTTTCTGGGTCCAGGCTGTTGAGGAAATGAGTACATGGTAAAATACGATGTGTGATCATGCTGAAGGTGGCCTTGGGCTTGCAGGTAGCCATATACATGTACAAACATCAACAGGGTCACACCTGGAATGTAGTGCTTCATTCCTGGCCAGCCCCAAGCCTAACATTCACACAGAAGGGGCAATTTTAATGGTCAGAAGAGGACAGAAATTTATAGGTAAATACAGAGTATTTTGGTTTTTCATCATAAGTACAGGTCCTGTCTGGTGTAGTGTGAAGTTTTGCAGCATGATGGAAAATAACATTGAAAAGTGCATTATTGTACTCATTGTGGTGATTATATCTGTAAAATTGCAATCCAGCCTTGTAAATTATTGTAGGATTACTCATAAGTAGTGATAAGTTGTCATAACACGTGAGTAGGTATTTGCAGATCAGGTCCGTAATCAGAGGAAGATCCAGAAAGTGTGCTCACACAGAGGCAGTTTTGGAAAGATTTGAAGTCAGAAGGAAAGAATTTCTGGCACTTGCTTGGTTTTGAGATCAGATCAGTAATGACTACAGTAAGAGAGTACTGCTTTTATTTATATTAACTATGTAAAGTATTTTTTTAAAATATACATCTTCCAAAATATTTCCTTGGGGGTATCATAAACAAATGAGTGGAATGTGCTGTCCTTGTGCTAATTAAAGATTCTCCAACCTATATTGCCTTCATCCTCTACATAAGAACATTTATATACTGCTTGTTTGAGGATGACAGAATCTGTGGCACATAAAATAGCACATTTGGAAATGTTGAACCTTTTCCATCCAAAATGATTCTTGCTGTGTTAGATAACCATTTCATAGCTATCCAAAACAGAGAAAAACCCCAGAAATACGTCAAGAACAGACTATATATCTACCTGTATGTATATATCTTCCATGTTACGACATAATGTAAATAGGATTTTAAACAAAAAACATTTATTGTGGAGTGGAAAGGGAGTAGTAGTAGTAGTAGTAGTACAGTTTATCCACTACATAATTTAAAACCTGCTAATATTTACAAAAGTGGTATTTTCTAAGGAATTTCAAAATGCAAGGAATACCTGGACTAAGTTGAAACAGAAATGTCTTCTACTATTATGAGTAAAAGCCCCTGATTCTGCAAGCCCTTGCAGGAGTAAGGGACTGTGAACATACCAGTAGCTCACTGGTTCTTTCTATGACTGATTTTGTTCAAGTTTCCATGGACGCCCAAACCTCTGAGCGCAGAAACACCCATTAACTGTATTTTGCTAACAGGACTAGCTTTAATGGGGCTACTTACATGAGTAAGACAAGTGTTTGAATAACTTTTAAGGAATCCTTGCCTAGGTATTAATGGATAATATGAGCTATTAACTAATTAATGTGCACTTATGAATGGTGAAATGCTCCCACAGATGCTTAAGACAGTCTCATAAATTTGCTAACACTAATCATGCAGTAATGCTAGTAGTGTACTTAGTTGTCTTCAAGTTTGGGCCATGGTCTTCAATATACTGGTAATTTAATAAAATTTCATTTTAGGCTTGTGACAGTTTGATGTTTAAACCAATCAATGTTTTTAAAGTAGTCTTAAAAGTGTCTATTTCATTGTGCTCTCTGGGAGAAAGAAAGCACAGTGGAAGGAAAACACATCTATAGAAGAAGCTGAGTAAGATCTTTCATAAATATTCAAGTGTGCAGTTTTCAGCTGCTGGTTTGATTGCTGAAGGGCTAAGGTGAAATCTGTGAAGTGTTCATTTGTGAAAAGATTAGACCCAGAGTTGCCTTACAGATCCTTTATACCATACTACAGACTCACCCAGGGACAATATACGCTAACGTGACTCTTCATGGGAAATCAGTGCTCAGCATGGCTGTATTCCTTATGCTGTTTTGCTGGGCTGATTTTTGTTTCTCTGAAATAAATAGAAAGATTGGGACAAATCCAGAAATACTCCCTAACTGGGCCTGAATAAGGAGAGCCTGAGAACAAGAGGTACATGGAGACAGAATTAAAGATCACAACCTTTGAGGCAGGTTGACTCACTGAGGAGATTTACACCCCTCTTGGTCTGCTGGGCAGAGTTACGTGATGTTATACGTACTTACTGTTTTCTTGACCAATCCTGTTCTGCCTTGTATTCATACTGGAAGGTTTATGAGCTTCTTGCAAATATTCAAGGAGGTTTCATGCATCTATTTGTTCTTTCTGGTCCCAAATTTCTATTTGATTTATTTTCTGACACTCTTTTAATTAACCCCTGGGATCTATGGAAGCTCTACTTCCAGTTTCAATAGGATTATAGCTCTCTATACTCCCCCTCTTACTGCCTGGTAGAGTGGCATCAATGAGCTGCATATTAGTTTTCTGCAGTGACATTTCCAACTTCCCCCATAATATTAGGGACGTGAAAGAAGATCTTAAAAATCAAGCCTGAAGCTGTTTTGATCTTCAGAAAATGAGTATACATTCAAGGAGGCTACTGTTTCATCCCATCAGCCTTTTCTATTATTTATTTCCCCATAAGAATTCCTAGCCCACTGGAGCCATGGGGAAAAGTATTTTAGAGTTCCCAGAGATATTCTTTTCTTCTGTGTTTAGAGGATATGATATACTTGTGGAAGGTGGCTGCATGCAGTGTTGAAGGAGAATCACTCTGATGCAGAAAGACTCTCATGATTGGGATTAACATGGGATTAACATATATGCTTAATTACTTGAATTTAAATATTACTGTGGTGGGTTGATCCTGGCTAGACACCAGGTGCCCACCAGAGCTACTCTATCAGTCCCCTCCTCAGCTGGACAGGGGAGAGGAATGATAGTGAAAGGCTCGTGAGATAAGAGCAGGAAGAGATCACTCAGTAGTTACCACCATGGGCAAAACAGACTGGACTTGGGGAAATTAGTTTAGTTATTACCAATCAAATCAGAGTACGATAATGTGAAATAACCCCCAAACTCAAAAACATTTCCCCCTCACCTCTCCCTTCTACCTAGGCTTGACTTTATCTCTGTTTTCTCTACTTCCTCTCCTGCAGTGGCGCACGAGGACGGGGAATGGGGGTTGTGGTCAATTTACCACACATCTCTGCCACTTCTTCCTCCACAGGGGAGGACTCCTCTCACTCTTCCCCTTCTCCAGCATGGGGTCCTTCCCACAGGAGACAGTGCTTCCCACACTGTAGTTCTTGAACTGCTCCAGCACAGGTTCCTTCTGAGGCTGCTCTCTGGCTCACAGCTGCCTTCAGGCATGCTGCTGCTCTGGCATAGGGCCCTCCATGAGCTGCATGTGGATCTCTGCTCCCCCATGAACTGCCATAGGCTGCAGGGGCACAGCTGCCTCACCATGGTCTGCACCACGGGCTGCAGGGGAATCTCTGCTCTGGCACATGGAGCACCTCCTGTGCTTCCTGCACTGACCTTGGTGTCTGCAGAGCTGTTTCTCTCACATATTCTGTCTTCTCTCTCTGCTTCTGTTGTTCTGTGCAGGTTCTTTTTTATTCCCCTTTTAAATACATGGTCCCAGAGGCTCTACCACCACTGCTGTTGGGCTTGACCTTGGCCAGCAATGGGTCTGCCTTGGAGCTGGCTGGTGTTGGCTCTGTCAGATCTGGGGGAAGCTTCTATCATCTTCTCACAGAAGCTGTAGCCCACTCATTACCTAAACTCTGTCACACAAACCCAATACAATTATGTTTTGAATGTGCTGCGGTGTAACAGCACTGCGGTGTACCAATTCTGCAATAAATTAATATAAGAAAGTATAAGACAACAGTTTAACAAAAGATTTGCACCTGGAATGGCTCATTGTCACCAAAATGTTGGCCTAGACACCTGCACGAAGACCCAGGTCACAATCCTGCTCCTGCAGACAAAGCCTTTTTGGAGACATTTTGGAACATTTTGTCAGATGACGTAGAATTATCCATAGCTGGGCTCTCAATAGGGTAAAGAAGGAATTTCTTTAGGAATTATTTATATAAAAATAATAAGTACAGTATTATGTAATAGACCACATTATATTATGCCATATATTTCTAAATGTCTTAACATGTTATAGGCTTTGCCATTGTTATGGATTTCTTTCACAGCTGAAAACAAGACTGAAGTTAATGAGGATATTTAGTGCAGACAGAAATGACAAAGTTTGCATTGATTTACGCAATCATAAATGCAAAATGACCCCCTATCATTAAAGGAGATTTACAGTCGTATACACAAGATAAGAAACTGGCCCAGGATAGGAACTTTAGCAATAAAATGCATCCATTTATAGGGTGAAAATGTACAGCAGTAAGAGATATGAAGACACTAGGGGGATTCTGTCTGTCAGGACCACCAATTGCCTGGGTCAGCCTGCTGTCTAGGCTGGCTTTCACAGCACCTGCTTCTGTAAAGAATTTTCAGATAGCAAGCACAAGTGACACCTATCAGAAGTTTTCCAAGAATAGGAAGAAATAAAATGTATGGTGGCCCAAGCTGTTCTCTATATTGCTCAAACCACTGGCTTCCATGGTGTATATAATCTGTATGATCTGTGGAACAAATCCACACCTTTTTGGTGTACTGGTGAAGAGTTCTTTTTGCTTAGAATTAGTTTAAAATGAAGCTAATGACAATCTTCCTTGTTATTCTTTTTTTCATGGAAACTTTGTGCTCTTTCATCCTGTATAAACTTTTTCAGAGACAATTTAAAACTTTAGAAAAAGTGCTAGCCAGTGATGGTACAAAGAGTTGTTGTACTGGTCCTAGCCTGTGCCTGTAATCTTGAAGCCTCATGCATGTGGGAAAATTTTAAGCTCCTGGAAGAACGAAAAGATTTTTTCATGGAGATCAGAGACAGATTCTTATTCTAATATCTTGAAAAATATCCACTTAATCCTTACTACAATGGATTTAATTTTAAATTATTGTCTTTCTACAGAGATAAATGAATGTACTGGTAAGAACAGTAATACAGTAGTCTGGCTGGCACTCCACTATTGTTCCGGTTGGTACAACCATCCGGAGCAGACACTTCCAGGATTGATAGCAAACTTCAGTCGTTCAATACTGCTGGAAATACCAGTCCATCTTTAGTGAAGGGCACTATTAATAGCCAGGTAAAAGCATTTGTGTATTAGACGATTCCAGTTATGGTCATATTGTGTCAGGAAGATGTCAGTGTTCTATCTCTTCTTGCTACTAATGATTGCTAATACAGTACTTACAGGATAATAGATGAAGAGGGATGGATTACAAAGTTATAAATCAATCAAAGTTTTTGTGATACATTTATATGGTTTTGCAGCTTGTTAAATCATCAAAACCCTCAGATTGATTTTTACTTTAACAATCAATCCTCTCTATGTTTTTTAACATGCAGTCAAGAGTTAAATTTTTCTAACTATAAATATTGAGAAAAGTATTATGACAGTAGCAGGAAGATTTATTATATTCTGATGGCAGAGCTGAGAGGATGTATATACTATACCACTGAAGTGTCAAGATGCAAAGGTTGATTAGTCAGAAAGATTTTGTTTTACACAGAGGAAATTCATCTATATGTTCATCAGCTGATATGCAGCAGGAATTCATCTGCACAAGTCCTTACACTTGCAGATGGTCTGATATCAGCCTGCACATAGGATAACGTTCACGTTTCTATTGAGAACGCTTAAAACATTATCTGTGGTGAAGCTGTGGCAGTACACAGGTAACTGTCACATCTAAGGCTGTACAGCTACTCAATATTCATCATGGCTTCTGATAAGCAGTAATGACCCTAAAAGATCCACTCTTTCTGTTCACACATTTACCCAAATGGTGGAAGTCCAAAATAGGAAGTCTTTTAAGGGAAAGATAGGAATTAAGTGTCTGGGTATAATCAGCTACTAGCTTTTAGGTTAACAGGCAATTTTCTATTTGAATAGCATCCAATAGGTATAGAAACATTTAAGAGTTGATCTTTTGACAGAGTTTTGCAATTGGCTCATCTGTAGATCAGGAACAAGACTAAATCTGCCAGACATATTTTTTGCAATTAATATAGCTTCCAAAAAGAACATGGGTTTATTAGGTATTTATCACTTTACTGTGAAAACTGGTGTGTGCAATATTTAGAAAGCATAGCACTATACACAAGAAGTTATGCCAGTCCACTGAACTTTGGTTGAGGAAGAAGATTCTGAAAAGTTGGAGGCTGTAGATCAGTAGTGGGGAGGTTCTTTGATAGCTGATGCAAGCACTCCGTGTAGCTCTAGAAGGCGTTTCCATCACTGGCACCACCTAAGCCACACAGACCTGAAGACACTCCCTTATGGGGAATGCCCTGAGTGCAGCTGTGTGCAGGTGGTGAGTGCAGCAGCCATCTGAGCTGAGACCCATGTCAGGTGTGCTGCATTCTGCGGCTTTGCAAAGTATGGCCCTCGCAAAGGTGCCCTCAATGTCCCAGCTAAACCTCTTTGGCTTTAGCTAACCTGGGTTACTGCTCAGGTAGAGCACACAAGTAGCATATTTATATCCAGTTTGCAAATGCTAAGCTGACTATTATTCACAGTTGTCTGTATATATATTTTATCTTCAACCATTTTTATTAGGGAAAAAACTTGTATTATGTGACCAAAACACTTAATAGAAGGATTAAAAATAGGCTAATGACAGATATCAAACTATATTTGTGTAAAGGGAGAGATTAATTTGGTAGATTTATTTCCAGTGGAGCTCTCCAGGGATCTAGACTTGTTGTGATACCAATATTTTTGTCAAAAAACCCCTAGACAATGATGAAAAGCATTAGTTCCTAAAGTCTGTAGGCGAGACAAAAAAAAGTTCAGAATGTAAGCAGTAATTCTGTCTTAGAAAAATATAGCACCTTATGAATATTATTTCAATATGAGCTGTCAATTATGTAGCTAAAATAGGCGAAGGTTTCCTTGGCTGTATCAGAGGAAAAGTACCTGGAGAAGTAAAGAAGTGCAAACAATATTGGCAAGATCACTTGCAAGATTGTTTTGTTTTCTGGGGACCACACTTCAAGAATTAGATGTGGAAGTAAGAGAGTTCAAATGCAAGCCATGAAAATTATACAGGTGCTGGAAAACAAGCCTTATTCTTCCAAGAAAAAAGCAAGGAGTTCTACTTACACAGCTTCCTAGAGATAAGGTCAAGAATCACACGGATACCCTTCAATGGAAAAAAATGTGATAATTGGGCTTTTCTCTCCTGCTGACAAAGCATAACAAGATCGAATGGCTGGAAGCTGTGAGAGTAATTAGATGCAGGAACTGCTTGCCAGGTGAGCTGGAGGACTCCTCAGTGCTTAGATTTTTAAGGAAGGGAGATTAGAGATTCTTAAAAAAATGGTAACCCAGCTTCAATAAGAAATTTTAATACCTGTGTGTTTATAGGGACAGCAATGTGGGGATGGCAGTGAAAGTTTTGGAAAGGATTGCTAGAAGATTTCCAGTCACCTTTCCTTTCCTTGGAGTTCCTTTTTTCTTTTAGAGCTGTAGTAAGAGCTGAAATGCTTGCATTGCTCTCTCCGAAATGCTTGTGCATTGCTTTGTGACACAGCCAGCTCTGCATTAAGACCATGGTTATAAAGAGTTCTCAAGCTTCAGAGCTTTAGCCAGTCAAGAATAAATTTCCCCAGACATCCAATTAAGATTATATAGATCCAAGGATTTTGTTTGTTTTCAGCTTCCTCTGAAGGAGTAGAGACTGACCATAACGAGGCATGGGACGCCGGTTAATGTGAGCTGGTGTTCTGTTATACAGAGAATCCTCTTGGATGTGGCTGACTTTTCTTGCTCACCTCCTTGTGTTAGACTGACTGATGTCTGCCAGGGAATGCACTGGGAGCCCACATGGGGAAGGCCCTCAACAGGGGAGGCTGGAGTTCATTTGCTGAGACCACTTGAGCATTTCTCACTTCGTTAGTTTCCCTCCTCTGCTGAAGTTTTGCCTCTTGGATTCTTGTTTGTGCTCGCCTACCTTCTGCCTCAGCAAGCACTTTAATAACACCATGGGGTTAAGTATTTTGGCTGGATGGACTATCTGAATGAAACTTAATGGCTTCAGATTAACAAATGACCAGCTGTAAGCATCTAATAATTCTGTCTTTGAATTATAAAATTTTGAAATATAAAATTTAATTACTTTTATTTATGGCTTTTTGCTTAAAATATTTAGAGTTGTGGTTCCATTTTCTGCTTAGGTTCTCTTTGAAGACACTCCTACAATTCTAGGGATTTGTATTGTCCTGCAAAATAACTCTGAACAATCCTGCATCCTTCTCCTGGAAACTGTCAGCACTGTTTTCACTTTGTGAAAAGTGTCAATAAGGACAGATGTCAAAGCTTGTGCTAGTCAGGATGAACTGCAGATTGTGCTCGAGCAAACTGGGAGGAAGGGTGTTAGTACATACATGCTAGGGCAATAATACCCTGTGCCAAGGAGAAATTCTTTTGGTCATTGTATGTCAGCAATATGAGAAGTACAAAGGGGTCCAGAGTAGCTTCATCACTTTGTCTAGTTTTACTGGTATATGGGTTTGCAGCATGAAGAGTGAATGAAGACTGTGCTGCTTAATCAGAGCCTCGTGGCAGCACTGGTTCCTAACGTATATGTGATATATGCTAGTATTCTCTGTTTGCTTTATTACCTTGTAGAGAGGTTTACAGTTTAACCAGTATTAATGACAAACCTGGAACTGTGATGCATCAAGTTCCTTTAACAAATGCAACAAATGATGTAGCCACATTCAGCTT
Organism: Gymnorhina tibicen; assembly: GCA_013399875.1. Classification (NCBI taxonomy): domain Eukaryota; kingdom Metazoa; phylum Chordata; class Aves; order Passeriformes; family Artamidae; genus Gymnorhina; species Gymnorhina tibicen. The sequence goes on from VXAZ01000242.1 coordinate 660,109, forward strand.
AGCCCAGAAAACCAAAGGTGCTTTAGAGCAGGCGAAGTGTAATTCTGGTGACTGCTGAACCATTCAGTCTGCTAGGGCATAGGTCCAGCAACATTCAAACACAGGTGATGTTTGAAGTTCTTGTGCCCTTTGTTTGCTTTTGACTTTACACCGTGAACAAGGCTGCACGGTAACTCGCGGTAACCCTCAGTGACAGATTTTTTAAACCAGTGCTTTTTTTTATCACAAAGATCAAGGAAAAGAGTGAGTGTTTGAATGCAATAAAGTTTCCATGTTTCTTAGAAAGGTAAAGGCAGTGACAGAAACACTGAGAAATTTGGGCATGTTTGCTAAGCTATTACCCTCAGATATGAATTTGGCAGCTGTTACAAACGGGTCCCCTGTTTCTCTATAACATAGTGATCTGATTTATTACTAAACCCACAGTTTGGGGACAAACAGTTCATTCTGAAACTCATCTTCAGATGCTTTTGGTGAATATTTACTGTAATAGATTCTGTTTGCATTACAGTTTGTAGGTTGAATATAGTCTTATCTTTCTCACTATATGCGTGTGAACAACACTGTGCAGAACAGTACTGTCTGTTTATTCTTTCAGTTTTGTTATTTGCAGTTACACTTTTCTTTTTCTCAACTAAGATGTGCTAACCATTTATTATAAGCATATACATATGATTGCATTTAATGGCTACATGACAAGAATAAAAAAAAATAGTGCAATTTTAAAAATTATACACAAAGTCAGATATAGTTAAAATCTTCTTTGAATACATAATGAGTAGTTAATAAATTACTGGAAGTGTGAATCAGCTTTGCAAAGGGTTTGCACAGAAGAAAAGAGCTAAATTTGTCATGTTTCCTGTAAAGTAATGTGACCAAAGGTAGTGCTAAAACACTTGGCAAGAAAGTCTCCTATTTAGTTGTAGCCCCAAAACCTCAGGTCCAGATTTAGCTGTACTGAGGAATCTCCTCGAAATTAATGTGAAATGAAACTACTCATTGGATGGTCTTTCTTGCTTGTTGAGCCATTAAATGAACTCTAAATGCATTTCTGGTTTTGATTTTTGTTTTGGTAGGAGTGTTAAAAACCAAAGACTTAGAAAGAATAATGGGCTTCTTAGGATAAAGCATTTTATCACTGACATTTTTCTGAGATTAGAGAAGGCTTTTCAAACAAAAAAATTAAATCTAGAAACTGAGAAAATAAATACTGTTTGAATTATTTTCATTGTTCTCTGTTTCACTGCAATAAACTTCAACTATAATGCAGATGTTTCATTCTGTACACATACTTCATAATAAAACAGTAGGACTTCTGGTCAGCAAACAAAGCAAACAAGACAGGCTTTCCTGAAATGCTTCTGCTTTTCCACTGCTTACTTGTATTTATTGGCAAAATATTTTGCTACTTCCTGTGTAATGAAGTTGATTTTTTTTAATTTGATATACAGAAGAAAAGAAAGAATCACATAGAAAGGGACCAGCTACAAATAAAGCAAACCACTCATTCAGCTGAATGACATTTTGGGTTAACTCAGTATTATATTTTTTATCCATTTTTGGCTAGTACCCGTAAAGGTTTTCTTTTGCTTTTACCTGGACTTTCTGTTCTCGTCTTACGTTTTTAGCTCCAGACTCCTAATAAGGACTGTACTGTTTTCCAGCTCTTGTACTTTTGTTGAGGCCATAAGTTTCAGCCAGATCTTTCTGTATTTTGTCTCAGGCATTTGTCCCACTTTCCTTTGACAGAAGAATAGAGACCGCATTTGTGGTATTCCTAAATTAATTATACTTTTCCAGGCTTAAAATACTGTGACAGATCAACAAAACAGTAGCAGAAAACTAATTCCTTCAAAAAATATGAAAAAAGGAAGTTGTGTAAGATGGTGTAATTAATCTTGCAATAAAAATAATTGTTTACAGTTAAAATTAATGTAACATGCATTCCTCAGCAGATAATAAATTATGGGTTTTCTCATTAGCATTTGAATTGATTTCCTCTAATTTCTGAGGAACACATGAGCATGTGACTAGATTAAGTTTAATTGGACTACAGCTGGCACTGATTGTGTGTGGATAGGGTGGGGGTTTTGACTGATTTGGCATCTTCCTGCATTGTGTTTCATTGTCTGTTTTTTCCTGTTCAGCCTTTTCTGCACAGGTTATAAGGCACTGTAAGAAATACTAGAAAATTGAAAGGGGAAAGAACCTTCTGTGAACACAGAAAAAATGTAGGTGAAGTATTTATAGAAGGTCTGTGGTGTCAGCCAGTGCAGCTGAGAGTGAGGCAGACATCGTGCCTCAGAGCCAGAGTGCTCCGCAGTGGAACAGGCACATGATGCAGACATTGTCAGAGGAGCGTTCGTGAGAGGCACTGCTGAGCAGCTGCTGCGGCTTCCTCACCAACTGAATGTCACTGCTGTCACAGAAGAAAGTTGTTCCAGTTCTGTATTTTGTTCAGAGCTCAGTTTAGTGTTCGAGCAGGGAGGAGCTGGGGCAGGAGTACACATTCTCTCTTCCTAACTCTCGTTGCACAGGCAGTAAGCTGTGCCAGACAATGAGATTCTAAATTTTGCTGCTAGCATTACTGCAGTTCCTCTGTCAGCCTAGCAAGCCCAGATTTCTTCATCCAACAGTGGCCACTAATACCTGCCTAGGGAAGGACATGAGATTAGGTCAAGCATATAGTGATAATCCCCTCTCTGATCTTCTAGTTTTCATTGATGTACTGCTCTAGGATTTTATGAAGCAAAGGTGATATCTTTATGTTTAATAGCCCTGGATGGGTTTTTCTCACATGAAAATATCTAACAGATTTTAAAATTCATGTTGAATCTTCAGCTTTCCCAGCATCTTGTGTCTTATTTTGCTAGCAAAACTGTGCATTCTTAGAACTGTTTAAATTTGATACTGTCTAATTCTTGTATTCCAAAAGACCTTTCACCTACTTCGTGCAAGTTCTGAATTTTATACCTAGGTTCATATCTTCTCAGAGACAGGGCTTTAAGCCAAAGAACCCTGCTCTATTTGATAACTTCTGTGAAGTCACTCCTCGTCCCAGTTGTCTTTTCTGGCCTTTTCCTTCTATTTTTAAAATTCTGCTACAAATTTTTGAGCTAGAGACGCCAAAACTGTTACTGAGTACCCAAGAGTAACTTATTCTGGATTCATACAGTGACAATGATGTCTGCTTTTTTCTCTGTTCCTTTCTGAAGACTGTAGATTCATAGGGAGTACCCTGCTATTCAGTGTGACTGAGGGTGGGAGAAACAACTAAATATAGAAAGATACAGAGGGTTACCTGTTGAAAAGAGCATCATGCAAGTAGTGAGTCGTTTAGAAACTATTCTTGTCTTCTACAAAGACATTTCACATACTGAAAGAAGTTTCAGGAGTCTGTAAACGGCAAAATAAATTCAGTGGAGGAAGTACTGAACTTGGGGCATATGGTGAGGTTATTAATGAGTAAGAAAAGGCCACAAGGTATAATGGAAAGGCAGATGCTAATAGTGAGCAATTTAATAAGAAATGCAGATAGAGCACCAGACTCACACTGTAATTCAATTTAGGTCAGCATTTGAGGAAACATATGAAGAATGAATTTGGATCATGGTGTATAATCTTGGTTTTGATTCTCTCAGTCATCTTTTGTCTTCCAGGTGCTTTCCATCACAGCTAGACATGAGAAACAATGTTTACTGTTGGTTCATGCTGTACTTGAAACAAGTAACACATGTGAGGGGAAGTACAGAGAATGTTTTACAAGTCAAATTTAAATAAAAATATTTTAACTAATAGATTCCTCATATAATTTTCCAAAACTGATTTTTAAATGTGCTCTGAGAAGGCAAACAAAGATATATTAAGAATGAATGGTGGACTAAGAGACTTCATATTCATGGTGTTATCTTTAGATGTTTCTTCCTAAGTAAGGAAATCCATAAATAGATCTAACATGATTAGCATGGGGAGGAAACTGAAGAAGACAAGGTGGGGGTAAACTTATCCAAAAATATAAAGAAAATAACAAAAAAGGAGTGAAGAATATCTAGGTTTTGCTTGCATTTGGATTGAGGAGTTGCCTACTGCATAAGATGCCCCATTTACTCAGCTCTTTCTGTTACATATACATTGGGAATGTAGACCTTGCAACTTATGAAATATTTGTTTCCATCTAGTAGATATTTTTGGCAGAAAAGAGAACATATATGGAATTGTCTGTTCTGCCTACTTCATCCCTTTTTTCTGGAAGGTTGATATTAGCTTTTGAAATATGATCTTAAAAATGCCCAAGACACTTGCCTGATACATGTATAAAATAATAATAAAAATATGTAATTTTTCCTTTATTGGGATAAATATACTTTGCAGTATTTATTCCTCCCTGTGAGAGTTTGGCCAGTAATTATACACTTGATTTTGCATCATGGCTTCTTAAACCTCTGTGAACACTGAGGAAGGTAGTTTTATATTTCATCTGAGAAATTACAACTCTAGCAGTGCATTGTATGTTAGCACTGTGCTGAGACATTGGCTTATCACTAATTTGAAAAAAAGAACACCCCCTTTTCAGGGGCTGACACTGTCTCTTCTAGATGGGCTTTTCATAGATTATTTTCTGCCAAATACTGCTCAGATATCTTCTAGGTATTAGAAGTCTGTGATGTTTAGGAAAGTTAGAACCCTAGATATCCTGGCTACAGACCAATTTCAGACTGTTTCTTGGGACCAGAGCTGGTAAAGTAATATCGTGTAATCAGGAAAGAAGAATCTCAATATCAAGCTACATTTTTCAGATAGATCTAGATATAATTCTCTATTTATTTATATGTAATAGTATATTTATGTTTATTATTATTGTGTCACAGACCTCATACTTACAGTGTTCAGATTTTCCAGACAGAAAAATTCCAGCTTGCATGTAGTGTTTTGAAAGTATTTTTTTGGTACAATAGATGTGGGGTTTGTTCTGTGTGCCAAGGGAGACGGGATTACCAGGCTAGTGATCAGCTGGCAGAGGGATGCCCTTTTCAGATGCAAGTTAAAATTCAAAACAGGGAGGTTAGCAGCAGTGATGCTTTTGCATGGATTTCCAGGAAAGCCAGCTGCTGGTGCTGTGCCTGAGGTAAAAATAATATGGTTGTAGTTGAGAAAAAAGAGGCAAGAGTAATTAATTTCAAATCTGATCAGACCTGTTCTGCATTGTGCTTTTCTTTTTTTGTACTTCTTTTGTCCCATCTCCAGCTGTGATCGAACAACAAAACAAAGCAAAACCAATCCTTACTGTAAAGTACAAAAGTCCATATTATATTTCAGGGTTAATTTGGAGAGATGTAATGAACTACCCAGCTTCTCAATGTTGCTTTAAAAAGCATTTCTAGGGAACCTTCTGCATTCAAGGGCTCTTGTAGCCTCCAAGCCTCACAAAATTTTTCCTCTGTTCTCAGTTTATATGTCTGTGACCTTTGGAATTTGAAGATGTTAGGTGGTCTCTACTAGACTCTTGCCTCAGTGGCATGCTCTGATCAAAGTGTACAGTACAATTTGATTGCAGCAAAACGTGCTGTGTACCATCTCTAATAGGCTGGGCTGTCAGTACAGGATTTCAGCCTGCTGAGAACTTTCAATCTTCTGTGCTTAGTGTGCATTAAATCTCTCATCATCTACAAAATGCCTTCCCTCCCCTGCTTACTTTGGGCTGTAGGAGAGCTATAGTCCATAACCTTTGTTTTCAGTTTTATCATAAATTGAAATACACGCACACTTAAATTTTCCTAATAAATAAAGTGCTATGTTGTTCTAAAGCTGCCTTTTCACCTCATTACAGCTCAGCGGAGTGGAGAGTGATGTCATGGTTGACCCAGCACCAGCATGCCCATAAATGATACAGTATGTTCCCCCCTTTACTTCCTGGCTAAAGCACTGGGAAGGAGCTTAATATGAAATTCATGCCGTGATGACAGATTTAAAAGTTGCTACAGACTGTAACAGACAGCAACTGCATTTTGCAGACATACATGACACATACCACTCTCTTGTATTCCTAAGTGATGACATTTTCAGTTTAAAGACTTATGCTTCTATTGCGCATTATGGCTGTCTGTCTACAAAATCAGGCGGAGTAGGGAAGGAAAGGACAGGACAGAGAAAACACTGAACTGGATATAAAGCTCTGCTTGGAGAATATGTCGAGTATTAATCAGTGGCTGGAGGGGCGGCACATACCGGTTTTCAAGCAGGCTGCACTGCTGCTCTGTGCCTTTTGGGGGATTTCGGCAGTTTGGAGGCAGACAAAGCAGTTGTGCTTCATCTGGGGAAATGGGCCCCTTGCACTTTTAACAAGGAGACTCTGAAAACCCAAACAGTGGTAAATTGTAAATTTGCAAGCAGGAAACTAACACACCAAACATGAGACACCCTTCTTTGGCTGGGCTTCCCAAGCAATTAAATAAATAGCCATCATGTTGTGTCTCCAGGGCAATAAAACATGCCACTGTGGAGAATTTACAGGAATGGGCCAGGGAGGGTGTTGCCTGATAGAGAGCTGTGACGTTCAGCATTTGAACCTATGTCTGCTAGAGAAGCTTCCCATGAAGGTAAAGCTTGATTGTAAATATAAACACTGGTTTATAACCTTGGCATCTCCCTTCACCCTCCGCTGGCTGTCCTTTTCTGCATCTACTCAACATCACAGCATACATGGCAGGTAAATAGTCACTCAAATTGATATAAAGCAAAGTTATGCAAATATGTGAGAATGGATTACTAGCATTGCACTAGATCAGAAAACAAAATGACATTGGCATTCTTATCGGAAGACATTTCATACTGTTACTGCAGTTTATGCCAAATAGGCAACCTCTTCCACTGGAAAATATATCCATTAATTTCCTTCAGGGTTCTTAGATGCCTGACCAGGATTTCAGAAGAGCTGAAGAAATAGAATACCCTTGAGAATTCTTCCACATGTTCTTTGGAGACACATGTGTGCAGAAACATAATTTTATGATATTTTTAGATGCTGAGCACCCTTAAGTGAAAGTTGAAGGAAATCAGTCCCACGCAGAATTATGTCTCTAGCACGGCAGGAGTGCCCAGTCACAAGAGACATGATCAATAAAGCTTATAGTTTATGCACCTCAATATTGAGTTTCCACATTTTGATTTAAGGAGTTTCCTGTAACACAACCCATGGGGGCTAAATTTTCCTGCTCTGCGTGAATGAAATGTTGCCATTTGTTCAATATTCAGGTTATTTATCATTTGGAGTCCTACCCGTATTACTGAAGCCAAATCTCCTCACAGAAAGAGGCAATTCTTAAAAGGAGTACAAAGCTTTGATTCAATAAGGTATCAACTAATGAAGAGCAAAGTGGTTTTAATTAAATTACAGCAGAATCAAAACTTGAACACAGCTGAATCCCCAAGGTTTTGCCTCTCAAGCAAACTTTTTTGAATTTAAAAGGAGTTTTGGAATTTTTGACCATATTAAAATCATGAAGTCCTGCAAATTTCATCCAAAGATTGGGTCTGTGAGATTTCCAGCTTTGGTCCTCAGCTGAGGTTGCTTGCAGAAAGATTGCAAAAGCATGTCTGCACATGAAGATTCAGTTCTTCAACAGAGAACCTGATGTATGACTGATATTTCAAGCATCAATATTTCCTGATATATGACCTATTTTGCAATATATCCTACCATCTGGAATTTATGTGTCTGAGTAAACCTGTGAAAACACCTAAATGCCCGACCCTCTGATTTTCAAGAGATGTCACACTACTTTTCCCAGCCAGTCTTAGCGGAAATGCTGTGACACAGATAGTAAGGTATGTGGTTTTCTTTCTTCTGTTACAGGTGCCAGAGCAGTGGGAGCATCTTTTTCATTTTTCATTCATTCCAGTTTCCCACATGCATATCAATTTATCTTTGTCACTTGCAGAGTCTCACTTAGCTGAGTAGCTCTCGTTTGTCCCCTGACCTTTGACTGCTACTGGTTATGTTGAGTATAAGGATGAGGGGAAACCGCCATGAGAAAGGTGTCTTTTTTTCTCCATCAGTCCCTCGAGGAATTGAGCTTATTCACTGCAGAAAATGTGAGGATGTTTTGCAAGTTTCTAGATTTATTTGCATTCCAGAAGATGTTTTTAACACTGCAAAGAATATAAAGAAGTATTATTTAGGAAAAAGTAATTCTATTTTATGGAAGGTCAGGTAAGGGTCAACTAGTACAGAAGTCATGCAGATTTCTTCACAGCAGAAAATTGCATTGACAGTGAATGTCAGATTTTTGCAAATTATAGGCTTAAACCAGAAATTATTAGATTGCCATCAGTTTGCTTATTTATTTCTTTTACAGCATATGGAGGATGGTTACTAATTTTTCAATATTAAAGTATTTTATAGTGAAACATAGCTGATGCTATGGGAGCTAGTAGGAGGAATTAGAGACTGTTTAAAACTAGTGCCTTGTTCTCCAGACCTGAAGAATGGATTAGTAACATGTGAAAAGAGAAATCTCCAGGGATGAAATATTGACCAAGGTAGAAGGTCCTCAACAAATGAAAGCATAACAAACTGAAATGTTATTAATCACTACTTCTGGTGTTGGAGTTTTTTGTTTGTTTTTTTTTTTCTTAAGCAATATAATTATTTTCAAAGTGTAGTATTTCAAGTATAGTTCTGTAAAAAATATTTGTAATAATAAATTTAAATAATTTAAAATATTAGTGGGTTTTTTCCCATTTAGTTATCCTTATTCTGATTATTGCTAAAAAGTTAATTCATGGTACTTTGCTATTTCCAAAGTCTTCCCTGGAGATTTGAAACGGAAAATGTCATTAGTATATTTTTCCAAATCTTCATTTGTGTGCATCATCCCACCAGATCTTGCTGACAAAATGGGCTGACCTAAGTAAATGCCATTTTACTTTTTACATTTTGAAAGACATCCTTGTGCAGGTGGTGACAATAAATGAGTAAAATTTAAAACTGGAAGGAAAAAACCTATCCATAAATATAATTTATAGCTGTTAAACTTGGAGCACAACAACCCAGCCTCTGACCAGTCACATGAGATTTCATGAACCTGTATTTAATTGTATAAAATGTGATTAGCAAGTTATATGTGTATCAGGAATGTAAGATTAACTCTGTGTGCTTAAACCTTTTCTTTCTGGGATATGAACATCGGCTTGCCTTGCAGAAATGGCCATCTGCATCCCAAAGAATTAACAGTCTCCTTGGACTGTAGCAACTATGGATATGGTATTATCTAGCTCTAGTTGCCATCTGAGTCAGTTGGGAGTTCTGAACATGCCAGGTGAAGGGTGGTAGAATCAGATAATGTCCTGACAGTAGGAAGACTTAAACTTCTTTAGGACAGAGAAATCCTTGAGAAAGTATCAAATCCAATTAGGCTGTAAATATGGATTTGAGTGGTGAAAGAAAATATATGTTCCAAATTTAGATCCTTTTCCCTGAATGGAGAGTTGGGAAGAGGTTTGTAGTGTGAAAACCTACTTGCATCTGACAGTTTAACAGCTGGGATGTGTAGGATGGCAGTCACAGAGCCAGAACATCCTTGCAGTGACCAGCCCAGATGGTAACAGGCTGCTGCACCATAATCTGCCAGTTTTGACAAGACTGGTGTAGAAGTCATCTCATGACATTCATTAGTCAGGCAAGCTTGCTGGCCTCCTGCAACATTACTGGGAAAGGACCTGACACCTGAGCATCCTCAGGCAGTTTGTGATTAGAAATGCCCCGTAAATATGTGACAAAACATTGTTGATATGTGTTTGAATGTGTATGTGCTTCTGGATTTACACATGGGAAAATATATGCTGAATGCATTATGTTGTATTTTAGGCAGATATGCTGCAAGTTAAATTACAGTGACAGGGAGATTGACCCCAGATCTGATTAGCATAGAACTGAAGATGTACACTAAATCATGCTATTTTCTTTATTTAAGAGTTGACTGGAAACAAGTCTGCAATTATTTAAATTGGTACCCTTCATTGTGATCAATAGAAAAATAAGTCCAGAATTTGTGTGCATAAAATGCTAGTTGTTCTTTTAAACTTTCTGATAGTAAATGGGTCTACAAATCTTATCCTTAGAAACACAAGTTATCTTCTTGGAGTCAGTGATTACTCATATGAGGAAGACCGGAGTACTTGAACTGATACTCAACAGCAGTAAAGGAAAAAGACCTTTCCTCTCCTTTGCTGGTATTTAAGAAGCAATTTTTATTTCATAACAGAGACAGATATGTCCAGCTGCATCAGTGCAACATCTCTATGTAATTGTAAGTCTGTTAGAGTTCAAAGTGCATTATTTCCTTTTGTTGCCCTCCATGATCTTTGCACTGAAATGTTGTCTCTGATCGTTACTGACTTGATACAGATCAGAAAGTATGGCAAATTGACAGGACAAATGATGGAATCAGACCTGCTGATCTACTTTAGTCCACAAGAGGCACGCCAGATACGTATATGGGAATAGAGAGACATCAACTGCCTTGAGATATATGACTGATGGAGACATGTCTAACCTCCAGTCTACTTCCAATCTGTTTGACAAGTGAAGCTGTGGGGCAAAATTAATGATCACAAGGTGTGCTTTCCTCTTGAACTCTGGCTAATATGTCCTAACTGGTAGGCACAGTACCAGTTGCAGTGAAGCATGGCAGCCTATGTTGAGCTTCAGGAATTCATGCTCCAGGCCGCAACTCAAAATTAACTGTTTGCTGTGCTGTGTGTTTTCTTCTACCTTTATGTGTTGTTAGCTCTGGTTTTGAAGTCTAGGAGGTGACATGAGTCTCACATTGACAGCATGGGAAAAAAAAATACAGATTTGGGAGTTGAAAGAATACATAAATAACGTGAAAGGGAGGAACACATCAAAGAATAAATATCAGTGCTACAAGCATCTCTTGCTGTATCAATGTGTGTGTAACAATGACAGACGTGATTCTCATTCTGTTTAAAAAAATGCTTTTACATTATTCTCCTCAAATCTTTTTTCTTTTTTTTTTTTTTTGTAATGGCTACCAAAAAAAATTTATAACAACATGGGGGCAAATCCAGCCTCATTGCTTACTTGTATTTCTCCATTGGTCTGTAATTTTCAGGCATCTTGTCTTGGAAAATGACCTCTTTAAGTAAAGACCCATGTGTTTTATAGCACCTGTCAGAGTGTGTTCAAGTTCATGGTCATGTTAATGCTAATATATAATAAATAAATTTAAAATCTGTTCATAGACAATATTCAAGTAGATGCTCAAACCAGCAAATAGTAGTCACGCCAAAAAGATCACCAAAAGGAGATGCATAAGAGATCAGTCTGACAACCTCATTGTCCTTTAGGCAGATCTTGTACTCATGATAGCTGTTGGGATTATTTTCATGCCAAAGATGATCACATTGTATAACTAATACAAGTTTGTAATGTGATATTGTAGAAAACCACATTAACAGAATTTTGGATGGCAGATGCAAAGACTTTCAAGCAGCTGTGGTGATGGGAATTGCCAGAAAAGGTTAGAACCCAAACACTACTGATGTCCGGTAATAACTCATTTCACCAATCATGCAATTGGAATGAATAGACAAAGTAAGTCAGGATAAAGGATGGCAGGAGATGACCATAAATGACAATGCAAAATGTTTTTTTGTGGTAGATGGTGTTTGCCTAGGAGGGGTGGGTGGAAAAAAAGGCTAAGCAGTTAAAAACAGTAATTGTATCTCTTAAAACAGCAGATACCTCTTTATCTACTACATGTCATACAGAACCACTAACCTGTGATGACTAAATCTCAATTTAAATTTCTTTAAAGCTATTGCAAGATGTTGTATGGCTTATTTCTGTTATTTAGAGCTAATCACCCTAATCCTAAAGTATTTACAAAGCTTTTTCCTGCCAGGTTGTGAATCTCACTTGACAAGAAGCAGTGTCACTTCTTGTAGCTGCTCTCCAGTAGGCTGAAATATTTAACATCTGGACAGCACACTGGCAGAACTTTCTCTGATTTCAGAAGATAACATAAATGAATCTGTACTTATGTAAAATTCTTTCTGCAAGCAGACTTTTCCCTTCCCTTCCCTTCCCTTCCCTTCCCTTCCCTTCCCTTCCCTT